>JAHTLZ010003547.1:3251554-3305698 GCA_023846285.1 Phrynocephalus versicolor | reverse complement strand
GTTTCTATCTCTCAAAAAAGAAGTCCAGTAGCCATGACTCAACTCCCGGTAACAAATGTTATGTCAAAAAATGGATGAAAGATCTGCATGCTGATATTTAGCCACAGGGGAAAATTTAGACCTAAGTGTTTGAAGTCCCCGCCCTTGAACATTGTGGGGGCTGTTTTTAACTTTGTGTCAAGATGGTATCTAATTACTCTTAAAACTGCATTTTTGTGAATAAGCAGTTCACGAAGTATTGTTGGAAAAGATGTGCCAAGACAAGCTTGCGTATTCACTGTTTGGGGTGCTGTTCAATCATACAAATATATTAAGTGAATATACTTGAAAATATTAAGAACTTTCAAGCATTTACATTGCCTCTTGATTCTGAAACTGTCAAGACAATAAAAAATTATGCTTGATAAAAGCTGTGAGTCATGCAAAATTGTATAGAATCTGTTCAACAAACCAAGAGACTCGAAGCATCTCCTCAAACAAAGTCAAAGTGTGCTGGTTATATACCTCCCCATAGTGCCTGCCTAAAGCACTCTCTGTGTGGTTACATTGCCCCCCTTAGAAGGATAGAAGACTGAGTCATCTTTGAGCCAGCTACCTAGGATTGAACTCTGGGTCATGAGCACAGTTTTGGCTGCAGTACAGCAGTTTAGCCACTATGCCAACACCAAGAGGGCCAAAACATTCTGATGAAAGATGTTTGTGTTGCATAGGCAAAACAAACAAACAAAAAACTGCTGAGTACGTTGGATACATCTCCAAATAATGGTCATTTCACAGTGAAAATGCCAGAGCCATGAAGGCCATTGTGGTGTTTACCCCTTTGTGTTGAATAATTTATTATATGTGTCTATGTTGAATGGTTGTTTGTGGACCAATGAGAGAGTTTGGGGAAGGAGACCGAGGGGATTTAAGGCTCAGCCCAGCACTGAATTGGTCAGATAGGGACCTGCACTTATTGAGAAAAGAAAAAGATGGATAGTGACCGACTGAGTAACAGATAGGGAACTTGCACTGTCTGAGAGACTAGAGGACTAGAGAGAGAAGAAATGGGACTTTAGAACTTTGTGAGGAAAACTAAGTGATGAGTGTCTGTAAATTTAAGGACAAAGTGTGCATGTGATCAACTTTGTCAGTAACCAAACTTTAGTATATTTGAGCTATATTCTTTTTGTTTGTATCTAAACACGTTACCTTTACGAGTTTGATTCTGCTTTGTGATAAACAAACTTTTTTTATCTTTATTCAATTTAAAATCAGTCTGAAAACATTAATTTACTAGAGAAGCTAGTTGATAGCAGTGAAAGAGGAAAAATAGTAGTGTTGTTTGTCAATAGCCTGTGAAAGGTCTGGGCGGCAAAGCTTGGCAATACTACAGCCATGAATTAAGTCATTGTTCCCTATATATTTTTGATAGGTAAGACCTTAAGCAGACCTCCTTTTAATATCGCAAAGTCTGGGCAGATGTAGTACAGTGACCCTCCACCCCCCAGCCTATCGTGGAGGTTAGGGTCCTGACCCGACCTGCAATAATTGAAAATTCAGGTCGGGTCAGGCCTGGGGGGGGCAAACTGGGGGCCCTTGTAGTTACCCCCAGCCTGGCGCTGCCCTGAACGGGCCTGCAAGGGCCTTCCTGGGCCTTCTGGAGGCCCCAAAAGGGCCTCACTGCGAACTGAAAGTCATTTCTGAAGCCTCCGACAGGCCTAGAAAGGCCCTCGGAGGCCTCATAGATGATGGTTAGCCAACTGGAAGTGACTTCCGATTCATAGGGAAGCTATTTTGGGGGCTCCAGAAGGCCCGGGGAGGCCCTCGCAGGCCCGTTCAGGGCAGCGCCAGTCCTGGGGTAAGTATGGGACGCCTGACACAGGCCTTTCCCCATTACCCTAGGGGGCCTTTTTTCATATATTGCAGTCCCACAATATAGTGGGAATGCAGGATATGAACCGAGAACAGGCGGGGGACCGCTGTAGGAGAAATGCTTCAAAAAGCAGCTAGAGCCAAGGGTTTTTAAGGCTTTATCAGTCAGTGTCTGTATCTGTAAGTCGGCATGGAAATGGAATAAGCAGATTCCACAGAACAAGTGCAGTGTGACTTTCCTACCTGATACCTAAGAGAAATATCTTGATGAGCAGCCCCATAAAGGAAAAATTACTGTACAGTTGTCGAAATGCAAGATTAAAGAGAGACAGCTGCAGCCGAAAGGATGATGAATGAAAGAAGGTCCATTGTTTGCTTTAAAGTGCAGTTAGAAATTCTTTTCAAAAGTCTTTCCAAAACTTCACTAATCTACATTAAAAATATATGCCCTAATATTTTTATATTGGACCTTGCTAACCTTGAAGAAAGAAAGAGAGAACCATTACTATTTAACTAAGGCAGTCAATGTGTAGCTGCTGCTGCTGGGGGAGGTTGGGGGAGTTTTCAGCAGAGATTCTGAACATTTTATTTTGGTAGGCCATTTATTTATTTATTTATTTATTTATTTATTTATTTATTTATTTATTTATTTAGTATTATTTTATCATCATCATCATCATCAGGCCACTTTGGGGGGCTTAAAAGATTTCCAAACACTACACCAGAATGAAAGCAGCGTATCTGCTAAGCATGGGCTTCTTCATCATACAAGACATATGGAGGACATAATGCATTCTTCAGATGTACTTCTCTTATGTGTGGATGGGTGAGGGTAGTGCCAGGGGGCATGGTCCTGCTTCCCTTCTGACACAGTTTTTATTAGTGCAAGGGAGAATGCACAAATAGAGCTTTTGTGTTTCCTTGCATTGTTGCTCTCATGAAGTCCCGGGCCTTGGTGGTTGAATTCAGTACCATTTTCGTCCTGCCTTTTGTTCTGAGTAACGTGTCTTTGTTGAATGCGTGCATTTTTATTTTGACATAGCAATATCTAATGGAAATTGGAGTTGGGGGTGGGTCTGTGTGGTAGGTATATACATTGCAAGGGGAAGCAATGTGGCCTGTTCTGTATCGCGTAGTAACAGTGGATGACACAATGAGTACAGCAAGCTGCGTGAACTTTCACATGAGCGGCTCTGTAACAGTCTCAGCAGGGAAACAATTTGTCTTTGTTTCAAGGTTTTTAGCTACATCTTGTGTTTGATTTAATTAGTGGGACACAGGAACTGTCAGATGAGGTCAAGCCAATGACCCATCTAGCACAGTATCTGTTTCTGCTCTGCCTAGTTTAGATACATGAGGGAAGTGTACAGGAATGTGGGCATTGCTGCGTAGTCCACCCCTCCTCTTGACAAGTACAGGGAAATCTGCTTATTGTTGCTCATTCAATGCCTAGTGGGATGGGCTGATAGATTGTCAGCTATGGCTATCAGTGATTCCTGGGACAGATGATAGTAGCTGTCTTTCAATAACCTGTGGCATGAGGACTTTTCAATAGATACTTAAAGATTCAGGGGGGAAATGAGGTGGACATTCCCCTACCTTTTGCTCTAAGAATAAATACAATTTTCCCCAATCGAAAATTTGGATTGGGAATGCTAGAAATTAGAGATGGGCTTTTCATTTTGGAAGTGGTCAGCTTCCGAAACAAAATGCCGGAGCCCAGCTGGTGTTCAGAACTACAGGAATGCAATCAACCAATCCTTACCTTGCGTTGGGCTCATGTGGCGTTAAACTCCCAATGAGAAAGAAGTCTCCAACGTCATCTTTCCTTCTCCTTGGCTTTGGCCAATCAGACAGGGGTGTGATGATGCACTTCCCTGCACAGCTCCTGATTGGCCAGTGCCAGGGAGAAGAAAAGATGATGTCAGAGGCTTCTTCCTTGTTTGGAGTTTAGTTTTGTGCAAGCCCAACACAAGGTAAGGGATTGGTTGATTGTGTTCCTCCTGTTCTGAATGCCAGCTGGGCTCCCCGCTAGAGATGGGCACGACTTAGCGGTATTCCCGTTTCCGTTTCCGTTACTCGGTTCCATTACTCTACGGAAATGGTAACGGGAATTACTCCGCCAGACTTCGAGCTCGAACCGACGAACGAACAATTTTGGTCTGATTTGTCATGCTCGTTACTTGCATCGCGCGATGCCACGCGGCACAGAAAAAAAGTTTTTAAAAGTTAAAAAACCCGGTTCCCGGCCAAAAAGCAGGCGGAAAAATGCCTGCCGTGCCTCAGAGGGGTTGTTTCTGGAGGTCCCCGGCCTCCCCCCCCCATCCCCCGTCCTGGGATGCTCTGGTGGGACTCGCCGCAGGCTCGCAGCCAGCAAAAAGCCCAGTCTCGCCGCCGGCCGCCGCAATTAAAGCGCAAGCAAGCGGCACGGACGGCGCAGGAAAAAACTTTTAAACTCTCCCCCCACCCATTCCCGGGCCAAAAAGCAGGCGGAAAAATGCCTGCTTGACTAAGGGCGCAGGGCACCTACCGGAGGAGTAGTTTCTGGTCTGGAGGGGGGGTCCCGCCTCCCCCCCGTCCTGGGCAGCCGGACTCGCCATGCCATGCGGTGCGGGCGGGGGTTCCAAAATGGGGCGGCGAACGCAATATTGTTTTTGAAATCGTGGTCCAAAAACACAGAAGCACAACAGAAACACGCGAAAATTTATAAACTGCCAGATTTTTTACAGTAGCAGTGGGTTTTTTCTTGCAACAAAATGTCTCTCCTCTCCTCCTCTGTCCTCCATTGATTTTATTTTATTTTATTTTATTTTACACCTGCGCAGTGCGCAATGATGGGCTGGCCCAGTGGCCTGGCCAGCCATGTGGGAGTGGACGACCATGCAAATTTTTGGAGCCATCCCACCAATCGCATGGCCACTTGGCCATGGAGACTTCTGGGATGTGCCAAAAAGCCCCCTAAAACCTGCCCTAGCCCCCTAACCCCTAACCCTAATCCTTGACTCCTTACCCATATGTCACAGACTGTCTTCTTAGTGGGTCAGAGAGGCACCCAGAGGTGCAACCCACTAGCCCATAGTAACCTTACCCGTCACTAGCCTAACCCTAGTCCTTGCACTAACCCACCTTAACCCAAAGCCAGATCTACTTGCATTGCACTACACGCAAGTACGATTCCCTTCTTTGTGGGACATGGCAGGTGCGACCCAGTCGTCCTGGACAGAGGGTCGTACCAGTGGACTGGTCTCACTGTCTGCAACTGGTATGCATATCCATATATGGTTATGCATGCCATTTTGCAGCAGCAGGTGAGGAGGGGAGACCCCCATGTTGAGGGGTCTCTTGGAGCCTGCTGCTGCCCCTTCCTAGTGGGTGAGGATAGGAGGCACCCACGGGTGCCTCCAGGAGCCTGCTTTCCCTTTATAGCGGGCCAGAGGAGGCACCCACCCCACAGAGGTGCCTCCAGGAGCCCGCTACCCCCCCAAAAAAAACCAGTACTAACAACAACGAAAAAACGAACTGACTAATTTTTGCGATTTTTCGCGAAAAACCGAAACGAGCCGAAACGGGCTGCCTCCGACACACGACAACTCGAAAACGTCATTTTCCCTAGTCGTGCCCATCTCTACTCCCCGCCTTTCATTTTGGGAGCTGACCACTTCCAAAACGAAAAGCTCATATCTACTGAAATGAAATATTTTCTTTCCTCATTGGTAAGAGCATTTGAAATGCTCTTCTAAGGCAAGGGTTTACAAAATGTAAGGAACAGCATAGGATGGAGATTTGTATGTAAGACAGGTAACAGAATTCAAGAATTACCAGTTCTGGGTGTACTGTACAGGCATGCCGCATACAACGCTCAGGTACAAGAGGCACCTGGTGGGGGCTGCCATCTTTGTGATAGGAGGATACATGGAACTCAGCATTGCTTCTGGGTTGCAATGCATAAGGTGCAGCAGTTTTTAGTGCTCTTGGTCCTACAGTGTGTATGCAGAATTTTTCTTACACAAAAGTAGCATATAAATTTGATATGAAAATAAGCTTTTCATTTCAGTTTCACTTCAGTTTCACTCATATGGACAAATTTATTGGATTGCTGTATCTTTATATGGAATTTAGGGTTAGGGTTAGAGGCAGCTCAAGTTGGCATACATGTTTGCTACTATTTGGAAAATCTCTTGTGCGTGAGAGGGAGGGGAATCAGAGAAAGAATTGTTCATGGTCCACTATTAGAAAGGAAAATGTGAGAACGGCTTTTGTTGCATGACACCATCTTAATCCTGCTTTTCTGAAACTTGCAGTGTTGGCCTTCTGAGCACATTCTTGACCTTGCATGTACCCAGGTCAAGTGAGACTTTTCCTTTAGGAGCATATTATGTCTGTGAAGATTCTCAGTCATCTAGGTGAGTTTATCTGGAAGTTGAGTCATGGCAACTGGACTTCTTTTCCTTGAGAGATTGAAAGTTTTCGCTGCTCATCCAAACAGCTTCGTCAGTCTGAAGAAATCTAGTTGCGAGTCCTCCATTTTATAGCTCACTTTGACCTCTTGTCACCCTGGTCTGAAACAGGCTCATAAGATGAACAATGGCCTGAATGCTTTAGGAGCATCTATCTCCCAAGCTGAAGCATTTGTCTTGCATATTATTACTGGGCCATGTTGCTCCGAATGGCAGCAGCGCACTTAGTCAGTGGCAGATGAAAAAGGGACACAGCTGTATTGGGACCTGGGGCAGTAGATTTGCATCATGCTTTTTGTGTAGGGTACAGGATTGCTGCTTATATTTTGGGTAGGTTAAGATGATCCATGGGTGGCATGTGCCTTCATATAAGTTGTCTGCCTTGTGGGGCATTTCAGATTGAAACTTAACATCAGTACCTGAACTTAAATTGAGAACTTCTGTATTGACTTCAAGGTTAAAAAATTTAACTCTTTACATCTTATGCCCTTTAACAAATATTTGTGCTTTACACTTTCATTGTTCAGAGGCTGAATGAATTTAATCTCAGATGCTCTCCTGTGCAGTGCCCTTTTAATCTGTTTGTTAGGCAAAATAGACTACTGATATCACAGAGAAGACTTTTCTGTAAGTGCATGTGTTTAGTGTAGCATTCTGTTACTGATTAGATGCTTCGATTTATTTAGTATAGGTAACCGTTATAATATATAAAAAGCTAAAGTTCAACTTCTAACAGGAACCATGTTGTGTAAAACAACAGATTTTATAACCTTCACCCTATGGGAAGTACTGTGTTTTTATTTTATTTTAAGTCAGAATTCAATGTGAAAAGGAAAAGGTGAGAGTATGTTTTGTTTGGACACCTTTTATTTTCTACCTCCCATGGTCCACTGAACCATAATGGTTAAAATAAAACCAAAGAACAGCAATTACTTAGAAAACAGACAGAAACATATCACCAAAGCGATGAACAATTTTTAAAAAATACAGTTCGTACTTAGTTTCCTTGTAATTCCATTAAACAAACTACCACATTTTCCCATGTGTAAGACTATATGTTTATCTAAAAATATTAGGCTAAAAATTGAGGGTCTTTTTATACAGTATATGGAAGTACGCTGAGGAGAGAATCACACAGTTGTGAAGCTGTAATTTTGGGTTCGGCGAGTGAGGGGGTCATCTTATACATGGAACTGTCTTATACACAGAAATTATACATGTAATTTACAAAGGTCCTATCAAATTTAGTAATGCTTTGCAGATAAATAAGATTTACAAGATATATGTTTGAAGTTTTTCTACATTGCTTCTGTTCACATATGTATATGTACTGAGCGGTTTTATTAAAGATACCCTGGAATTTCTGTGTTGCTGAATGCAAGCAATGTGATGGCTGAAAGAGACTGAAGTTCCCATAGTAAATGTCTTTAAGTGCAAATGCAAACCAAACCCATCTTGTACACACTCTACAGTAATTAATTCATATCAGATTAATCAATACCATCTACTTTATAGTAGGCCTCAAGAACTGCTCAAGGTGCCTCACATCAGTATTGATGTTCATGATTTATGGAGTAGTTTTAGAAAACAATCTGGGTGACCTTGGTTAGTGAGCCAGGCATTATGGGTCCAGCAGGCTTCAGATAGGCTTCAAATACACTAATGAGCAATGGCCAAAGATTCTAATAGTGTTTATAAACAGAAAGCAAATTAAATTTAGAAAGTTCAGTTTAGTTTTAGTTTAGCATTTCTGTTGCAATAATACCAACAGTATGACAGGCTCTTGCTTTCCAAGTCCAGATCAGAACTAGAACACAGTAGGAGACGGTCACTCTCAATTTTAGTGTACTATTGTATTTTAATGTTTTTAATTTTAATTGATCATTTTAATTGTTGTAAGCCGCCCAGAGACCTTTGGGTAGTGGGAGGATAAAAACTGTATAAATAAATATGAGAAAGTGGAGGGAGCAGAAGGCCCTCGAGGCAGATACTGGCAACTTGCTTCCCTGATCCACCTTCATTTCTCACTAACAAAGGGCGCTTTTACACGACCTCTAAAATCCGGTGGCAACTTAATTTTGGACCAGAGATCGCGGGGGTTTGTTGCTCTTCCTGTGTTCCCACCCCTCCGCACTCCATTGTTCCTGTCTGCATGAGGGGAGGGAGGAAAAAAAGGGAGAAAAAAATGCAGGCTCACCTCCGTCTGCCGGTTGAAGCAGCCCGGAGCAGCCCTATAGTGATTCCTGTCTCTTAAAGGGGCAGCGGGGACAAAAAAACAATCAGAAGGCGAGGGAGCCCGGCATTCACAGCTTTATAATCCACATTGGAATATTTTTTTACCTCCTGGAGGCCAGGTACTTGAAAGTGCGCTGGGACATGCTTAGGTGGGTGTGGTCGTACTTAATTTTTTTTAAAAGTCCGGAGCTGGTGGGAAAATATTTTAAAGCTCCGGATCTGGGAGCCCTTTGCCTCGGGTTTTAGGGGTTGTGTAAAAGTGGCCAAAGGCAAAAGCACACTGGGCATGGTAGAACCTGGAAAGCTGTAATTTTAATTGAGACCAAGCCCTCTAATTCCATGACCAGGATGGCCACTGGTCATGCAAATCTGGGGCTGGCAGGGAGGGGATATTTGAAAACACGGCCAACAGCATTTTATTGGCCGAGCTTCAAGCAAACCTGGGTTGCTGCTCTTGCTGCTTCTTTGCAGAGTGTAGCTGCAGCACTTTGCATGGGTGGAGGGCATGAGTGATGATAATGCTCTACATACATAGCATCAGGAATAGTTAGAGCATCTTCAGATTTAGTCTTTATCCTGGATCTCTATTTTTTGTAGTAAAAGACATTTATAAACACAACAGTTGCATTTATAAACCCACTTGCGTATAAGGTTTATCTACCCAGCAGGTTGTTGGTGCATATGATTCTTTCCTGAAGGTATGCCCTGTGGTGCAATAGCAGTCTCTGAGCAGATGCATACTGAGCCAATTCCACTTGTACTGTAGTGCCGTCAGCATAGCTCTCTTCCCCTTAATGGAGTAGCTACATTAGATCTCACCCACTGTTTCTGATGTGAAAATGGATGGTACTGAGGTTTTCTCTGTCACCAGGGCTATGATGGCTTTATTATGTGATGCTTTGGTCTAATCTTATGACCAAACCAGACTCTTCCTCTACTGCTGCTGAGCATGGCTACTGATCGGGCATATTTGTCTTTGTAAATAAAACTCCTCTTTAGTTGGAAAATAAAATTGTCCACTCATGGTGAATGTACCCTGGTGCCTTTTGGTTGCTATTAGTTTTGAACTAAACTAACAGAATGTCATCTTTCCCAGATAACTCGTAATATTATACATTACTGTATGCAAAAAGTTTTATATGCCATTTACAATAATTGTGTACTGTCAAGTCAGTTCTGACTTATGGAGACCCTTTCTGGGATTTCTTATGTAAAGAGTACTTCAGAAGTGGCTTGTTCATCCCCTTCTTCCAGGGACTCTGCAACGTGCCCAAGGATACACAGACTGTTTTTTCTCCTGGGAGGCATAGTGGAGAACTGAACTTCCAACCCGACTTAATTCACTGAGCTATCAACCTGACTTCATTCACTGAGCTATCAAGTCATTACAAACCAGTTTTAAAATTACATTTACATGTAATTATTTTCCTGCAAAGCACCTTATGCTAAGTATTTCTGCAGTTATCCTGTTAAACCTTGCTGAATGCTACAAACATTATGCTTTCCCTTAGCCTCTAACCTTCCCTTGCATAAACGGTTTGTTTCCTTTTAATGGGTTGTTGTCACACAGACTTGTTTAATCACTAGCTGAATAAGACGTTCTGCTCTATGTTGTAAAATTCAATGAAGATTGCAATTTTATACACTGAGCATTTTTCATGTCTCGCACTGCCCATAAATATACAGTCTGAGCTATAAAGAATGTATTACATAGCTAATAGAGCGTCTAATAAATATCCGAGAACTACACATTTTGTGGTTTGAACCATATGTTAGCCTCTGCAAATGGATACTCCTCTTCCATTAAAGGAGGTTCCTCTGACCAACAAGAGTCTCCTGTAGTTTCAGAAGTGTAGAGGTAATTTGTACAGATTTTCCCTTGCATTCATCTTGTAAGCTATCCGCTTCTCTGCTGTAGAGAACAGAAATATTTGAGGGAGAAATGGCAAACACATTGCCTTTTCTTCCTATTTGTTATTAGGAGAAACCACTGAATGAAAATTATGTTAAAAGAATTTTGGGATGCAAGCTTGTATTTGTTCAGCTATGCCAGATGCATTAATCTAATGCCTATCTGGGTAATGTTTATTAATTTACTAATTAAATTTGCAGCCCACGTTTCCTGTAATAAACTGAAGGTGGCATCCATGGCTGTCCTCCTTACCTTATTTGCATGACAGCTTTCTGAGATGGTTGTGGCAGAGTCCCTGGCGTAGGTTACACCAGGCATAAATGGCTACAGCTGGAGAGGAGCAAGGTGTAAAGGAACTGTTTGAGGGGATGGGAAGCATGTCACATTCCTGTTTAGCAGCACCATGGAATTCCGGACCCTGTGGATTAAGTGAGTGGGATTACAATGGTAAATTGCAATATTTTTTTGTCTGAGCAAGTTGGACTTTTTGAAAGAGTTACTGAATTTTAATTTTAAAAGTGTAGCCCACAAGTCAAATTAAAATGCAGTCATGCTAATTAGTGTTACTGGCTTCTCCCCTTCAAAGGTCTCATGCTTTCTTAATCTCACTGCTATTTGCATAGAAGCCAAAACAGTTTCTGCCTCTGTAGCTAAAAGTAGCCTGGAAGTGATGGAGACTTTGCTACTTTTATTTCTAGCGACAATTTGGAAGTGTGAGCTGGCACTGGCGTAGATTAGACTAGCTGTGAGGAGTGTGTGAATAAATGCCTGCCAAAGTTACCTCTCTTTCCCCACCCCCATCTTTTGTCCCCTTGAGGAATGAGAGAGGGGGCTGATAGGGAGGGTTCAGATGTGAAGAGCGTGTCACTCAGCTTCTGCAATGTTTCCTACAGCTACATGATCTCAACCTCCATTCTGTCATTTGATTTAAGGGGAAATCCTCCCCGAGGATACAGTGCAGTAACCGCAGAGCTGTGAATGCAAATAGGGCGAGGCTAATACTAAGGAACGAAACCCATACAAAACAATATTGTTGATTGTGACAGGGATCATTGTGTCCGCTGCATGAATTACCTCGTTCTTCTGTCGTTTCCCCAGATTATATCCGCAGAATGCAGAGGTTTTTGTTCCAAATGGGCAACTATATATAGCACTTTCTTTCTTTCCGTTTTTCTCTTTGCATGAGAAATGAGGCTTTCTTTCCCCTCCCCATTTTTTCTCCGTATCAAGCCCAGCAAAATCAGCAGTGTTTCTCCGCGGAGCAGAAAAGGAATTTAACTAAAAATAGAAGGAAAGCATGTGTCCCTGCTCACATCTTTGAGGAGTATATTTTTAGTCTCCTGTGGGAGATTCAAGACCTATCACTATTTTGGAAACAATACAGAGCTACTCATAAGGTCCTGCTGTTATGGGGACAAACACATCAAGACTAACTGAGCATGCGACTCGGCTGCTTATGGACTATTGGAGTCTCTTTGCTTCATTTGCCCTTAATGTTGACTTCAGATTTTTGACTGTTTGCTAAACTGGACATTATATTAGCAAAGGCAGGGAGTGAGGCATATTTGAACATAAAGGGCAACCTAATACTGAACCAGGTTATTAGCTCAGCTAGCCCAGTAGTCTTGGTCCAGCCAAGATTTTGTGGTCGAATTCTTTACAGTCTACATCTTGCATTCCTTTTAAGTAGAAATTTTGCAAATTTGACCCAGCCTGCCTGGATGTTGAGATCATCAGGGGAGGCCTTTCTCTCAGTCTCACCACCTTCACTGGCTCTCTACTTTGAAACCATACGTTAAACACATGTGGGGCTTCAGGGGCAGAGGGCACTTTAGCAAGCAGAGGCTGAGTTGAAAACTTCTTTTTATCAATCAGTCTTTCCCTGCAGAGCACATTTTATTTCTTTCTTTGTTTGAAATATTTTTACCCTACACTTCTCCTTAAGAAGGACCCAAGGCAGCGTGCATCAGTAAAAGACAATTTTTATAAGCTAAAAGCAATACACAAATAATGTACAGTATATGCCACACTAGATCAGTAAATAAAATCAACATCAGAAACACACTCAAAGAAGAAAGGCACAACAATCCATTTAAAAAGCAAGTCACTAAAGCAAAGCCTGTCAGACTGCAGAAGGACAGCAAATCTGGGGCAAGCCTGGCCTCCAGTGGGAGGGAGTTCCAGAGTCTGGTAGCAGCAACAATTAAGCCGTATCCCTTATCCCTACCAAACACATCTGTGAAGGTGGTGATTTGCTATGATAGACCTTGCAACTGAAGACTAGCAAATGGGAGCTGTGTGATAGTTTATGAACTCCATTTGTGTTGCATCGTTACAGTCATGACCGATTCTTCGTGACCCCATGTCCATGGAGTTTTCTTGGCAGAAATACTGAAATGGCTTGCCAGTTCCTACTCCAGGCGCCTACAGCACGTGATATTCCCTGGTGGTCTCCCTTCCAAGGACTAACCAGGGCTGACCCTGCTTAGCTTCCGAAATCAGGCAAGATTGGATGTGCTTAGAGCATCTAGGCAGCTATGAATTCCAAGTAGCAATTCCCAAATAATGACTTGGTCACAGTCTAAATGGTGTCCAAATCATCTGGCTTGTGTTCCCATTGAAGTTTACATACAAGTGGTACCTTTACATCAGAGGTTCCCAAACTTTTTTGCCCCATAGACCACTTGCCAAGTTTTATTTTGTTTTCTGTAGACCCCCTGCCTGCGTAATATTGAATTTTCCTAAACCTATTAACTTCAAATGTGTTTTTGACAGCTGACACAGTGATAGGGGCTTTTGTAGCATAGACAATTGTAAAGAAAGAAAAACATATACAATTTTTATTCATACCTTTATTGAAAAGACACAAAATGCAAGTAAATATTTGGATTTGAAATGAAACAAATAAGAACCTAGTAAAATTCTTACATAAAATTAATACATAAATAATGCTGTTAATGGGAGGGATGAGCCTGATGCTCTATTAGCAATTGTTCAATATTTGGCTTCAAATTAATGAGGTATAGTCTTAAATCTCCATGTTCAGTGATTTGCAATCGATTTCTTTTTCTGTAAGAAGATTGGCTACCATGCTAAACCCCCTTTCCACAAGTATGAAGATGGAAAAGCTATCAAAACCTTTCTTGCGATAGTCCATAATGCAGGATAAGCAAGAGGTATATCTTTCTGAAGCCAGAACTGCTGATACCCCATTCTGAACTGCACCTTAAGTTCTTCGTTACTGCCTATTCCAATCAGTTTTTCTTATAATGTGATATACGATTCTTCAATGGATCGATAATCCCCTGTATTATCTTCATAGTTAAAACATCCTCAAACCTGGTTTTAAAGTCTTTGTGAAGGACACTTAAATGTTGGATGTAGACCAAAATATCATCATCCTGGACATTTGTCAATGACAAGTTGGGGAAGTGGAAAAATTCACGCCGTCCAATGTTTTGCTTCATTAGATTAATTCTGACACGAAAAGACTTTGTTTTTATTAAATTCAGACTGTTACCTTTGTAAGTGAAAGTTAACCTCATTAAATTTGGTAAACAAATCTGTTAAATAAGCAATGTCTGATTACATTTTCTTTTAAAATGGGATCTTTAGCATCCAAAAACTCTAAAACCATCTCAAAAAGTGAAAAAATATATTGTCAAACATAAGTTTTTCAAGAGCCAGCATACTTCAGTGTGAAGGAGTAATCCATGAAAGTCCTCATCATTTTCTTCACACAACTGTGTAAATAACTTAGACTTCAAAATGTTGATATGGATCTTGTTTTCTACGTTTATGACAAATGGAAAAAATTGATGCAATCTGGCACTCAGATTTTAAGCTACTAAATGTTGTTGATGAATGACACAGTGAATTGCAAACATCCCAGGGATATTTTGTTTTAAATGGCTTATAAAACCACGATAGCGGCCAAACATGGCTGGAGTTCTATCTGCTGCTGTTGATATTATATTTGATAAAGGGATTGCTTTTTCCATGAAATGATCTTTCAAAACATTGAATATTGATTTGCCTTTAGTGTCTGTTGTCAAAGTTCTTGCAAAGAGCAGCTCTTCATGGATTTCTTAGTCCATAAAAAAGAACATATGCCAATAATAGTGCTTCATTACCAGGTAAAGTTGACTCATCCATTTGAATAGATAAATGGTTCATTTTCATATATATAATTACACAAGAAGTTTTCAACATCATGACTCATTTCATCAATACGTCCTTGAACTGTGTTGATGCTCAGAGAAATTGTTTTGAGTAAATCATATGCAGGCTTGTGTACAACAGTTTTTAAAACCTCTTCAGTGGCTGGAAAACTAGCTCTTCCCTGATAGTTTGAAGTTTTCCTGATTTTGCTATGAGTTGTGAGATATTGTAAAACGCCCGCAAACCATCATAGTCTCTTTTTTGATGTTGAACATAACTGTCCACCATGGTTCTCTTCTGAAGTTTTTCTTTCAGTGTTTTAAAGTATGTCAAATCTTTATCTGTTTTATCTCAGATGACCCTCCAGCTTGGATGGTTTCATAGCATCATCGTTTAAAACTCTGTTGCACAAAAGGCACATGGGCAGACATTTGTCCGACAGGGATGGAATGAAGCCAAACTTCAAATAATCAACACTATACTGCCTACATTCTTTTTAGCCTCAGCCATGTTGAATAGAAGTTATCTGTTGACAAAAATAAAGCTATTTAAATATGATAAGACAGAGCAATTCAAAACCTTGGTTAAAGAGCGTAATCCAATCCAGAAGCATGCTTGAAACCAAAATACTTGCATATCAAAGCAAATTTTCCCATAGGAAATAATGGAAACTCAGATGATTCATTCCATAGCCCAAAAATATTTGATTACAATACTGTAATATAATACAAGGTACTAAATAAAATACAAAATACAGTACACTACAAAGTACAAAATACAGTACAGTAGAAAGAACAATAGCCTGCATTTGAAAATCTTTATGGCAGGTGCAAAGGAGGGGGAAGCCTCCATGGAGGGGTCTGTTTTAAATATGGGACGATGGGAGGAATCCCAACTAGAGCTGAGGAGGGGAGAAAAACCTCCATGGAGGGGGCTGTTTTAAAAATGGAACAATGTGGGAAATCCCACTTAGAGCACAGGAGGGGGAAACCTCCATGGAGGGGGCTGTTTAAAAATGGAGTACTGGGGGAAATCCCATCTAGAACAGAAGAGGGAGCCTCTGTGGAGGGGGCTGTTTTAAAAACTGAGCAATGGGAGGAATCCTAGCTAGAGCAGAGGAGGGGGAAAGCCTCCATGGAGGGCGTTGTTTTAAAAATGAGGCGATAGGGGTGGGGGTGTCCCGGTTGCAGTGGTGGTGGCAGGGATGTTGTTGAGAGGCCCCATGGAGGTGGCCTCTTTAAGGACAGAGGTTGATGGGGGGTGGGGGGTGGCAACTGTTCATACCTTTACTGAGCCTGTCACTCTTCCTTCAACTCTGTTGCTGCTGTTGCCTGAAACAGAAATTGAAACAATTACCCACTTCCAGCAGGAGTTGGGGAGAGAGGGAGAGATGCCATTGGCTTAGAGTACTTTTGATTATGTGACACACATGAGAGTGCTGGTATCTTAAGACACTGCTCGTTAGTAAGGCAAAAATGTTCAGAAATTTTTGCTCGTTAATCAAAATGCTCATAAACCAAATTACAGTGTTGCCTCAGATAACGACGGTAATTCGTTCTCCAAGGTTAGTTGTTATCCGAAACACGTCATTATTCGAAATGCAGTTTCCCATAGGAATGAATGGGAAACCGTTTAATCCATTCTGGAGCCTAGGAAAAAGGCACAACACCTGGATTTTTGTTCAGAACTCTTTAAAAAGTGCACTTTAAAGGTACAGATGCAATTTCACCTGGGATAACTTTTTTACTGGTGCATTCTAGAAATTCATTATCTGAGGCAGTCCATAGGGAAAATTCGTTATCCGAGGCAGCCCATAGGAAAATTCGTTATCCAAGGCAGCCCATAGAGAAAATTTGTTATCCAAGGCAGACCTATACCTAGGAATTGTGATTCGTTATCCGAGGCAGCCCATAGGGAAAATTCGTTATCAGAGGCAGCCCTATACCTAGAAATTTGCAGTTGTTATCCGAATTATTCGTTATCCGGGGCAGTTGTTATCCGAGGTACCACTGTACTTGTTAACCAAGGTACGACTGTAATTATAGTTGATTTTAATTTCAAACTACCATGATTTGGTACAAATATCTGTCATGTGGCTGCAAAACACTAGTCTTCAACCTTTGCAAAATGGACTTCAAAAACATGCACATGGTGAGGATCAGGTTCTGAAAAATGATGCAATATCCTCACCCTGCACTCACAGTTCAAAATGGACTTTAAAGGTATGCACGCAACAAGGATCAGGTCCCTACCTTTGCACTACTTGAGAAATATACCAAAAAAGTTTTAAAAATTCCAAAAACGGCACCCAAGCAATTTGTGTTAGGTGTAAGACATTTACAGAATGCCTAAATGTTGATGACGATCTGCCTAAATGCGGTCTGCTCACGTGGACCCTACTTACATTTTGTGGACCTCTAGTTTTTTCCCCTCGATATCATAGACCCCCTGCAAGTCAAAATAGACCCCTGGGGGACTATATAGACCACTTTGGGAACCCCTGCTTTACATGATGAAATAAACATCCACACATCATGGGTTATTTTTATAGCACCAGGTGTGGAACCTTACCTTTCTAAAATGCCTGTCTCATAATTGGGATTGAAAACCTAATTTTTGTGGGACAAGCACTTACAGCAGAAACCTGCAGCAGGTTTTCTTAGCAGGCTGAACTTGACAGAGACTTCAGTTTTAATTATTTGAGCTTCATTCCTGCCTCAGCAGTAAAAGTATAAATACTCCTGGAGTGTTCCAGACAAGGGCCAAAGGGTAGTGCCTAAAGGCATCCTGTATTTGGCAAGTCCTAATGTGAGGTGGAGATGCTAATTAAGGGCACAGTTGGAAGAGAAAGATCTGGAAGCCCTGTTGTTTTTCCTGCCCTTTGAGTTTCAAATTGTCAGCCTTTTCCTTTGGATTCATGGAGAGATCCCAATATGACTTTGCAGAGCTTTTTCCTTTCTCCATCTTAACAGCCATGGAATTTAACCTGCTTATGAACAAGTTGTTTATGTTGGACGTGAGGTTTCATAAATGATCAAATGGCTTAGCATAATTTTTTTTCTGGGGGGATGGGGGACGTAGGGTTGTAGCCAGTGGTGCATTTGCAGTGGGGAGGGAGATTCTGCATACTCCTTGTCTGTTCAGCCTCTATGCCATATCCCATATTGTACCAGAAGTATCCTTACTTTTAGGAGATAGTGTATAGAAGCCATGTGGTGCTGTGGACTCGAGGAGAGATAGAAATTGTTCAGTCTCAAAGTTTGTCCAAGAATAAGAGTTTTGTGCTAGAGCAGTGATTCCCAAACTTGGGTCTCCAGATATTTCTGTAGTAAAACTCCCACTCCCAGATACCTTCACCACTATCCGTGCTGGCCAAGATTTCTGGAGTTGTGGTCCAAAGACATGTAGAAATCACTGCACTATAGCCTGCTGGGTTAAAACTATAATTGGCAATAATAAGAGGTTGTCACTAACATATTATAACCCATTTTTGATTACATTCGGAATTTTCTAATCTGCTTGGTCAATTTAATTTAGTGCTTAACTTACTGTAGCTTAGGGTTTCTTCATCAGTGTTTCTCCAGTGATAAGTTACTCACATGTGGGAATGCACAGGGGAAGAAAGCGGTTGCCAAGCAACAGGATCATCAGTGAATTACATAATAAAGCCCCTGTTTCGTCTCCCATTCCAAGATCTGTGTTGCCCAGCTTAATTGAGAGTCTTAAAGAATGGGTTAGAATCAGATTGCAATGGAGGGAAAGAAAAGCAAAATAAGGGTTTTGATATGACTAAGAAATTAGATGTTCAAAACATTTTATGGCCATTTCATGCTCTTCATAAACTGTCCAAAGCTCAAAACAAGGGCAAAGCTGAGGGGAAAAATAAAATCATGAATGAGATTTTTCATTTTTATTCTGATAAGTCATTTAGGATAGTACTGCAGTATATATTTAAATCCCCATTTAAATGCATTCTTTACAATGTAAATGTGATATAATTAGATGTTTGGGCTTATTAATGATTAATAAGCGTTGTGTGGCCATTTTTTTACTAATTGTTTTTCCAGTCTCTAGTAATGTTTGTATCTGATCAAGACATATCTACTCTGATAGCAGACCTGACAAAATTGGTTTATTCTAGGCCCAGAACAATGACCTCTCATAAAATCACCATTGGAAACAACATGGTTGTTCTATATGTGTTATTGTACAAATGTTTGTTCCAAAATAAATATATCAAAAACTTGGTTGATGCAATGATGTTTTGGAGATTCGGAATAATCATGACTAAAATTACATTTACATGAGGAAAAGTTGTGTGGTTTTCTATAGTTGCCCATTATATTTTAGCTCTTAGGAGGAAAAAAGGAAGAAAGAAAAAGAGCACATTTAAAAAACCATAATCTGTTACACAGGAATACTCATCATTAGGGAGAGGATTTCTATGATACAGTGATCCCCCGCCTATCGCTGGGGTTAGGGACCTGACCTGACCTGTGATAATTGAAAATCCACGATATGCGGATGCAGGTTGAGTCAGGCCTGGGGGAGCCTAGCTGGGGGCTCTTGTACTTTCCAGTAAACTGGAAATAATTTCTGAGGCCTCCAACAGGCCTAGAAAGGCTCTCAGAGGCTTCAGAAATTATTTTCAGCAATCTGGAAGTCACTTCCGGTTCGCAGGGAAGCCCTTTTGGGGCCTCCAGAAGGCCCAGGAAGGCCCTCGCAGGCCTATTCGGGGGAGCTCCAGTCCTGTGGTAAATATGGGAGGCTTTTCATATACTGCGATTCTGTGATATAGCGGGACCACAATATATGAACCGCGAAAGGGTGGGGGACCACTGTATTTTATATTTTTTTCTGCATCCTATGTTTGAATTTATAAATGGGTTTGGTCATGTTTATGAGTAATCTGATGAGGAAAGGCTAGATTACTCATGAACATGTTTAAAATTGCCTATATAGCTTTCAGAAAAACTGTGACATGTCATAGAAATCCTCCCCCTTTGGCATTCCATGTATTTCAACTCGATGCAACATCCTCAAATCAACAAGCAAAGATAGGTAGCCAGATTGCTCATGACCCAGATTGCTCATGAGACAAACTCTGAATTAGACTCTTGACTTCAGGGAGTAGCTGCACAAGATAAACATATCCCTATAAAATATGTTCTTTTTTGTGGTCTTCTGTGATTGCATACATTGGGTGAATGTGCGCACGCACAGTAACTCCTCGGAATCTTCTAAAAGTGTAAAAATTACTGTGGAGTGACCAAATTTATAGGCCTAATGTAAACATGCATGCTAGTTTTTTACAGGGCCAGTTATCAGAATACTGCACTTATTTCAAAGATACCAGTGTTATAAGAATCTCATTTCTTCGATCTCATTCCTGGCCAGGGGTGATGGCACTCTCCATTGTACAGCAGTTTGTTCTTCCAGTTAATGCATGCTATAAAGGTGTTCTAGACAAAATTAATTAAAAGCAGTATTGTTTGAAGTAAGGTTAGGGAATATGGGACTTTACGATTGCTGGGCCAAAATATCTCTAAATAAATACCACTGTAGCCACTCTTTGCTCTTTTGTATTTAGAGCACATATGTTTTGCTAGTAGCATTCTAGCTCATCAAGTAGTCCATTTGATCTGGAGTATCTGCTCAGAAGTGGTTCATTGCATAACTGTGTTGTTTCAGAAATAGCTGTGATTCTGGAGCTCAGCTGAGCAATGGCAACTTTGGTTCTCCAGCTGTGCCTCGGTCACCAATGCTGATCTTGCTGGTGGTGCTTGAACACCTCTAAGAAATACCATTCAGGCTTCACCAGAAAGCTCAGAGCTGGTGCTTTTCATACAGGTGCCGATTCAGCAGAACCATTTATTTATTTATTTATTTATTTATTTATTTATTTATTTATTTAACTTATATACCGCACCAAGGCTACTCTGGGTGGTGTACAAATAATTTAAAGATTTTTTAGCCGTCCCATTACTAAGTGGTCTCTGGGTGGCATACAACAATATATTAAAAGCGAAAAAGCAAAGTGTTCTGCTTATATACCACCCCATACCACTTCAAGTAGTCTCTGGGTGGTTTACAGTTTTAATTACAGTATGCAGGCTACACATCCCCCCCCCCCCAGGAAGCTGGGTATTGTTTTTATTAAAACAATAAAACAACATAGTAAAACTATCAAAATAACAAACAGTTAAAACAACCAATATACAAGTAATAAAATCCTGCTACTCATGTGCCCAGCTAAAACAACATTAATTAAAATGCTGGCTAAACAGGACGGTCTTTGCCTGGCACCGAAAGGCCAAAAGCGTCAGTGCCAGTCAGATCTCTCTCGGGAGGGCATTCCAAAGTTGTGGGGCAATGATCGAGAAGGCCCTGTTTTGATATGCCACCCCCTCACCTCTTTAAGGGATGGCACCTTAGTGTACGGGCAGGCTCATATAGAAGAAGGGGGTCATTTAGATAACCACTTCCTAAGATGTATAGGGCTTTATATGTAAGCATAAGCACTTTGAATTGGGCCTGGGCAGCAACTGGCAGCCAGTGTAAATGTTTCAGAACTGGCGTAATATGAGTCCGTGCTGCGGCACCACTCACCAGCCATGCGGCCTGGTACTATAACAGTTGTAATTGCCAGATCATCTTCAAAGGCAGTGTGACAATCCCCCTTTCACAGACTGAATTCTCAGAGGCACAACTGGGTTTATTTCGACATCCCACCGCTGCCACCAAATTGTGACATCACCCCTTTCACAAACTGAGTTTTCAGGCACAACCGGGTTTATTTTGTCATCCCACTGCTGTGCCACAAATTGTGACGACACCTTCCTTTTACACACTGAATTGTGATGGGAATGGTAATGCTGCCACCTTTTATTTACTTAATAATGCTGCCACCTTTTAAACTCGTCACCTCATGAATTGGGACTGACTCAGAGGTATATAATATAAAAATAATGATGAAGTTTATTGAGAAGATAATAACTATAACGATATCTGAGGATGGTATGCGTTGCCTTTAACATATACTGTAACAGATTTAATCAGCTCCACAAGCCTCCCTGTCTTAAATAGCTAGTAAACAGTATAGCCCTCACTGCCTGACAGAACTCTCAGAGAACAGTGCTCTCTCCCAGCACTCACTCTCCACTTCACTTCACTGCCCTAGGCTCCACCCTTTTTATATCATACCATTCCTCACCCTCCTGCTGGGATTGGCTGATAATTTGTATATTCATCACTCTGTCTGCCGGATTTGTCACAGGTGCTTGCTTTTAATATGTTCAAAAAATATTTCCTGGCTAGTGTTTTACATATGCTATGTGTGTTGCATCATTACAGTCGTGACTGACTCTGTGTGACCCCATGTCCATGGAGTTTTCTTGGCGGGAATACTGGAGTGGTTTGCCATTTCCTACGCCAGGCGCCTACAGCACCCTATGAGCCTCGTGACGCAGTGGTTAAAGACCTGTACTGCAGGTAAAACTGTGTTCACGACCTTGGTTCAATCCCAGGTAGCAGGCTCAAGGTTCACTCAGCCTTCCATCCTTCCGAGGTCGGTAAAATGAGTACCCAGCTTGCTGGGGGGGGGGGCAATGTGTAGCCCGTACACTGTAATTAAAAATTGTAAACCACCCAGAAACTACTTGTAGTGGTATGGGGCGGTATATAAGCAGAACACTTTGCTTTGGTATTCCCTGGTGGTCTCCCATCTAAGTACTAATCAGAGACGACCCTGCTTAGCTTCCGAAGTCAGGCGAGATCAGATGTGCTTAGGGCACCTAGAACTCATATAATGATCATCCCTATCTCAGATCTCGAACAAAGTATGGCAGGAAAAAAGAGCTGGACATAAATGCCTAATACATGCTTTAGCAAGGAAAGGACATTAAAGATCTGATGTTAAATGACTCTTTAGAGCAGTACTTGAATTTTCTATTAGGATTTTGGAGAACCTGGGTTAAGGCGCTGGATATAACCATAGAGGAAGAAACTGAATTCAATTGAGCTTGGATGGGTGAACCTTTGGCAGACAAGTCTAGAGTCAAGTCTTGATTACTTTATTTGCGCTTGCCATATAACATCATACTTCCTTACAATTCATATTGGAAAATTGCTTTTGTTGGTATAGTTTTATGGCTATGACATATGTCAGTTGTGCAACCATCGTTTCATTTCAGCTTGTATGGTTTCCTTCTGGTGTAATTTTTTGCTTCTAAGGAGAGCAAGCAAAGTTTGTTGATTGCCTCTGCACGTGTTCAGATGATGGTAAAAATGGGCATTTGTGGCAATATTTAAATTTGTGTCTTCCGCCTGCCTTCCCCAATCTTCCAAACACAGGGATTGTCAGGTAAATATATTAAAATCGTCTTGCACGTTAGAATAAAAAGAGAAACTTTTGCCTGGTCAACAAAGGTGATGCTTCCAAGATGCAAAGTGAAAAAAAATGTGATTTATATACAGCCTGCTAATAGTGTAACTTTTTTCAAAGGCATGGGAGACAGAAAATGAAAAATATACCTCTTTTAAAAGTATAAAGGATACTGTATATAATCAAGAAAACATAATCCCAACCATAAAGTATGGTGGAGGAAGCATCAGAATTTGCACCTGATTTACTGCATCAGGGCCTGACCAGCTTGCAGTCCTTGAGGGGAAGATGGATTTCCAAGTGTATTTTAAAAAAAAAAATTCAGGTTAATGTGAGAAGGTCTGTACATCAGCTGAATCTCTGTAGAAGCTGAGTGATGCAAAGGACAATGACCCAGAACACTGGAGCAAGTCCACACAGAGTGGCTTCAGAAAAAAAATCAAATCTGCCTTTTAAAGTGGCCAAGTCAAAGCCCAGACCTCAACCCAATAGAGATGCTATGGAATGACTTGAAGAGAACCATACACATGCGTTGTCCAAATAATATGACAATGCTCAAGCAGTTCTGCGAGGGTGAATGGGCTAAAATTCCTCCTGAATGATGTGCAGGTCTGATCCATAGCTACAGGAAATGACTGGTTGAGGTTATTACTACCGGGGGTGGGGTCAACCAGTTATTGATTCCAAGGGTTCACATACTTTTCCCACTATCATTTTGAATGTTGAATGAGTATGTTCAATAAAGACATGAAAGATCTGATTTTGGTGCTATTATTCTAGTCACATTATATTTGTCAATACACTTGACTTAGAGGAAAATCAGATCGCATTGTATGATACATTAATTCAGAAGACACCAAGAAATTCCAAAAGGGTTATACACTTTTTCTTGCAACTGAAGGTAACAGGAGAATAAGAGATGAGTGAGAGAGTTAATGTGTGCATGTGTTTTGTTCTCTCAGAAATATACAATTAAATAGAATGCAAATTTTATTGTCTGTACGCGATTCCTGCTTTAACAGGTTTCTTTATTGGGTGCATTTAAAGTTTGCCAGTTCCATAGTGTCTGAGAGACACAATATAGTAAAACAGTAGGTTGAAGTCAATGTAAGCCCTACACAGAACAGTCCCATTGAAATGAATAGGACTTTTAAAGTCACAATTAACATACATTTCATTGTGTAGAAGTAACCTTGTCTTTAGCTCCATAAAATCACAGTGCAAACTGTATGTTTTTATAGTTTATTCAAATATATTAATTTTCACTCATGCACGGTATGGCTTTGTTACCCTAGTGCATCAACGTCAATCTTTTTCTTTTCCTTCCTTTCCTTTCTTTTTTGTTTGGTAAAAGTTCTAAAGTGAGTTGGAAAATGCATAATGTGACCTCTTATTATTACTGAGTGTTGCCACTTCATACCTTCATGAGTAGGGCACACTGACCCTTGTAGTTTACTATGTAACCTTTAATGTATTTAAACAATGTTTTAAAAGTTTTTTAAAATGGAATGCTTGTTCAAAGCAGCTACTTAATTACAGATTTTAAAGATTCTTTACAATCTAAGTGCATAAGTGTATTTTTTTTCAATAGCAATATTGGAAGTGTCAGTTCTTAGCAAACAAACCATCAAATAATTTGGAGGCTTCAGAGGAAATACAGTATGAGTCTAAGTAAGAGCAGTCAAAATTTGAAACACAAACTTTTTGTCTTCCTATTAATATGACCTTTCCTCATTAGAAGAGTAAAAGTCCCTAAGTCATTGTGTTGAAAAGGTGAACAATATAAGCTTTCTTATATTACAAAGAGCACTTTAAAAGCTTATGCTATCCTTATAGATGACAAATCCCATGCATAAATGACTAATGCCATTTTTTTTGTAATTTCCCTACTTTGAATGTCTAACAGCAGCCTTCTCCCTGTCTGATGTGAGTTTTTTGTTTTACTTAATTTCCAAGTGCTGTGTTCTTTGACTGGATGCCATTCAGGACACTAGTCCAGTGTGAAGTAGTGGATTGAGTGATGATCTGGAACTAAGATGATCTTATTTGAATCCTCCAACTCACTAAGTGGCTGGAACTTGTAAAACCATTCCGTAAATGTCTAATTACTGAAAGTCCTATTAGGGTCTCTGTAAGTTGATTTTAACCTGGCAACACATGAAGGAACTCAAGTTTCAGAGAGGATAGCGGTGCTAGTCCTTTCAAGTAGCGCAGGCAAAAATCAAAGAAAAACAAAACTAAACCAAAGATACAAAACATGTGGCATCTTAAAGACTAACTTTCATATTTTAATGTAACATTTCGTGGACACGTCCACTTCTTCAGACACTTCTTGGTTCTGCCGCTATATGTCTGAAGAAGTGGATTTGTCCATGAAACATTACATTAAAATATGAAAGTTAGTCTTTAAGGTGTCACGTGTTTTGTGTCTTTTGTTTTGTTTTGTTTTTCAATAAAGGAACTGACTTTCTTGGTAAGTTTTGGCAGGTTAAATGTGTGTGTTTATTTCTTGTTCTGAGTTGAAGTGAGATAAGTTTTGTTTGTTTTATCCATATGCCTGTAGGGTCCAAAAAAGGACATGCTTCCATTATCAAAGTATGGGAAACCAGAGGTGCAAGAAATAAGGTCTCTTGATCATATATTATCTTAATCATATTCATCTGATGACTGGTTCTCCAAACTTATAGGGGCATTGGGAATAATATTTTCTTTAAACCCTCTAAAAAGGGGTAAAACTTCTAAGTGTGGTTTGGGTTTGTCTAAGAAGCTTGCTGTGAGGCAAAGGAAACACGAAAGAAATTTGTCAGGTTTTTGATTCCAAAACCACAACACGTATAACATCTGTTGTGTTCTTGAAGTTAGGTGTTTCTTTGGAGTAGAAAAATATATTATTTCTTTCTTTGAAATTTGCTTGACATAACGAAGTTTCAATCCAGTTAGGAAAGCTCTGCTTTCTTGTTATCTTTGTGCAGCAATTTGTACTGCAGCACTTTGAAATCTGTTTTGGAGAGATTATGATGGAAAATAAGTGGGCAACAGAGAACTTTATGTATTAAGAAAGAAAAATTAAACTTTCTAGCTCTAAAAAAAGTTAAAATTAAGTACAGCAGTCTCTTTTGAAAAGCTGTCCACCCACCTGAATCCAAACTTTTCCTGAGTGTCTCTTGAAAAACACACAAGAGAGACAATCTGCATATCATTTGGGTTGCTTCCTTCTCATCTAAACAGTGAATTCCATAAATTGTAGCTTATATGAACAGATTGTTAAAGTATAAAAGAAAAGAACTCTTTTCTTTTCTAGAAAATTTATGAGTCATGCTCTCATTTTGTAAACAGTGGCTATACCCGACCCAACCCGCAATAATTAAAAATCCGCAATATCAGGATGCAGGTCGGGCTGGGCCTTGGGGGCTTAGCTAGGGACTCTTGTACTTACCTCAGCACTGCCCCGAATGGACCTGCGAGGGCCTTCCCGGGCCTGTCGGAGGCCCCAAAGGGGCTTCCACGCAAACCGGAAGTAATTTCCGGTAAACTGGAAGTGACCTCTGGATTGCCGACAAACATTTCTGAGGCCTCCAACAGGCCTAGAAAGGCCCTCTGAGGCCTCAGAAATGCTTTTCAGTGATCCAGAGGTCACTTCCAATTTACCGAAAGAAACTTTTGGTCCTCCAACAGGCCCAGGAAGGCCCTCACAGGCCCATTTGGGGCAGCACCAGGCTGGAGGTAAATACAGGAGGCCTGAAACAGACCTTCCCACCTTACCCCAGGCAGCCTTTTTTCATATACTGTGGTCCTGCAATATTGCGGGACTGCAGTATATGAACCGTGAAAGGGCGGGGTGTTACTGTACTCAAACTGTACATATCATGTGACATGAGAGATAATTTTGAATTTTGTGTGGAATATATTTTTATTTGTATTCAAAAATTCAGAGCACAGCATTTGACTGGTATTATATAGCAGATACAAAGATTATGGCTTCTTATATTCAACCTTCATTTATGTTATTTGCAAGATATTTTCTGTTTTCACCACTTTAAGTAATGTTCTTCTATTTCTAATAATATAATCATTTATGCTTTTTTCTAAATCCACATCACGTTTTGAATATAGTATGATTCATGTTCACTAATTTCCATGTTTTTGATCCAATTTTTATAATTCACATTGGGTCCAGTCTATTATTCTAGCTTGGTATCTAATTATTGGAACTGCCTGTATATTTATGATGTTGATTGTATTCCCACCAGTTAATTTTGTTTTTAAGTTTTTCCTCATTCTTTTGATTATATTCCCTTTGTGTCAAATATTTGACTTTTATATGCAGATTTTCTACTTCTAGTATTCCAAGGTATTTATACTTGTCATCACTTGGTAATAAGTTTACTGTATAATATTGCCAACATTTAGCTCTATTCAATCTAGTGGACCAATAATACCTCCTGAGTCTACAAGTCCAGTACTGAACTTCTTATGCCCCTCAAGCACATGTACTGTAGTTTAAGAAAATACTAGCATAATTAAAGTAAAATATATAGTCAATGTTATGCTTAAATTTATGTGAAATAACCTGGTTTTAATTTGTGCAAATTTTTCAGTAATAGCATTGAAATCTACATTGAAATCTCTCTCAGTTGACAGTATTGCTAGGTTAGTCTTCTTGGTTCATCGTAGATTTCTGCTATGTTTTGATCAATTTAAGTTTTGAGAAACTACTTTCACAAATGGCAGTTGAAACAGTGATAGTTAAAAAGGTTCTTAAGGTCATAACAAAGTTAGTCGAACTCTCTTGCAGTTTCCACCACTGAAGCAAATCTAAAGCTGTCCAGTTAGCAATCTGCTCATCAGGATTGACTTCCTTATGCAAAATAATAGGCTGCCGAAGGCAATTTATTTCGGCAATCATAGTTACAGCATTAGCACATGTGAGCTGATTTTGCTCATTGAGAACATAATTTTTTCCAGCATCCAGCACTGTCTGGATTTGCAGGAAAGCAAATAGCTGGTGAAGCACATTCATTTGCATTTTACATGTTGTAATTTCTGCCTTAAGCTGATCAGTTGCTTCCGCTTGTTCTCTGCATGTTTCTCGGATTAAGATTAAGCCAGCGTCACAGCTCTGTTCACCAGGCATCTTCTTAAATCTCCCAACTCTTCTCTCTGCAGAAATGTTGTACATTTTACATATCTGTAAAACTTTCTCAGCTGCCATTGAGACTAGGTAGTCTTGGTTTTTCCTGGCAAAATAGAGTCAATGCTTTCAACTTTTGCACACACTGATCAAGCCCAAGTCCTTCTTTTTTGCAGGTGGTTCTGAGTATCTTTCACTTCGGTAAGGACTGGGCTCAAAAATGAGAGCAGGGGCGGGGGGGAGGTCATGATATATAAACTAACAGACTTTCTTTTAGTTTGTATCATGGTCCCATATCATGTCTCAGCATTACCAAAGCTTATATTATTTTCCCAGCAAGTGTGTGCACAGTTTCATGCTTTGAACTCTGTCTGGTGTCACACAATCGCTTTACATGAATTGGTGCATGTTTTGTAAGAACATCCCACCTATGGATGGAGCTTGGGGAAAATGTGTATGTTTTTTCCACAGTGCCAAAGAAAGCCACAGACTGTGCCCAAACACCAAATGCATGCACACCAGAAAGACTGAGTGATTGTTACATGACACAAACCCTGCTTTAGGATTCATATCAAAAATGTTTGTATGTGCACCACTAATATGTCCCATCATAGTTGCAGTATTGTCATACCCTTGTCCATAGCAGTGCTCTCATTTAATTTGTCAGAAATCTGTTTTGCAATGACAGCAGCTGATTTTCCATGTAAATGAATAAAGTCAATGAAAAGCTCTACCACACTGACTTCTGTATCTTCAGTGTGCATGTATCAAATCGCTTGGGACATTTGGTCAGTATGAGAAATATCCACAGTGCTACATGATAGCAAAATAAGTATTTGCAATTTTTGAGAGACGGCTGTTCTAATATGATTACCAAGCAGGCTAATGAACTCATTCGGGACCTGTGGAGGCAGATAGGACATGCATTTGTCTGTCTGCTGAACTTTGTGAACCTGCTGATTGGCAATTGGATCATACTGGTCAAGTAACCTGAGTGTTTCTAGTAAATTCACACAGTTAGCAGTTGTGCTTAGATGTTCTGAGTGACCATGTAAGGGCAAGGTTTGCCTGGCTAGTAATAGCACACAATCAAGTCTTCTGGCTAAGTCTGCGCTCCAGTTCTCAAATGGCCTCTGGTGTGCAAGCTGGGCAGCAGCATTAAGAGTCTCTCATTTCTGTAGCTACATTTCAAATACTTTTCTTATGGTAATTACACTGTGAGATATGAACTACATTCGTGCTGTAGTAATCTGAGGGTTACCTTTCTTCATGCATTAAATCCACCTGGCTTTCCAAAAGAACATTTCCCTTTGGCCTTCAGAAAAAGCATGCACAGAAAGCTATACACAGCACAGTTTACAGGAGAAAACACCAACCACATCCTTAACATAATCTCACAATTGTCCAATGTCACGTAGAACCAATTCTTGGGAAATGGCCTGCCATCACTATCTTTTGGAATTAATCCATCCTTATTCTGCAGTTCCACTGTCCCTCTCTTGACAAGTTCAAGTTTCACCCACAGTTTCAAGCCAGTAGTCAATATCGGTGAAAACTTTTAGGTCAATATTGTTCAGCAGAAGATTTACTGTAGCTGAGTTGAAGCATCCTCATGCAAAGCTGTTTCGGCTTCTGAAGCAACAACTGGAATGTCTACAGATACTGGATCAGGCTTGGGGGGGGGTCCTGTGGCACTGCTGGAAAGCCTGGTGTACTTTCAGCAATGTTTACAGGAAATCTGCCAAGGCTTCCAGCCACCATAGCCAGTTGCTTCTGCTCTGTTTTCCTCCTCTTCATGCCTTGTGCACCTGATTCTTTTTGGCTTGGCATCATGGCTGACATGGAATGTATAGACGTGTAGTATTATTCTGCCTTGCTCCTTTTTTACTTCTCACCACTAAGAAATAACTTTACCATAATAAATAAATATTGTGTGGGCAAAGCAAATGTCATAAAAATGCTATAAAGTGAACCTGCAATGGGAAGGGCATGCAGTATTGGCACATCCTCAACACTTGATGTAAACAGGAAGTGTTGAAGCATGCCTGATATGGAGGGGGAGCATTTAGCCACAATTTTTAATGAGAATTTTAAATATGCAAATACATTAGATTTGTGAAATTTATCCATTCCAATTCTGCACAGTGACAACCAATCTTGTTCATTAGCTGCTGATATATCTTGTTGGCATCACAGTACAGTACACACAGATCTTTATGCATCAATCCACAATTCCCTTAATCTAGACCGCAACTAGGAGCACATGTTTATGTTCTATGCATGTGAAAAAGAGTGAGTGGGACTGAAAGATGCCTTTTGGGAACCAAGAAATTCTTGGTATTTTCTATTCCTAAAACTATAAATGTGGTTTCAAAAACTGCTTGCTAAAGATTCTTTGGCATCAATCCAATTTTGGCACGAACACCTTTAATTCACTTTGAATAACACTGGAGTAAAGGCTAGCCATGTGGTCCAAACAAAATGAAATACAAATGCAAAGATAGGCAAAACCTTTCTTGACCACTGAATGATCATCGTACAATATCCATCTTGCCATGTACATTTGGACTCATAAGTTCTTCACACTGGTGCAAACCTGATGAAGTGGTGTTTAATCCACAAAAGCTTGTTTATTGTATTATGAACTTTTGGTGGTCTACCAAGGTATCCCCTATTTCCATATTTGCATTTTATTAACACAGTGATCCAATTCATAATCATTTAGCAAAGAGCCCCATTTCTAACAATCACTGAGCTTTAATAATAATGCTTGTGTGCCATCACGTTGGTTCTGACTTATGATACTTTATATGTTAATAAAGATGAATAGGATCCATTTGACACTTTGCACTGGCCTGTGGCCTTTCCACTGTGACCTGGTGCAACATTATTTGAGAATGATAGGTAGGCCTAGGTATCTTGATAGATTTTTTAAAGACTTCAGGATGTCCTCATCTCTACCCTGAAGCAGCAAAAAGGAGCAGATTAAAAATCTATGTAGGGGACAGGATGGTAAGACTGCACCCAAAAAGTCTAGTCTACTAAGTTCTTAAACTGGCTTAAATAGAGAAAAAATGGATTGGGGAGGGGGTGAAGCGAGAAGGAGAAATAGGGAGTGGTGAGTGGGCAGTATGGAGGTGGCCCAAGTAAGAACACATTTCTGAGCTCTTCTGCCCTGGAACAAAAGTGCAGTGTGGAGGTTTTTGGGACAAAGTTAACAGACGTAGTCCTCTATTTGGAAATGGGGAGGAAGGAGTTGAAGGGGGCGGAGGGTCGGCAACCACAGCCTTGCTCAACCAGATGGCATGGGGCTGGAACCAAGAGGCCCCTCTCCGAGGAGCAGGCACTCCATAAAAATCCCATCCCAATGCAAACGGCATCACTCTCTCTCACACACACTATGTCACTGTATAAAGAAACTGCACATTTGCAGAGTTCACATTTCATCTATCTTTGCTAAATATTCACATTGTGATTAGCAGTTATACTATCTTGGTCAGACATTTTGCAAACAGTTTTAGGCCATCCATATTCGCTAATAATAAACATTTGTTATTGTTGTGGCAAATTTTGGTATTTCCCCAAGTCATTTTGAATAGGTAACTGAAATCACACTCATTTGAAAATGGGTGTTAGAACATACATTGGATTCACCTGCAGCTATCCTATGCTATGGTAATAGATGCAGAGTTCAGATCTATAGTTTGGCAGAAGGAGATGCTTTATTTTGAGAGCTACTGTGCCCATATTATTTGGATGAAAAACAGCAAGTAGATTCTGCCCCAGGGATAATAAAGATATTAAAATTTTAAAAATAACTGTTTTTTCTTGAGAAATCTGACTTTCTTGTGACGGCATCTGTCACAGATATCATCTGTCAAAATCTGTCAATTAAGTGGATAAAATCGCTTTCTCATTATGAAAATCTCACAGTTTTGTTCCCTACTTAATCCTACTTCACGTCCACCTCCCTGATCTTTCCCTCAAAACACCACAGGCAGAATGTGGCAGCAGGCACTGGTGGCCCATCATCTTGTTTATGACTCCAAAGGATGAATTTTATGGATTTTTCCTTGTGTCAAACCCATTTTGGGGCGCCTCACCCATGGCCTGATATTACCGTGTTTTCCCGAAAATAAGACACTGTCTTATATTTATTTTTTTCCCAAGAAGATACACTAGGGCTTATTTTTGGGGGTAGGTCTTATTTTCGGGAAAACAGGAACATGCAAGCAAACATGCTACAAAGTATGGTAACTTTGGTGGCCCAAGCAAAGGGGGGGCAAAGACCATGGATGGAAAGGGAGGGGCAACGTGTGCTCTGTGTGTGTGTGTGTGCCCATCACTAGGTCTTATTATCGGAGTAGGACTTATATTTAACATATGCATAGAAATCCTGCTAGGGCTTATTTTTGGGGTAGGTCTTATTTTCAGGGAAACATGGTATTAGCCTCTGGGTATAGCACAAAGGAGAACAGGAGGCTGACAAACAACCTCCAGCAGCTTTTTGCTGCTTTCATTGCATTCTGCTTGCCTTTGGATTGCTCTTTGGGTGTAATAATTTCTCTCCTCTCCTTGCGTACATCTCATCCATTTTTCTCCCTTGACGTGCTGTACATTTGTAGAGATATTTATGTTTGCCTTTGGAGGCAGGTGTTCCTCTGGCTGCTAATTCATTACCAGAGCAACTCCCCAATGTTTCCTTTGGGAAATAGCTCGTTCTCCTTTGCGGCGTTTTGGGCCCTGCTGCTTTGTAAATGACCTGAGATGCAATCATGCAAAGCACCCTGTAGAATCATTAAGGAGATAGATATCCCTTGGCTTTAAACAGAAATTATTACTGGGTCTTTCAATAATGTAACTTGCTATCTGTCTGCCTACATCTGTCTGCCTGCCTGTCTATGAAATATACATTCCCCCCCCCCTTCACCCCATAATTCTGTATATAGAGAGGGAATGGAAATGGATTACATGCAGTGCAGATTGTCCTTTTATATTTGGCTTCCACACTCCACACCCCAGCATTGGCTGCGTAGAATGTTCACTTCATTGTGCCCTAATGGTAAAGGGCCAATCCTATCTTTAGAATCAAGCCATATTTCGACATGACTGGTAAGAAGTGCATTCAAAGAAGTGCAAAACCCAGCACCCAAGCTCCAGTTGTCATATTAATCTGAGAAGTAGGATCTAGATATTTCATAAAAAATTGTAAAAATTAAATTTTGCAAGCATTCCTGGTCTAGTTATTGTTTTGCTTTGCTTTGTTTCTAAGGCATCCTTTACACATACTGTAAATGCTAAAACAATGGCTACATTGTCTCCTGTTTTGTTTCCATCATTTCTATGTTGCACACCAAGGAGATCAGTAACACTGGGTTGTCCAAATTTGTCAACACCATTTATTCAAATGCATAGCAATCTGTTGAGTTCAGAATCAGACAGTAGGAACAGATGCCCTTATTCTTAAACATATTATGTGTTGAAGTCTCAGTCTGTGCAGTTTTGAAAGGTTTTCAACACTTGTGTAGTTATGCCTGCGGAAAGCAAATAGAAGAGCTCACGGCAGCATTTCACTGCCACTTAACAAAGACCCTGCTTGGATTTTTAGGCAGAAGGCAATCTGCTGCGCTCTCAAAAATAAAATTAAAGACTTATTAATTAGCAGCAGCAAGCCACTGCAAGTTATGCCATTTGTCATTTGCAGGTGTAACTGCACACCAGGATTTTAACCACCATATTCTAAAAGGTCACTGCAACACGTTCTCGCTAGAAAAAGAGAGAAGCATAAGATTTCTGGGGGGTCCTGTGACAATGCTATGGGTGAATACTGCCAACCAGTGTTTGCTGTTTAACAAACACTTGTGGAGCAGTGGCTAAGCTGCAGTGTGTGTGTGTTGCGTCGTTACAGTCGTGACCAACTCTTCGTGACCCCATGTCCATGGAGTTTTCTTGGCAGGAATTACTGAAGTGCCTTGCCAGTTCCTACTCCAGGCGCCTACAGCACCTGGTATTCCCTGGTGGTCTCCCATCCAAGTACTGCAGCCAAAAGTCTGCTCATGACCTGTGTTCAATCCCAGATAGCTGGCTTGACATTCACTCAACCTCTCATCCTTCCAAGATTGGTAATTTGTGCATTCATTTTGGGGAGGAGGGGTGCAATATGTAGCCTGCATCATTAAATTGTAAACCAGCCAAAGAGTGCTTGGAGGGATTGTAAAGGAGAGCTGGGAGAAGCTTGTGGTAACTCAAGGGGCCGGGGAGGGGGCACTTTCTGGGTGGACCTCTTTGGGGGTGCAGAGCCAGACATCTGGAACCACCAAACCACCAAACTTTCAGGGCTTGTAGAGAAGAGATGGAGAAAGCTTTCCCGCAATTCTAGTGTCTCTAGGTGCCTTACAGGCCATTTTATAGAAATTTAAGTTAAAAAATGAATGGATTAATTAATCCAGAGAGTCATAAGGAAAAAAAATCATAAATTCATTATTTGTGATTTGTCAGCCTCGATGAATCACGAACTGAAACAAATCACCATTTTTCTGATTCATGTCCATCTCTAGCTGTATCATATTTTTAAACATCTTAAAAATTGGTGAGCCAGAAGTGTCTTCTTGGGTCAAAACGGGGGCACACTGCACCCAAAATGTCATAGCAAGATCCCCTTCTCAAACAGCCTTGAAAGATGAGTGAAGGAGTGGCACAGAATTTTATTATGAATTAGATGGAGAGCATATGGTTCTCCAGCTTTCATCATCTTTAGTCATTGACCCTGATGATTAGATCTGATGGAAATTTTCATCCATTTGATCTGTATTAAAGGGATCACACTTGATTCAACCATGTTTTCCCACTGGAAAACTCTTTCCTGGGCAGATGCATGAATTTTTGGGGTTACAGTAAGGGTGCAGTGTCAGGAAGTATCCAATGCATTGTTAAGGTTTCTGTACTGTGTTTGTTTACCTATTATTTTTTTCTCTTTTTCTTTGGGTTTTTTATGTCCCTCACTCCAAACATTTCCACTTCATGATGTGTTATGTGTGAAGTTTGAGCACAAGACTTTCCTACAGCAAGCAATTCTGTCCAAGTTTCAAGATTTTTCGGCCATACCTTTCAGTGTCATGGAATATGACCGTAAGGAACATGCATAGAGACAAGAATAATGCATAGGTGTGTTGCAGTGGCACAGTCTATTCACACAGATTATGATAGGTGACACAATGCAGTTTTGAAACACTCTTGGTTTTATTGCTGTAATCCTCCTATCCTTTTTTAATGCACGGTTTCTCAGCATATATGATACCATTAAATGCCATGGCAACAATAAAGATTTTATGGATAGGAGGAGAAGAGGTGGAATAATAGTGGTTTTGTAAGCAGAATTATAATTTCAGAGGGTGGGGCTACAAGAAGAGGGTAGAAGGTTACTTGCATCAGCAGAATGTACAGATAAGTCACACACTGCAAACATTTTAACAAGTTTTTAAATTACCTGTGCACCATATATCAGATAAACATTGTCAGACATTGTCATATATAGTGCTACCTTGGTTTAGGAGCATAATCTGTTCCGGAAGCATGCTCTTAAACCAAAATACTTGTGTATCAAAGCAAAGTTCCCCATAGGAGATAATGGAAACTTACCTGATCTGTTCTGGGATCCCATTTTCCATTATTTCCTATGGGGAAATTTGCTTTTGCTGGGAGCTGCATCAGTCTCTAGAGCTCACCCTGGGCCCAGTGCTGCGCTAGGCCTGGGGTGAGCTCCAGAGGCCCCACACAGGGCCACCACGTGACCTGGAACGAGCACCAGAGGCATGTTCCAGATAGCACAGGGCCCGCATTGAGAGAAGCCTTGCTCATAAACCAGAGCAGGCTCGCAAACTGAGGCAAAATTTTACTAAAAATTTGGCTCAATTTCCAAAATGCTTGTCATCCAAGGTACAGTACTTGTAAACTGAGGTACCACTGGGGTAAATTCCATCATTGGTTGGCATTCATTCCTGTGCTATCTCAAGGGTTATGTGTACCCACAGCCTTGCTGTGTCTGTTATTTATTTTTGGATCAGGGTGACAATAATACAGTGTGGGCTCTTTAAGAAATGCCTGGCTTGTGCAGCTGATGATTTTATCCTACAAAAAGTGAAGGAAGAAACTAGAGGTGTAGCTATCCTTGACTTGATCCTAACTAAGGGCCTTTTCACATGACCCCTAAGATCCGCTGGCCACTTAAATTCGGACCAGAGATCTTGGGGTTTTGTTGCTCTTCCTGCGTCCCCACCCCTCCGCACTTCCTTGATCCTGTCTGCGTGAGGGGAGGGAGAAAAAAGGGGACAAAAGAATGCAGGCTCACCTCCGTTTGCCGGTCCAAGCCTCCCCAAGCCCCGTCGTCGTCCTGATTCCTTCTCTTAAAGGGGCGGGAGGCAAAAACAACAGCAAACAGAAGCGAGGAGAGCCTGGCACTCACTCCTTTACATCCGGATCTGGGATTTTTCACCCTCCAAGAGCAGGTACTGGAAAAGTGCGCTGGGACGTGCTTAGGTGGGTGTGGCCGCACTTAATTTTCTGTAAACTCCGGAGCTGGTGGGGAAACAATTTTAAGCTCCGGAGCTGGGAGCCATTTGCGGCGGAGTTTAGGGGTCGTGTACAAATACCCTAATGATTTGTTGGAAAAAGTGGCATCAAGAGGAAATCTTGGGGAAAGCGATCAAGTTCTTCCTGAGTTCTTCATTTCAAAAGAAACACAAGAAGAGTGTCGTCACACATATATGTTCGATTTTTGGAGAGCCAATTTTAATAAACTAAAAGCAACAATCTGCCCCATGGCAGGAAATCGTAAGAAGAAAAGGAGTCGAGGACAAGTGGGAGTTTTTGAAAATCAAATGATAAAGGCACAACTACAAACAAGAAAGAAGGATGAAAGACAGCCAAAAAAAAAAAAAAGCAATGTGGCTTCACAAAATGCCCAAAGAGGACCTGAACCCAAAAAGAATACAATGGGTAGTGGATGGAAGAGTACAAATAAGTAGCAAAGAATTGTGGGGATGGTGTTGGTGTTATGTAGTGAGATACAGATAGCATTGCCGGGGAAGTGTGTGTTAATTGTTGGTGCACCAGCTGCAGATAATTGACCACCACCCTTCTGGCAGCATCTGTATAAATGTGCATGTGTGTTGTCTTTTTGCTTTTGCTTTTTATCTGTCTGTCCTTGTCTTGTGAAATAAAGCCACACTGATGGATCTCCGGGTGTCTACACTGGCGATGAAGGCAAAAGCTGAGAATGAGCTGAAGAGAATTAATTTATGATATATTTATTTATTCTGAGCATTTTTACCCTGCCTTTCTCCTTGGAAAAGGACCCAAGACGGCTTACAATAACGAGGGACAATATAAAGTCCAGTACAATTAAGACATTCAAGTTTGAGAACAGGGAATTGAAGGACACCTTACAGCATTAAAAGACAACATTAAAGCTACAAGAGAATGTGAGCAATTAAAGAGAGAGTAAACATTCCATGTAATCATGTATGGCAGACCATCCAAAAGTTGTGAGGGATGGAAACCAACATTGAAAACATAGTGTCAATGCAGTCACACAAAGGGAGACAGAAACACAAGTTATAAGTGGTTATTCACACAAAGTCTATGTGATCATGTATGGTAGATTCATATAAAAGACACATAATATTTAGTCCATCATTCAGGGAAAGCTTGCCTGGTGATGAAGGTATTTGCCTGTTTCCAGAAAGACTGCAGAGATGGGGCAGTTCTGCCCTCTAGTGGGAGGGAGTTCCAGAGTCTGGGCGCAGCAACTGAGAAGGCCCTTTCATGTGTTCCCATGAAATGTACCTGTGAGGGTGGCGGGATGGAGAGAAAGTCCTCTTCTGATGACCTTAGCACCCGAGCTGGTTCATACTGCAAGATTCGATCTTTGAGATAGGTAGGACCCAGGTCGTACAGTGCTTTTTAAGTTATGGTCAGCACTTTGAATTGTGCCTGATAGCTGATTGGTAGCCAGTGGAACTGCTTTAATGGGATGTAATGTGATCTCTGTACTTCGCCCATTCAGCAATCTGGCTGCTGCGTTTTGGACCCATTGAAGTTGCCTAAGATTTTTCATCAATAGTCCCACATACACTGCATTACAGCAGTCTAGCCAGGATGTCACTAGGGCATGTGTCACAGTGGCCAGAGCAGATTTCTATAGAAATGGGCGTAACCAGCATACTAGCCCTAATTGTGCAAATGCACTCCTGATCACAGCTGTGACCTGGGCATCTAGGCTTAAGGATGAGTTCAGGAGCACCCCCAAGATGCACACCTCTTTTAGCGAGATGCTAAAAGCAAGAAAAGGCAGTCTTCAGGTATGTGTGTAGCTGAAATAAAAAAGAAACAGTGACTATCTACTCAGTGGAAATTCCTACTTCAGCTCAAACATCTCCCAAAACACAATCTGTGTTTCTCCAGGCAAATGTGACGTATGAAGGGAGGCAATTGGATTGCAGTTTGGATTGACAAACAGTCACCTTACTATTTTACATTTCACATCTCCAGGATCAGATGAACTGCATATAAGGTTACATTTGATATGTACAGACAATGTATTAGTAGTGTGTGTTTTCATGGCTTCCCAGACCATAGTCCATTCAGCCTCTATTAAAAGCATATCGATGAGGTGCATGACTTCTCCCAAGTGGGCTAATGGGATATAATGCAAGAAGAAGGTTATTTCTTATTTTAAGTTTCGGAAGAGTAACAACGGTGCATGTGTCTTCCAATTAAGAAGGTCCACTGTCATATGCCTGAGTGACACTGTTGTCTAGAGCCATCACAAAAGAACTGGCTGAAGAGATTGCAGAATTACTGTCTATTATTTATTTTGAAATCAAGGATGAAGTGCTGGATGACTGGAGGAGAGCCAATGTCTTCTCTGTCTTCAAAAGGGTGGGGGAACAGGAACTGGGGAACTACAGATCAGTCAGCCTGACGTCCCTCCCAGGGAAAATTCTGGAGCAGATTTTAAAGCAGTCACTCTACAAACACCTTGAAAACAATGGAACAGTTACTAGAAGCCAACGAGGATTTGTCAAGAACAAATCCTGCAAGACTAATCTTATTTCTTTTTTTTTTATTGGGTAACCTCCTTGGTTACTGGTACTCTTCAACATTTTATTAATGTCTTGGATGAGGAAGTGCAGGGAATGCTTATTGAATTTGTGAGTGACACAAAACTAGGTGGAATAGCTAATACTTTGGAAGTACAGTGGTACCTTGTGTAAGGGAATTAATTCATTCCAAATGAAATTATGTTAAACAAATTTTCCTTTATACAAATTTCCCATAGGAATGCATTGAAAACAGAGTAATCCCTAATCACAACCATTTTTATGTTATATGGATTCTCCCAATAGATGATTCTGTTAAGCAAATTTCCCCTATCTCTGGAATTTTTTATGTTGTACAGATTTTATGTTATACAAACTGTTTGTTATAAGAGGGTCTACTGTATTCAAAATTCAAAAAGAGCTTGATAGGCTTGAGCACTGGCCTGAAAACAACTGAATTAAATTTAGTAAGGGATGAATTTAAAGTTCTACTCATGGGGGGGGGGGAATCAAATGCACAGTTGCAGGATGGGGGACTATTGTAGTTTACAAGCTAAATATAAACCAACACAGTGATATGGCTGTAAAAAAGGCCAATGCTATTTTAGGAAGCATTAACAGAAGTATAGTCTCCAAATTGCATGAAGTGCTAGTTTACCTCTATTCAACATTGTTTAGACTTTAATATCTAGTATACTGTGTCCAGTTCTGGGCAGTGGATTTCAGAAGGATACCAGCAAACTAGAGCAAGTTCAAAGAAGGGCAACAAGGATGATCAGGGACTGGAAACCAAGCCATATATGGAAAGACGGAAAGAACTGGACATGTTTAGCCTTGGGGGGGAGGGGGAGACTGAAGGGTGAAATACTTGAAAAGTGGTCATATGGAGGAGAGGCAGGATCTGTTCTAAATCATCACAGAGATCCCAACATGTCATAATGGATTCAAGCTATAGGAAGTCAGATTTAGTATGAGTATCAGGAAAGCCTGCCTAGGTGTTAGACCTAGAACATCAGAACACCTGCCTAGGTGTTAGACCTGTTGTGATTTGGACCACAACTCACAGAATTCCATGCCTGTATTTCCATTGGCAAAGGACTGTGGGAGTTGTGGTCCAAAACATCTGGAGGGCCGAAGTTTGGACATGCCTGTGTTAGACCATTATAACAATTGAACTAGTTATCTTGGGAGGTGGTGCACACTCCAAGGAATTCAAGAGAAAATTGGACAACCATCTGTCAGATCTGCTTTGATCTGGATTTCTTCACTGAGCAAGGGAATGGACTGTGATGTTATAGGTCCCTCCCAACTCTATTATTCTGTAGAAGTCAAAAGGGTTGAACCGTGTGACCCCCCCCAAAAAACCCCCCCAATACTGTGATTCTACAGGAAGAGAACATAATTGATGCCAAGTTTAATGTAAATAAAAGGAAAAGAATAAGTAGTATACCGTCATTGCCCGCCATATTGCGGTTCATATACTGTGGTCTGACTCCTGGTATATTGTGGGACTGCAGTACATGAAGGCAAGGGCTCCTGGGGCAAGCTGCATGGGCCTGTTTGGAGCCTCCTGCATTTACCCCAGGCCTGGCACTGCCACAAGTGGGCCTCCGACAGACTTCCCAGGCCTGTTGGAGGCCCCAGAAGAGGTTTCTGGTGAACTGGAAGTGGCTTCTGAAAAATTGAAAGGACTTCCAGTTTGCTGGAAACCACTTCTGGAGCCTCCAACAGGCTTCCAGAATTGTTTTCTGGCAAACCAGAAGTGACTTCTGGGGCCTCTGATAAGCCTGGGAAGCCCGTTGGAGGCTCATTTGGGGCAGTGCCTGGCCTGGGGTAAGTGCAGGAGGGCCTAAACAGCCACCACCCCCAGCCTTAACCCAACCCAGCATCTGCATAATGCAGATTTCCCTTTATTGTGGGTCAGGTCACGATAAATGGGGTATTACTTTGGAAGGCACTGCTTTGGGAACTGATAGTTACCAATTATGGAACAAATACTGTACTGTAATTCCAAACAGTCTTTGTGTGTTTGTGGAACAAATGGCTACCATAACTATTAGTTAATGAAATGACTGCATCTGTCCTTTTTCTGATGCAGAAAACATGTTGTGTTGCACTGGAAGACACCTTGCATTTTTTTAAGTACAAAGGGAGATAAGAGGTGCTGTAGTTTGAACCAAATTCCATTAAAATTCCATTAAAACAGGCAAGTTCAGCACGTGTGTTTATTCAAGTAGTTTGTTGAAACACTCCCACCCTATTAGGAATCTCTTTGTATTGGCCTTCAGTGCCTTCTTTTCCTCTGCTAAGTGTCATTTTGGCTCAAATTGGAGATTTAATATTTAAATTTATCACAACATGGAGCGGTGTTACAAATGTGAGTACTGGGATACACTGGCTATTGGTAGGATCGCATATCATTAAATCTCACCTCAAGTACTGTATGGAATAGCAACTAGAGTGTGTTAAATGTTTTAACTGCCAGCAGCGCTTCTTTGTCTTTTATGTTTGTGGCCAAATTAAAAGAGGGGAATTCTTCTATCTGGCTTGCCTTGAAGAACTCTCCCTTGACTTCAGTGGGACCAAGGCACACTGTGGTTTCCAGGCATTGAGTTGTTATTATTAGCAAAAACAAAGGGATTTGTTCATTTTCCTTTAAATAGCATGGACGGTTAGTAAGCCATCATTACATGAAAAGTGTAGTCCTTTTTTTAGGATGTGGGGGGTTATTCAGCATCTGTGTACTCAGGGGATGAAAGTGAAATTGATGAATGTGTGACTAAAGCTAAGGCATGCCTTTTAATTTTGCCACAATAGAAAGTAAGGGAAAAGTCAGTTAGGAAGTACAGCAGAGAATGTGGCTGGCTGGCAGCTTTCCCTTTTACCTAGTCCCAGCTGTTCTCAGGAAGAACAAGTCTAAGACAAATATAGAAACACTGGAAAACTACATATGCTGGATTTTTTTTTAGTACAATTTGGGTAAAATGGGATTTCAGTTGTCTCCTGATTAAGGGAGGGGCAAGCCTAGTTAACGCATGCCAATACCAGCATCACAGACTGTACTCGGAGGTTTTTTTGATGTAGCCTTTTGGATTATGAATCCTTAAGAGTTTACGCTTTGTTCATGGCTCTTTCTAATCATTTCCATACTAAAGTTTCTGGTTGCATATTTTTAAAATATCTCCAGAAGAAAGACCATTTTAAAGGTAAACTGTTGGAATAGAATAGGGATATATTAAGTATCACAGCCAAAATGGCAGAAACACACACACACACACACACACACACACACACACACACACACACACACACAGAGAGAGAGAGAGAGAGAGAGACAGAGAGAAACAGAGAGAGAGACAGACAGACAGACAGACAGACAGACAGGCAGAGAGACAGAGAGAGAACGAGAACTAAGGATGTTGGCAAAAGTAAAGAGGAATAGGAGAAAAGGTGAAATAGTGAAGCATCTTAAAGGCAAACTGATTTATTCCAGTGGGAGCTTTAATGTGGTAACATGCATTTCCTTAGACACAGGCAGTACAAAGAATATGTCCCCTGGTACACATATTTCCTCTTCCGGCATCTGAATATGTAGAGTTTGATATATGAAAACTCACATGGCAATACATCAGGTAGTTTTTAAGAGTTATAATACTTTGCCTCCCCACCCTTTTTACTTTTGCCAACCTGCTGAGACATACTGACACATTTATTTATTTGGAACTTACTAGAGAGTGTTTCAAATCCACTGCATATGCCCAAACCCATCTCATGTTTCACCAAATTCAACCTCTGCTATATCTTTCACAGTGAGAGAGTTAACATCTTCCTTGGAATGCTGGATAAGCTCAGTGGTTGAGCAAATATTTGGCTGCATGTGGTAATCCATAGGTTCCCTTCCATCTCTGTGGTTCTAAGACGACAACGATGATGATGATGATGATGATGATGATGATGATGATGATGATGATGATGATGATGATGATGATGATGATGGGATTTAGAGGATAAAACTTGCACCTTGTGAAAATGCACCAATACAAAATGATTATTTATTTGTTTATGTTTATTTGCTGCAACTTGAAGCCTTTCGCCCAGCTGGTGATACTCAAGATGGCTCATGGATCATTAAAACAAAGAAAAATCTAAAACAAAGTACAATTATAATTTAAAATCTTTAAAACAAAAAATATTTCCATGCATTGAAAACACACATTAAGAAAGATATAATGGAAGCAAGTATAGGGCATCTAGCTATGTTACAATTAAATTTTAAAAAGAAAGAAAGAGTCCCCCCTCTCCCCCTCCACCCAGTCTGCAAGAAGCTTGCAAGTAGGGCATGAAGGATAAGTCTATATTCATATGTTGGAGACATCCAGGACTCAGGGGTGTAGTGCTTCTGAATCTCATTGTTTTTATTTGTCATTATGCCACATTGCCAATTGCCACTGTGTGGTCTTCTTTCTGTTGATTTCTTCAGTGAAGATGGCAGTCAACACTCATATACCTGCCAAAGGATTGCAGGAGATTGGCAAGGGCAGGATCATCTTGGCATCATGAAAATGAGCAGCTGCAAGACTCTTGCTTGCCCAATTGCTGCCAGGTTGCCTTGGCATTGCAGAACCCTAAAGAAGTATGTATTGGCTTCATTCATTGGCAGGAAGACTTAGGGCTGCTGGGTTGCATAGATGAGAGAATATTTTAGGAGCCCCCTTTTATCATCTTGCTTTTAAGGCAGCATGAGATTTGGGTGAAAAACAGTTCACTAATACAGTGGTACCTCGGATAACGACTGTAATTCGTTCCCTGACGTTCCTTGTTATCCGAAGTTCCCCATTATCCGAAGCATGGTTTCCCATTGAAATGAATGGGAAACCATTTTAATCCGTTCCGGAGGTCCGGAAAAAGGCCCCCCCCAAAAAGCCTTTTCCCCCAAACCTCTTTAAAGTGCACTTTCAAAGTGCACTCCTCCCCCTCCTCGCCCGCTGCTGGGTGTTCCAGCCAAGCGGCAGCTGGCGATTCCCCACCCACCCACCCCAAAAGCCACCTTTCCTCCTCCTCCTCCTCCTCCTCTTCCTCTCCAGCCGCCACTGCTGGGTATTTGGGTGGCACTAGAAAGAGACTGCCCTGGTTCTCCCCCCCCCAGGCCCCACCTCCGCATGTTGCCTCCCCCCGCAGGTCAGTGAAAGAGAAATGTGGAGGGAGGCTGGGGCTGGGGGCTGGGGGGGGTTTGAGGATAACGAGTCGTTATCCGAATTATTCGTTATCCGGGGCAGTCGTTATCCGAGGTACCACTGTATTCTAAATTATCATATCAACACGAAACACAAAAGAGAGTAGGATCTCCATATTCATGCGGGGATTGATTCCAAGCTCCCCACCCCAACCCAAAGCCATGTTTAAAAACATTGCTTAGTGAAGGCTATGGTCTCAGGGTCCCCCCCCATGACCAGTTCTGGTAATGACATCATGGAAATACAGTGGTACCTCAGATAACGAAATCAATTTGTTCTGCGAGTCAAAAGAACATAAGGACAGCCTTGCTGGAACAGGTCATAGTCCATCCAGTCCAGCATTCTGTCTTACACAGTGGCTCGCCAGTTGCTTCAGGGTATTCTCAAGCATATGTTTTTGCCTGCTTATGATTCCCTGCAAATGGCATTGAGAGATATCCTGCCTATCTCTCCAACCCGGAGGTTGTCCTTACGCATCCATAATGATAGCCATTGATACCCTTGTTCTCCATGAACTTGTCCAATCCTTTCTGAAAGCTGTCAGGCTGACAGCTGTCACCACTTCTTCTGGCAGGGAGTTCCAGAGACCAGTGATCCTCTGGGTGAAAAAGTACTTTATCTTATTTGTTTGAGATCTAGCACCCAAAGGTTTCATGGAGTGCCCGCTAGTTCTAGTGTTGTGTGATAGGGAAAAAAGTTTTTCCTTATCTACTTTGTCCATAATGTGTATGCTTTTATAACCTTCAGTCAGTAAGCAACGTTGTTCAAGAGTGAAGAGGCCCAGCCGTTGCAGCCTCAGATGGTAAGGAAGGTGTTCCAATCCCCTAATCATTCTGGTTGCCTTCCTCTGCACTTTTCCATTTCCATAATATCCTTCTGGATGCACGGTGACCAGAACTGTACACGATACGCAAGGTGGGGCCTCACCATAGATTTATAAAGAGGCAAAATGGCACTTCCTGGCTTATTTTCTATACCTTTCCTAATGATCCCTAGCATTGAGTTTGCTCACTGTTTAGGTTTGCTAACCGAAAATTTCATTATCTGAAACTCAGTTTCCCATTGAAATGAGTGGGAAACCAATTAGTCTGTTCCAGAGGTCAGATTAATTGACAGTCACGTCCTTTCCCTTGCTGTGGTGCCCAGCGGGGGAAAGGAAGTGTTGGATCAGGTACCCCAAAGCTGAACCCAGCAAGTGGGGGAAACTTTTGGGTGCCTGATCCCAGTGGGGAAACGAGACTACCAGCATGGGGAGCAAAGTTGGGTAGCAGTGACAAAGGAGCTAGCTCTTTCCGCTGGTCAGTTTTGGTTCAGATAGCTAGCACCACTGCCACTGACTTTGCTCCTCGTGGTGGTAGTAAGGGGCAGTGGGCAGGTCCTTACCCACTCCTGAAAAGAAGGCATTCGCTTTTTGGTGAATGAAAGGTGGGACCTTCATGCATGTTAGGCCATTGTCCACCTAATGAGCCTATTCAGGCCATTGCCCATCTTATGAGCCTCTCAGACCAGGGTGACATGAGGTCAAAATGAACTATAAAACGGAGGACTTGCAATTAGCTTTCCTCAGACTGACAAAGCTGTTTGGACAAGTAGTGAAACATTTCAGTCTCTCAAGAAAAGAACTCCAGTTGCCATGACTCAACTTCCAGATAAACTGACATGGATGACTGAGAAGCTTCACGGATAGTCATATGGCAGTTTGACTTGCCAAAACATCTTTCTCTTCTCTTCTTTTGTATTTCTTGTTGATATGATTGCACGAACTAACATGGCCACAACTCTGAAAGCTGCATATAAATCAGTACTGTCCCTCATGAGATCTATAGAAACTGTGTAGCTTTATTTCACATAATAGGTAGATAATGTATTTTTACTTTTAAGAATGTTGATAATTTTGAGAAATGCATTTTTTTGTTTGTTTGATTGCACCCATACGGACACAAACTCTTGATAGGTTAGAATGTAATTAGAATATTATCCTTTCTACTTTTATTATACCTCTTATTCTCATGATGGCTGTTGAAATTGCTTGGACTTTTTCACATAGCTGATGGATATAATCATGCAGATTTATGGTCTTTTCAGATAGGTACAGCGAGGAGAGGGGTGAAGGCTTTGTAACACTTGTGCTTCCATTGTTGTAGGTCATTTACTATGAGATGGTTGAATGTCAAGATGTCAAACTGTACTTTTCTTGGCCTACGCTAAGCAGGACTTATAATAAGGGAACTTTGTCTCACAATAACATTCTACAGTCACCATTTGAAATTAATGCATGTGCATAAGCATTGATTCAGAATCTTAGATGGTTTTCAGAGAAACGGGGGGGGGGACAATTTCTTTCTTTGAACAACAGGTCTATATATAAAACATGATTCATTTCACCCGCCACTTCGGCAGAACGTGGCTGCAATCTGACAGCCCGTTTTAACATCAGGCAAGTGCTTAGACCAGGTAGTGAAGAATTTCAAAGCTGTTAGAGCAGTGGGGAATTAAAAGTCGATAAGTAGGCAGAATAGAGTGGAGAAATGACTAACCTCTGAGGGCATTAATAGAAAGGTTATTCCTCCTCCTGTCCTCCCCCAACTGCTTTAGCTCCAGGAACCATAGTTAGCAGGTGCAGTATAGGACACTGTTTTCTGTATATACACACACATGTATCATGATCAGCTTTAAAATAATGAGGTTTCCTCCTTATTCATCCCCCTTCTATTTGTCTTCTATTTGACTAATCCTTATTCTGTCATGATCTCTACCACCATTCTGAAACACGTGGTCTTAATTTTTTTCACTGTTCAGGTTAAAAATAGTCAAGATGGCTTCACTGAAGCTGTCTTTGCAGGTGAATATTTGTATAGAGCCAGAAGATTTGTAATTAAGTCTCTGGCTTGAGCCAACATGTTTGAAAATTGAAAGGAGCACCAGTTAGCTCCTTTATTAGGTTCTGCCTTGTTATTAAAAGTGCTTCCAAGTCTTGAAAGTTTTCAGTACAGATGGTGACTCATCTGGTTTAGTTTATTTTTGGCAGCCCTTTTAAGATGTCGCAATCTGCATGTGTGTTGAACTTTCACAAGAAAAGTTTCATACGCCAGAGTAACTGGAAACTTTTGCTTGTGTTTGCTTTAAAATTTAAAAACAGCCAGACACCTAGCCTTTAGGAAAATTGCAATGGCTGTGACAGAAACTATTAAGATTACTTCAGCTAATAGCTGATACAGCAGTAGCTACTTGATCGATCACTTTCAATGTCACTTTCTAGTGTATAACCCACCAAGAAACACAGAGTCAACCTGACCATTCCCTCTTAAGGAGGAATTGAATTTTGTGTGTTTTCTCAACCTCAGTGTCCACAGATAATTTGTTTGTACTCAAGAAATTACTAGAAACTATTAAAACAGGGATTGGATTAAGATGGGCAGATCCACCAACATCCGCTATCTTGTCCATATTCTCAGGGACAACCAAGTGAAATTCATCCTGTAGTGCAGGATAAAATCCATGTGTAGAACCATACCTAGAGCAAGGCAAGGCACAGATGATATCATATATAAGAAATGTTATCTACTGAATATTGTACAGACATGAAACTGAAGGTTCCTGTATATCTTTAGTCTGCATATGAATAGCACTGAAAAGTCCAAGATCACTATAGAAATGTTTTGTTGGTTGACACTCAGTTTGATGGTAATAATAGAAAAAAGAATTTCTTTGTCAAGCTACTTGAATATTGTAGATGTGGCCAAGGCTGTAGCTGTGATAGGGAACTTTTAACTAGGGGTGAGCGGCATTCACTCTTCATGAAGAGTTGAACCCTCTGCAAAAAAGACTGCACTCTGTACAATGCAGGAAAGAAAACTGCTTTATAATGACAGGTACACAGTGCTGTGGAAAAGAAAGCAGCACAAAGTGCCGCATGAAGCTGGTGAAGTACTTACAATTTCCTCCCCTTTCCCTTTCTGACTCATGCTTTATTACTCTCAGAAGATCTATACTTTAGAATCTCTCTCTCTCTCTCTCTCTCTCTCTCTCTCTCTCTCTCATTCACTCACTCATTCACACACACACACACACACACACACACACACACACACACACACACGAGAGAGAGAGAGAGAGAGAGAGAGAGAGAGAGAGAGAGAGACAGAAAGACAGAGAGAGAACGAGAACGAGAACGAGAACCCAGGAACGCAAATCTCTACCTAATTGTATTTTCCTTCTGCAGGTGAGATAAAATGTCCTGTCACATGCAAGGGATGTTTTGGTTGCCTGGAAGCTTTTTCATCTCGTAGAAAAAAGCTGAATGCAACACAATTATCTGGGTAGATAAACCAATTTTCCTGATGATTTCTGCCATGCATTGCTGGAATGCTGTTGCCTCCTTACATGTTCATCTGATGTTGTGAACATCTGTTGCAAGGGCAAAACATGTGGTCTGGAAATTGGGCTGCCATGTGTAAGAGTTCTGTTTGTATTTCCCTTCAAACACGGAAAGGCTAAAGCTACCTACTGGATCTTATGGTATTGCTACAGGCAGTGCTGCTGTGGCTCTCGGTTTCCCAGGTTATTTCCCAGAAGGCAGTCCTCGTTTGGACAAGCCTTCCATCTTCTAAATGAACTTTTCTTGCTTTTGATCACTTCCCGAACAGCTTCTATAAGTCACATCAGAGTCCTCTTGGAACTGGCGGTGTCCTTTTTCCTTTTGGGTATGCATTCCAGTTAGGCCTCTGTTACTGTTTATGTGAATGGTCTCCATGCCTCTTGGAGTGTTTGGACTCTTTCATTTTTCCCTTTCAGCTTCTTTTTTTACTAGTTTCCTCATTTTCAGGAAATTTCCTTTTTGAAAGTTTAAGATCTCTGTGTTAGATTTTATCAGTGATTGGCAGTCTACGATTAAGTTAAAAGTAATTGTGTTGTTGTTGCTGTTCCCTATTGGCTCAGTCACATTAACATTTTGCACCAGATCCTGTGTATTACTCAAAATTAGGTCAAGGATTCTTGTACCTCTAGTTTGGTCTGCAACCATCTGTTCCAGGGAACAATCATTCAGCATATCTGGGAACTTTATCATGTGCTGAACAACAGTTCACCCAGTCTATGTGAGGGTCATTGAAGTCCCCCATTTTAACTAGGCTTCCCTTCTTGGATGCCTCCTTTGCAATATTCTCCAACTGCCAGTCTCCCTCAGGGGCTTGGGTGGGTGGCCAATAGCATATGCCCAGTGTTAGACCATCCTTGTGGCCTGATACTCTTACACGCAGAGTTTCTAATGGTGGCTTCAAATCATCTAGATATTCCAATTTGTACGATTTTATCACTTCTTTGACATACAAGGCTACACCACCTCCCCTTTGCCCATTCCTGTCCTTCCTGTACAGTTTGTAGTCTGGGATATCTGTATCCCATTGGTTATCGTTTGTCCACCAGGTTTCAGTGATGCCAATAATATCAATCTTTTTATCTACTGCTAACTATTCCAGAAATGGAAATAGCCCCTTCCATTTCTAATAGCCCTTTCCCATTTCCCGTCGATGGATGACCTTACTTAGTTTCCCATCTACACAAAATGGTTCTGGTACCATCAACCCAAACCTCAGAAGGAGATTATCTGTTCATGACAAGGGGATTGTTCTTTGAATACTGTGGCCAAGAATAGAGTTCTTTCTTTCTTTCCACTTTCTGTCAGTTTGAATCATTGAATCGAAGTATAGTGAAATTGGAAGGGGCCTGTAAGTCCATTAAGTCCAGCCCTGTGCTCCATGTAGGACTACAAATCAGTCTTCCAGGTGCTTGTCCAGATGTCTCCTGAGTGCCTCCAGTGCTGGAGCATTCACCACCCCTTGAGGTAATCAGTTCCATTGTCGTACTGCTGTACCATTTAGGCAGTTTTTCCTGATATTCAGCTGAAAGCTGGTTTCTCTTAGCTTGAGCCCATTGTTGTTCATCCTACACTCTGGGATGATTGAGAACAGATCCTTCCCCTCTTCTGTATGACAGCCCTTCAGATATTTGAAAAATGCTATCAGATCACCTCTTAGCTGTGAATAGATGCCCTAATGGACAACAGGACATTTATACTCAAGATTCTTTAGTGAATGAGTCAATCTTAGCACTTTTGACTCAGTCACAATGATTCAAAGTGGTAAAATTACTTTAGAAGGAAACAGGAAGATGACATTAGAAAGCCATTAGTGAATTGTGTGTGGCAATTCATTGTCACCCAAGAACCAGCATTTCTATGTTTACAGGTATGTATCAAAGAAAATCATTATCAAGTATGATTTTACTAAATTCACATTGTTCTTCACATATATTCATCAGGGTTCATCAGAGGACTAACAAAAAAGTATATATGAGCAAGTCTTCTAGTACATTATTCCAGATGCATGGCTGTAAAAGCTTTGTTGGTCAGAGTGGAGCAGAGAAACCAAGACAAAGACTTTTCTTTTGCTGTCTAAGAGCTTCTAATTCCTGTGAATGGCTTGACAGTAGGGTGCATGTGATTCTTTCTGATCTAATGTACAGACTCGAAGCAATAGTTTGATCATGAGAGGAAATTTGTTGCCCTGTAGTTGCACGGAACAAATATGATAAAACTGTGTTTCTTGATGTGGCCTGAACAATCTGCTTGTGAGAAAGCTTTATTACTTATGACAGCTAGGTACAGGGATCATGTGTAGAAATTTGAGGTTGACCTTCACGGCACTCAGTAATAAATCCACTTTTGTTGTTTGCACAGCTTGTACTGCAGATTGTTCATCACACTCAGTCCTGAACACTGTGTGGCCAAGGATCCTGAGTTATTCATATGTTCTTTCCCAGTGACGCCACCTTTTTTCCAGATATCCGACACTCCCTCCACGTTTCTACTTCTATTTCTTTATCCTCTCTTATTGCATTAATCAACATTTCCATTATAAGTATGAACAAAATTGGTGATAATGGGCAACCATGTATTGTTCCACAGTCCAGGGTAATAGTATCAGTTACTCAATCATTCACTAAAATTCTAGCCTTATTATGAGAATACAATGGATTTTATATTGCTAAATTGAACACTAAAAGCTAAATGATTAATCAAAATCTTTAAGATTCTCCACTCTACCATATCAAATGCTTTAAAAATATATAATCAAATTATTCCTACCTTCCCTTTTTATTGCTAAATACATATTATTCAAAACTCTTCTAACTAAATCTGCCATATATCTACCTCTAATAAAACCGTTCTGGTCCTTATTTATATATTTACCTACAAACCTATTTAATCTATTAGGCAAAATTGCTGTAAATATCTTTGCATCATGATTAATAATTGAAATTGGTCTATAAGAGCCCATAGATGTTGGATCCTTACCTGGCCTTAAGATCAGTACTATTATTGATCCCTCCCATGACTGGGGAATTTCCCCACCTTCAATAATCTTATTGAATAATTCTTTCATTCTAGGTATTAATAATTTCTTAAACACTTTGTAAAATTCTGATCCTATTCCATAAGTTTTTGGTGTTTTACCTATTATCAACTTGCTTATGATGATTCCCTCAATCTCTTCATCTGTTGTTAACTGAGCCATGTTTTCGCTATCTTCATTCTCAATCCTTATTTTAATATTTTCCTTCAGAAACTCATAAATTCTACTTGTAGATGGGCTCTTACTTGCATAAAGATTCTTATAATACTCTTGGAATGCCTCCAACTTTTCCTTCATTTTATTACATCTTTTACCCTTCAGATCTTGTATTACCCCTATCATTTTTCTTTTTCTTTATTCGTGTCTTTCTTGCTAATAACTTAGAGTTTTTATTATTATGCTCATAATATTCTCTTTTCAGATACAGTGGTAACTTGTATAAAGGAATTAATTTGTTCCAAATGAAATTCTGTTAAGCAAATTTTCCTTTACACACATTTCCCATAGGAATGCATTAAAAACAAAGTAATCCCTAATCAGGACCATTTTTATGTTGTACAGATTTGCCCCATAGGTGCTTCTGTTAAGCAGATTTCCCCTATCTCCGGAATTTTTTATATTGTACAGATTTTATGCTATACAAACCGTTTGTTATATGAGGGTCCACTGTATATTAAAGTTTGTTGCACACACTCTAAATGAATTCCCTCTAGTTCTTTCCTTTTAGCTTGTATCTCCAATAATTCGTTATTATACCTTGATGAAATAAATATATTTTCTAATTTTTAATGTCCAAATCTTGTATTTTATATGCTTTTTGCTTTAAAGTACAAGCCTCTTTCCATGCATATCCTCTTGCTACTGCCTTCATTGTGTCCCAGATTATACTTGTTTTTCCTCCCCATCTTCATTTATCTTCTAAGTTTCTTCCAAATTTTTATAAATTTTATTATGTAAATAAATCCTTTCATCAACCCTCAATTTTAGCTTCTCTATAATCACTCCCATGTGTAAATTCCATGTTTACCATGGCATGGTCTGAAATTTGTGTTATACCCATTCCTACATTATTTATTCTAGATATTAAATCTTTAGACACAAATATATAATCTATTATAGAACAAGATTTATGTACAGAGAAATAAAATGAATATTTTCTCTCATCTCCTCTTAACCCCCTCCAGACATTTTTAAAATCTGTTTTTTAATTAATTTATCCAATATCGTTTGAACACCTCCTGATTCTTCTTTCAAAGTTTTTGTCCTATCTTTGTTAGTATCCATAACCAAGTTGAAATCTCCCACCATAACAACATATCCTTTTCTTACTTATCTAATTTATCTAAGACATTCCTCAGAAAAGTTTATGGATTATCATTTGGCATATACAAGTTCATGAGGGTACAATTTTCTCCTTTTAATTTCCCTTGTATTATCAACATCCTACCCTGATTATTGGTACCCACTTTCAAAATTTAAGTTCATTTATCCCATCCTTATTCTGATTATTTTCCTATAAAAAGACTATATCAAGCTGACTTTTATTCAACTTTGGTTGAACTTTAGCCCTTTTATAACAGATCCTAGGCCAGGCGTGCCCAAAGTCCGGCCCGGGGGGGGGGGGGGCCAAATGCGGCCCGCCAGGCCATTCTGAGTGGCCCGCGGCTGGCTGGCCCACCCCTCCCTCCCCTTCCTTCACCCCATTTTTTTAAAAGAAAGTGGGTGGGGCTTGCAGTGGGGTGGCAGGGTTGGGGAGCAACCGGCCCCTGACAAATTCTCAGCCACCAAATCTGGCCCTCCTTACAAAAAGCTTGGGCACCCCTGTCCTAGGCCATTTACATTCCAAGATTCTTAAGTTGTTTAGCCATTATATATAATTAATTTAAAAATTGTCAGCCCCGAGTTAAGGACTGCACCCTTATTTGTGACAAATATTATTTCATAGTGAATCCTGTCCGATTCTGTTTATTGGACCCCATGGGTCTTTTTTTTAAAACTATGGTGCTTGAAAAAAAGACCAAATAGCATATTCAAAGAAATGCTGATTTCAGTGTTTTCTCTCCAGGCACACATTTTTAAAAAATTCCTGAACAGTTGCTAATGAAGGCTGAAGAGGCTAAACACAAAATAAAAGCTAGCAAATTTTCCCTATCTCAGGAATTTTTTATGTTGTACAAATTTTATGTTATGCAAACTGTTTGTTATACAAGGGTCCACTGTATAATATAATATAATATAATATAATATAATATAATATAATATAATA
>JAHTLZ010003547.1:3234432-3251544 GCA_023846285.1 Phrynocephalus versicolor | reverse complement strand
TATAATATAATATAATATAATATAATATAATATAATATAATATAATATAAATGTGTTACTTTAATATCTTGCTTAGAATTAGAGATGGGGTTGAATAAAAATGAATCACAATATTCCAGTAATATTTATTTATTTGTTTATTTATTGCCAATTTGTTAAATATTCATCCATAGTTCTTCTTTATTTTTATATAGCCCATGGCTGTCTAAAACACATAAGTCAAGAAACCTAAAACTTGGTAATGAAGAAATTGTATAATGCCCATCTCTAGAGAAACCTTTATTTTTATTATTTTATTTTATTTTGTAATATGCTGATTTTCTGTAAACCTTCCTTGCCATCCATGTGATTCATGAAAGCCGTGCATTCTCCAGCAGACACATGGAGGTAAGGCAGAGCTTACAAATATGATATAAGGGGATTTAGCCTAATCTTTGGCTCAAAGTTAAGCTAAGTGAAAAGTTTGCCATATGTTTGGAAATGGTGAAAAAAAATCTATTTGTCATAACAAAGGATTTTACTAATCTCACCTGCAGACCTTGCATTTAAAGTGCTTTAGAGTATTGTGCGATTGGTCTTTGGAAAGTCAACATGGCCTTAATTCACAGGTGTGCTTGCTGTGGAAACATGTATGGTTGAGGAAATCCTTTTGTGAGAAGGAAAATATATTCCTCTCAAATTCCAGGATGACCTTCAGCCAGGGGTTGATTAGATGGTGTGACAGACCTGGATATCTTCTCTGCCACCATTAAAATATTTATTTTTTTATATAATAATAATGGAGTCTGACAACGTTAATAATAATTTTTATTTACGGTTGTTAACCAAACCAAGTCTGACAACGTTGTTTCTCATTTCAAAACACAAAGTTATGCTTATTGATTTTGCAGACATCAGTGTAAATGCTGAATATGTTTCACAAGTTGATTTTTAACCTTCAAATAAAGACAGGAACAATATAGAAGCTAGATCAATAAAGCTGTTAACCCTACACTATCTGCTTCTTCTGTTCTCTTCCAAGTCCTTAACTAGATCCCTATCATGTTCCTATCCGGCCCCTATCTAACTATCATCTCACACAACTTGTTTTTGTATGTTCTAGCCCTGCCCACAGGCTATATGATTGGTTCAGCCGCTTGCATCATTAAATATTCATGAATTTACTTAGCATTGTGTCACAGAGAGACTGAAGAATTGCCAGTTCACTTTGTTCTGCGACTTGGAGGTTTCCCAAAACTGTCTTCTGGATGGTAATATGGGTCCTGTATAGTTTCCAAAGGTCTTAAAAAAGGATTTTAGAGCTTAAAAACAGGCTTCGGAGGCCTTACCTATCCCTTGTGTCTTGAAATTGAGATATCAAAACTTTGATAAAAAGGAGAGCATTGTATTATTTGCTTTGTTGTTTGCATGCACAGTTCCTTGTGTGCAGATCATCATTCTGATTTTTGCATGTAAATTGAAACTTGAGAACATTTGACTGAAAAGCAACACATATCTTCACAAAAAGAAATTAAAGGATAGAACATTTCTAATTAGGCATTTGCAAACGGAGCCGAAATCTAACTAATAAACATCATATTTGGGATAAAAGGAGTGCCTGATTAGGGAATGTGGTGTAGGTAAGACTGGGTGGAAGATCTGCCAGGAGAAAGATAGGTTCTCTAGGCACATACACATTGCTCCTCCACCTGTTTTTGAGATAAGAGCATTGAATATATGGGCAGGGCACTGATAAGGATTTATGCATGTAAAGTCAATGTGTGTCCCGTCTTAACTGTAGAGTGTACTTCTGGATTTTTAGTTTCCTGATTAGGGGATAAATTAGTGATTCATCTTGGACCTGCATTACACGGAATTTATACATTTGTATTTTATTTATATGCTAAACTTCTGCAAAGAGAGTTAGTCCAAAATGGATCAGGTGTATCTTAGGGACAGGACATTGCTGAAGGCAAAATAATAAACAACAGTCTTTTTTTCCAAATCATGTGAGTTGCATTTTTAAGATGGCTGCCGAGTTGCAATGTAACATTGCATTCAGACCTGTTTATGGAATCTTTGTGTTCATTTTCTAAATATAAAAAAGCCAATGAGTGTGAATTTAAACTTTATGGTATTTATTTTAGGTTGAAATGATTGGCAGTCAAAAGGAACAGTGGAATAAACTTCTTGGAGAGACAGTCTTATGGTGATAAAAGCTCCAAGGGAATGCTAAATACTTTGGTATTGTGCCACCTCACTTTACCTAAGGTATATTACTTTTTCTCTCAAGGAGTTCAACAATGAGAAACTGAGGTATCAGGGAATTTGATGATAGGGTGCCTTTCTTTAAGGTAAGAAGGAACTGAAGATTGGCAGGCAGTTATTTTGAATTTTGCCTGGTTATGGGTGTGCTTTTACATTTGCTTATTTCATGGTTGAAATAAAAAATAATCTGTCATATTCTTCTCAATATTGTTCAAATGAAATGAGTATCACAGTTCTAAATACTGTTGAATTTAAAAGGGAAAAAACCTGACAAGTTACTGGTCACAGAATAGAATGTTTGTGGAAAGAATCAGAACTAAAACTAGCAGTATTACACACTGCCTTTATCCCCATCCGTGTTGGAGTACATCTGGAATAACATGCAGTTTTACATATGTGAAATATCTGGAAGTTGAGTCATGGCAACTGGACTTCATTTTTTGAGAGATAAAAACATTTTGCTACTCATCCAATCAGCTTCGTCAGTCTGAGTTACAAACATTTCGATCTGTCAGGGAAAGAAATCCAGTAGCCATGACTCAACTTCTATATATAACCTCATGTGGATGATTGAGAATCTTCACTAATACATAGAGTACACTGGAGAGATGGAAAAGGCAACTAAAAGGGTCAAGGGGTATAGTAACTCCCCCTGTGTAGAAATCTTGGAATATTTGAGCATACATAGCTTCAGAAACAGACATGTAAGGGGAGATATTAGGAAGCATATAAATTTATGCATTGTATGGACAACATAGATGAAAAGAAGCTCACTGTCTTCTCACAGTGTATGAACCCAAAGAGGTCATTCGTGGAAGTGCAACTTTAAGAGATTTTCGAAAGATAAAAGGAAGTAGTTCTTCACACAAAACATAGTAAAGCTTTGCAATTCACTGCCTCAAGATGTAGCAACTGCTGCTACTTCTTTGCTACTGAAGAGGAATTAGGTAAATTCAGAGAATTTAGGGCAGTCGGTGGTGAGTATTCAGCATGGCTGTACATCACTTCCAGAATATCTCTGTATATCAATTGCTGAGATATGGAAAATGGATGGTGCAATTGTGTTCATATTCTGCTGCTTGGCTTCCCAATGGCAACAGGTTGGCCATTATGTGGACAGAGTGCTGTGTTCAAACAAAGTATGTAGCTCTTAGTTTGATGCAACATAAGTACTCTTATGTTCTTAAATCTTTACAGAAGTTGAAGAATCAAGACAATTAGTATGAGCCTCCAAGGAACACTCAAAATGAAATGGAACTTAATAAAAGTCAAGAATAAAAAAATACAAATTATATAAAACCATAGTTTGGGAATAGTGAGGACCTACTCTTGGTGTAGGCAAAAAGCAGCAGAATGTAACTTTTCTCACTAACATCCTGAAATCAAAAGTAAATCTGGGCTTGGAAGAAGGAACTCAAAATATAATGGTGCATTTCCTCTTCCTTGTTAGTCCACTTATTTTCTCTTGGGATGGCTCCCAGAAAGGATAGAAGGCCCATATTTTGTTGCTCTCTGAGTAGAGAGGTGGTTGCACAGGTCCTGTGATAACTACAGGAAGTAGACTATTATATTCTCAATGGTCCTAGAAAATATCTATTGTTTTGGTTGGTTTCAGTTCCAAGTACAGTGGTACCCCGACTTAAGAGCAGTTCGACTTAAGAGCGGAAAACTGTTGGCATTTTAACTGCCGCCTTACAAATTTTAGATATGGTCTGTTCAACTTACAAATTTATTTTTTTATTTTTTTTATTTGTCAACTTATTTTTTCAATTTTTTAGATAGGTGCCCCGACTTAAGAGTAGTTCAACTTCAGAGCATGCATTCGGAACGGATTAAATTCGTAAATCGTGGTACCACTGTATGTGTGTGTGCTAATTGATTGTAACCCTCGTTGCTCAACTACAATAGTATTTTTTTATTATTTATTTTGCTTGGTTGCTTTTAATGAAAATATGATTTATAATTCTTGTGATGGCTCAACTGCACTTCCGTCTTTCCTTGTCTTTTAGGGGATGGTTGTTTTCATCAGCAAGTCTTTCATGTTTAAGTTTCTACTACAGTCTTTTCTGGGGCCACATCTAGTTGTTGCATATGCATGCATGGACATTCTATGTTCAGAGAAATATATTTCTGTGTCCCTTAAACCTGAGGCCAATTTGAGATAATTGTGCTATTACCAACCCTTCCCAAAGCCACCTGTCTGTTGATTACTTATCAGTACTTCTCTGCTTATCTATCTCTATGCTGTTCTCCAAAATCACTTCTGTTTTTTTTTAAATTTAATTTATAAATCTTCATTTGGCTCAGAATGTGACCATGGGGAATACCTCTGGTATAAAAATGCTCTTCCGAGCTGGCTCCTTAGTTCACAGTAGTTGAAAAGTAAAGAGCTTGGCCAGGTTTGCTCAAGAATTGTAAAGCTGCCTACTAGCTTCCAAGGCTTGGGAGTTTTCTTAATGTCAGCCATCTGGGCCACAATCTCAGACAAAGGAAAAATCCCCGAGACTTAAAAATCACCTGAGAGGGCATTTTTTCAGGTTTGTGTAAATAGGTATTAATCCAGGTCTGGGGTGTAGAATAAGTACCCAGAATTTGTAAATGGATCTTCTTTGCTAGGTTTACTTCCACCAGTGAGGAAGAAGAGACAGGTAATAAAAGAGAGGATCCAAGAGAGTTAGTTATTTATCCAAGAATTGGATCCCCCCCCCCAAGGCATGCCTTGTGTCCTAATCCTTAGCCACATGCCCCCTCCGCTATTTCTAAAGCATCAGTTGATTTTTTTTTCTATCTTTACTTGTTGGTACGATCATTTTCATAATGCTGTTTGAATTTTCTCTGTTAGGAAGGTGCCCTAGACACAGTTCCACAAGGAGAGTGAAATAGTTCTCCATTAGCTAATTGGGAAATATTAGAATCAATCCGGTGCTAATGGAACAAACTGCATTCTCCTGACAGATAACAAATATCCTTCTTGGAGACTTTTAGAGGACATTATTCTGAAAATTCAGCTGCTAGATAGCTTTCCATTCCCCCTTGTCTCCCACTGTCCACCCCTTCCACTTTCTCTTTCACATACATATGCTCGAGCTTTTGCTTCTATCTCATTTAGATGTACGGTAATACCTCGGATAACAAATATTTCAGACAACAAATATAAATTTCCAGGTATAGGGCTGCCTCGGATGGTGAATGTTCCCTATGGGCTGCCTCGGATAACAAATGTTTCATAATGCCTTGCAAAATATGTGTACCCTGCATGCATTGCAGGATGCATAGTTTGTGGAGGGGTCGGAGGAGTTAGAGTGGGGGTTTTTTCATGGTGTTTTGGAGCCATTCTGGACATGTTTTGCTGAAAGATTTGGACCTTTCAAACTTGGTAAGATAGGGAGCTAGCTTTTATTAATCATTGCACTGCTTTTCTTTGCATTTTTGGCTGGAAGAAGCTGGGGTAGTCTTACTGGTTTAATTTCTCTGTGTTTGTAGTCTTTTTTCATTGTTCTGCAGGCAAAAATGGGTTGGATTTTTCTTCCTGCTTATGTTTATTTGTTTGCATCCCCCCCCCAATTACACTTTGGGTGGGAACAGGCTGGGGTAGTCTTGCTGGTTTCTCTTGTCCATGTTTGCATTGCGTTGCAGGGGGATGTTCCAGCATTGCAAGCCTTTAAAGTGCATTTTATAAAGAGGTCTGTGGAAACACTACCCCCCCCAGGTTTTTTGCCTTTTTGGACCTCTGGAATGGATTAATCGGTTTCCCATTCATTTCAATGGGAAACCACATTTCAGGTAACATTTTTTTTTGGATAACAAATTGCCTCTGAGAACAAATTAAATTCGTTATCAGATGTACCACTGTATCTCTGTGTGGCTCTTTACATGTAATTAGATTCCTGTGCAGCAAATAGTACCTGCTTTGCAAGCAAAATGCATGTATGCAGTGTGTACATGTATCTGTTTCACTGTGTGTATGTGCTACAAGAAGCAAAACGGGTGGTGGCTTAATTAGAATGTGGATAGGCAGTGGAAAGAGTAAACATGCATTCATCAGATGGTACATAGAGAACATTCTCCATTTTGACAGTGCTCAAAGTTTGTTCCTATATATGCCATGTATTGTTCTATAGTATCTGTACAGTTAGTCCAAGACTTGCTATCAGCTCCTTATTACAGTTTTTAGAAAAATGAATCCGTGCCAAAGAATGTTAGCAGTGTAGTCAGCCAGGTTCTAATTCATATTCTAGCACCAGAATGACTCTGATATATTCTTCAGAAAACATTACAACAAAAGTAAGATTTTTCATAAAGCTTGGAGGCTGCATGGGAATACTTTTTCTTAAAGTAACCTATTTTGAACCTATCAGTCAAGCATTTCAGCTTTTTCACGCCGAAAGCAGTAAATGGGTCTCCCAAAGCAACCGAGCGGAGTTTCCAGTTCATGTAACGTCACATTATTTCCTCTGTTTATGTATTCACAATCTTGATGGGAGATAGAAGGTGGTAAAATCAATACTGGCCTGATACCTTGTGTATGCACCTTATTTATCGAAACAGAGGCTGGCAACTTTCTTCAAAATATCACAGTCCAGTAGGGCAGGGGGATATTTAGGGAAGCAGTATGCCCTAATAGGAATATTGGACATAAAGATACAGTGAGCAAAAAAAATAAAAAAAAAATCCTTGTTCCTGTACCATGGGAAAGATTAAGCTAGTTCAGAGGAGGGTGACAAGGATTATCAGGGAGCTGGAAACCAAACCCTAATGAGGAACTAGTGTAAGAACTGGGGATGTTTAGCTTAAAGGGTTAAAAAAAGACTGAAGGGTGATACGATAGCACTTTTCAAATATTTGAAAGGCAGTCATATAAAGGAGGGGTAGGATCTGTGTCCGATCATCCCAGAGTTCAGGATGTGCAACAATGGACTCAAGTTATGAGAACCCACCATTTGGCAGAATACAGTATTGGGGGGGGGACTTCCTGTTAGAGTAGTACAGCAATGGAATCAATTACCTCAAGAGTGCTCCAATGCTGGAGGCATTCAAAGAGAAATATGGACAAGCATCTGGCAGATACCCTTGGATTTGTGACCCTGCATGGAGCAGGGGGTTTGGACTTGATGACCTTGTAGGTCGTTTCCAACTTCACTATTTTATGAGTTTACAATTCTATGATTCTAGTCTCTTGGAGTTATGTTACCTCCTGCTATCCTACAGCTTTCGCTTCCATTGTTCTCTATCTGAGCCAGATAAAGAAAAGCACATACAACAATTTATGGTTAGTAATGAAGGTACCTCAAGTTTCTTTTCTGATGTTGTGAAGTGTGTATTATTTGCTGCATGGGATTTTAATTACATCTAAAGCCACATATGGATATGCAGTATATATACATGAAGTAGAAGCAAAAGCACAAGTGTATGTACTGTATATGTGGAGGGAATTGACAGTGGGAGATAACTGTCTAGGAGCCGCATTTTTAGAATAATACCATCCGAAAGTCCCCAGGAAAGAATACAGATACTCTTCTACTGTCTTTTCCACACATTTCTGAATTTGACTTTCTAAGTCCGGAATAGTCTCCATAGAGGAAACTTTTACACTGGAAGAATGAGAGATAGTTAGGCTCTAATGATACATTCATGCACATGCAAGAACTATAAAGAACAAATGAGAAGGCAAGGCCCAGGCAGCTCATGACAGGGCCATGGGGTAAGTTGTGTCCATGCTCAGTCCACACAATGAGGGAATGGCTTGTACAATCTCTTTCTCAGGGAAACAAAATTATTTTATGGCACTTAAACCATCAAGATCTGGATGCCAGGTGGCTGAGGAACAACTGCAGGACAGTGCTGTCGGATTTACGTCCTGCTTGTGGAATCTCCAGAGGCCTTGTAGTTGACCAGTTTGGAAGCAGAAAGCTGGACTAGAAGTTGATGCCAGCAAGATTCTTATCCTTGGATTCCTTTGATGTAGACCATAGACTGCTTAGCTTCCTTTTAGTTTGGCTGTTTTTTAGCCAACAGAAGTCATGCTCGTCTACGGCACATACTGACAGAGTGATAGCATCCTTTTTAAAAATAAAATAAAAGAATCTCACTGCCTGGGCATCATGAGTTTGTTTGTATTTTAACTTCAAAGTTCTCACAAATGATGAATTGCTTTCCTGATCCAGCGCTGACTGTGAGCCTAGAGCAGAAACGCTCTTCTGCGTTTAGAATCTGTAGACCACAGAAGGCTCTTTGAATGTGTAAGAAGAACATATTGGAGTAAGGCACCTCTTATCAATCAAAACAGCCCACTAAATTAGTTGCCCTTTACGTCTTTTTCTCTCCCGGCATCCATTTGTTCTCCCAACAGCTTTCTTCATAAAAGCTTAGCTCTTAACCTATTGTAGTTACCTAATTATTTAACCTGGTGAACATACAGTGCTGTCACCAACTTGGTTTCCTAGGTATTTGTTTGTTTCTTTACTAGAGATGTTGACACTCATCAAAATTTCTAGGACAATTGATATAGTAGTCTGGTATAAGAAGAGAAAACAATACCTGTTTTCTGTAGCCTGTGCCTAGAACCCACTGATTTACATCAGTTCTGATCCCAAGTTAGAGGCAATTTTAAATTAATTAAAATGAATGCCCCTGTTTCGAAAGAGTGGAAACTGAACATGAGATGTAGTATGGTGTAATGGTGACTGAGCAGAACTTGGAAAATCTGGGTTCAAATGTGCACTCAGCCCTGGAGTCCCAGGGGATGACACCAGTAAGAGCACTTCTTAAATATGTCACTGATCTTGAAAAACCCTTTTAGGGTCTCCATAAATCAGGTGCAACATGATGGTACCAGACAACAACAACCTCAAGGTTCACATGCTTTCTATCCAGCCCTCAAACTTGTGATTTTGTTTGACTGGACAGCTTGAAGTTCCATAATGAAAGGCTTTGGAAACTTCTGTATTGATGCATGGGCCACACCTGTCCCATCTGTCCATTATATATAATATTTAATCTAATAATTGCATAACATCCCCTAACATTTTCTGCCATGGGTGTAACTTTAAAAATAGTGTTGTGAAAAGGCTTACCCACAGGTTTATTTAGGCAACTAAAACAGATGGAACAGGTGTAGCAAAGATGAAAACACTGTGAAGAAAAGTTTGTTGATTGAACAGTGTTGAGGAAATACTTCCATTTAAGCTCTTGATTCTAGATTGTCCCTCTGCTAATAAAAGCCAAGCTAAGTTGTTTACATCCTATAACAAGGTTATTAAAGGAATGTTCTCCTTCTGATGCAACTCGAAGGAATCTTAGTTCTTAAACTTGCATCTGCACAGTTTTAACCATGTGGAATCTTGGGTTGTCTTCATAGTACCTCCCAATAGTATAAGGAATTTAAATGCAAGATTAGTATAGCCCTGTGCCTGTTTGTGTATACACAACAAAAATTACTGTTTCATAGTTTCATTTTGTACATAACACAAAAATTATCACCATGTACCCCAATCTTAAACTATACAGTACTATTGTCTAAAGCCTCCATCTTTTCATAGGTATGAATAAATACAGTAAGAAAGCTTGTGAACTCAAGTTTGCTTTTGAGGATTATGGCTCCCACAACCTCTTTCACCAAGTGAGCTAGAGGATTCTGTAGTCCCAAAATGTAATTTTTTCAGTGCTTTGCTTATCTTCAGATTTCACCACAGTGCCTTTTTCTTGCAGTTCTACTAAAAGTGTGCGAGTCAGACTTCCAGGTACATCTTTTGATGTTCACACATCTCGTCATTATTTTTCTCTCTCTCCCCCTCTAACTTTTAATAATGTTCATTTTTGTATTAGATTTATATTCTGTCTTCCAGCAGTCAAGTTCATAACAAGGAGATGTCCTTCACACAGTCTGTATCCCAGCAGTGTAAGGCATTCTAGCTCACAACTTTGAATTGGGATCTGAAACAAACTGCTAATTAGTGAAGCTGTCATAATAAAGGAGTCGTGTGTATTCTGTTAATAGTCTTGGACAAAAATCTGGCTATACAGAACTTTGTACTACCTGGCATTTTTAAAGGCAGCCCCATGTAGAGAGGATTTTCTGGTAACCCATGTAGGTAGGGTATAACTGAGGCGTGCTACTCCAGTGAAGTCAAAAACCCTTAGAAATGGGTATTGTTGGTGCATCAGACTCAAATCTGCTCAGATGTCCTGACTACCACTGAAACTCATATTCATAACTTCAGGGCCAAATCCAGGAATACATCTGGACTGCCAATCTGAGTCTTGACCAGCAATATACATTTATTTTCAAGTGTTTGTTTGCATTCAAATGCTTGCAGTTAAAAAATCTTAAAATAAATAAATAACCTTATTTCCAAGAGATAAATTAGTTTCTGATGACTAGTGGTGGCACAAGCAGGAGATAAAAATTTGCTTAATCACTGATGAGCATTGTTTTTCTGGTTTAATGAACTGTGCTGTAAGGACCATGTGTATGCTTAATTTGTTCCCATTGATAATTTAAGGCAGGTTAAATGGATTACTATACTATGAATCTAAGAGATCTTGGATTGGTCATCTATCAATCCTTTCCCATTGCAGAAGATTTAATTTTTTCCAATTATAGATGGACAATACTTTTCTGTGTGCTTTATCTTGTCCACCAGGGTGGGGGTGGGGCGGGAGAGAAACTTGTGGACCCTGGTAACAGGGAACTTTATTTATTTATTTATTTATTTATTTATTTATTTATTTATTTATTTGCCTTTTCAACACAAATAAGTCGAGCTTTTAATGTAAATAAAATTCTTTAGCAATTATACAATCGATCATCTTAGTTGTCAAGTCCCCTGATTTTGAGTCATGCTGCATTTACTGTTCATTCCTGGTAATGGCTCTGAAGCATTTCTAGTTCAATACAAAATATATACATGCAAGCATTTGACAAGGAATTGGCAGCATGTGGTCCTATTTTGGGGGGTGGGAAGGGTGGCTGAGCAGGCTAGAGTGTTGAAATTGTCGGCTGCAAAGTTCGCAGTTCGACGGTTTGAATCCCGGGGGCCATGCAGTGGAGCGAGCTCCCACTGTTAACCCCAGTTCCTGCCAGGATATAATGCAAGGAGATAAATAAGTACCACTGTAAAAAGCGGGAAGGTAAAACAGTGTTTTGTGCAGCCATTCCGGCCACATGGCCATGGACTTACACAACACTGGCTCTTTGGCTTAAAAACGGAGATGAGCACCGCCCCTAGTGTCAGACGCGACTAGCACGCATGTGCAGGGGAAACAGTTACCTTTTTAGTCCTAATTTTGCAGAGAGAAGAAACAAAAAGTTATGATTGGTATATAGTACATCATGAGAAAAGCTGAGAGAAAACAATGGCATCAATAGTCTTGCAGTTTTGCAGTACTGTACAGGCCAATCCAGTTGGTCGATATTCAAAATAAAGCCTCACTAAGTTTAATGGGATTAGTTCCACATAAGTGGAATTTTTGTTCTTTTTAGGGAATCAAACACTGGAGCTTAGCTTTTACGCTTACTTTTTTCCCCTTTTGAAAACAATATTCCTTTTTTAAAATAGATGAACACAGGACTCCTATGCAAATATGGAGAATAAAGCAAAAGTGTGCTGCCCAAGCTAGTTCCAATCCTCCATCATCTCTTTTATCACACAAACATGGCTCTCTAAAGTGTGGGGGACAGCTAGGCCTCGGTGGTCTCTTTATGTGAGCCATTTACACAGGGGATAGCTTACATGACAGTTACACTTTAGTAGTTAAAGACAAACAGTTGTGTTGCTGTCCTTAAAAGAGATAGTAAAGGGGTAAGACTAGCTGACTTCCCCTCTATAGGGGCTCCAAATACTTCAATGCAATTACAGATATGGGGAGGGGAATAATGTCTCTCATTACTAAGCGATCTAAAAGAAAATAAAACCACTGTATAAATCGGTCAAGAACAACATAGAACCTCATATTCCCTGTGCAGTGACTGATCACAGGAAGAATGATCAGTCACAGGGAATATGCTCTCCCCTTACTTTCTAACTTTACTTTCAGTCATGGTGATGCTGGCACGGTTTGAAAATGAGTTCCTTTGAATAAATATCTTTGGAAATGGCACAGTATCGCTTAATCTTGTAATCTCGTGTGTTCAGAGCCTTGAGCCTAGAGAAATTGTAGTATTTAATACCTTTGAAAATGGTTCAATAGTGGATGAGTATCTTTAGAAATGCCACAATTTCACCCATTCTTGAGGCTCAGCAATTAAAGGAGTTGTTTTGTCAAGTATGTACTGGTTTAATATGATTTCAATAGTACTTCAAAGTAGAGTGGAGTTGATTTCAATCAAATTAAATTCGGTTTTAAAAACTCAGGTTGTAAATACAAAACATAACATGCAGACTCTTGCTTTCTTTAACCTTAATGCAGAATATATTTTACACAGAGATACGGCCTTGATATTTAGAAGGGCCATATCACGCATTTCAGACATTTATTTGTTTTGAAAAACACTGAAATAAATTTTGCAGAAAATGGCGAGTATCCTGTGGTATAGTTTTGCTGGGAGAACAGGATGTGTGTGTGTGTGTGTGTGTGTGTGTGTGTGTGTGTGTGTGTGTGTGTGTGTGATTTCAAGATACACACAACTCATCAGTAATGAGACAGAGTTGTACACAGTCTAAAATAGGAACAAGAACTTCTTTAATTACTGCAGAATGTGTCTGCCACCATCAATGATGTTACTCCTGCTGCTCTGGCAGTGCTGTATGACTTGTTCATGGAATGATGATATATTTTTTGCCAACACATATTGAAACAGACTTTTGTGAAGGCAGTGGAAGGTGAATAATCTCCCAATCGATGTCTATAGTTTCAGAGACAGGTAAAGGCTTTGTCTGCACAAACGTTCAGAGGGGCAGTAGCTAAGGTTGCAGTGCTAAAAGAATCAATCTCACTTAAGGAAATTGTTGAAAGCAATCCTGAAAAATTAAATAGGGCTTCTGAGAAATTCGAACACAGACTAGGAGTTGCTTCAGGAATACCTTCAATCAGAGCTGGAAAAATAGGGCTGATCAGATCTGTTATTACTCAGCACTAGGGATGGGCACCTTACGAAAAATGACATGCTGTTTTGTCATTTTGTATGCTTACAAAACATTACGAAAGGAAACAAAACAGCAAACAGTGTGACGTCAAGAAATGAAACGAAGCACCACTTTTTGTTTAGGAAATGAAACAATTCTTCCTAGCCTCTTGATCCAGCCACTTTGAGAACAGGAGGATTGATTTGTTTTCCTTTCTTCATGCACCTCAGATGTTAAGGTAGCTTATATCCGATCTTGATTTACCTGGCGCAGCTAGCCAGAAGCTGAGCTCTTCCCTTTGCTGGCTATGTCTGCAAGTTGATTGTTTTGTTTTCCTTTCCCGATTAAGTAGTATTGTGGAGGTATATATATGTATATATATGCTGATCAGCTGTTGAACTTATCTCTCCGATCTCTCTGTGCAGCAGCTAGCCCTTAGGTTTCCTGCTTGTTTAAAGAGGGCTCTTTCTTTGAAAGGTTAAGGAGGGTATTTAAGGAGGGTATTTATTTAACAGGGAACACTGGGTTCCCTGTTAAATAAAAGAAAGAAAGCTCCCCATTATTTATAGCCTCATGAATAGTTTTGTTTCATGATGAAAGTTCTTTTAAAAATCCATTATTAATGAAACGAAACGAAATGAAGACTGAAATGAAACAAAACGCTATATTTCTGTTTTGTGCCCAGCTCTACTCACCACCATATGCTGCTGTTAACAAGTGTGTGCCTCTGGAGACACAGTTTTAGGACTTGATTCCTCTGGTGGTATTGGCTAGACCAGTGATGGCGAACCTTTTAGAAACCGAGTGCCTAAACTGCAATTCAAAACCTATTAATTTTTTCACAAAGTGCCAATACAGCAATTTAACCTGAACACAGGTGGCTGTGAAGGGGCGATGTTGGGTGTCCACGGAAAGGGCTCTGAGTGCCATCTTTGGCACCTGTGCCATAGGTTCACCAACACTGGGCTAGAGTGTGTACTCGGGAGACAACATTTTTTACTTGAGTGTTTTATGCAAAACATTTAACATAATATAGGATTGGAATTTGTAATCCTTATTCCATAACAATTTTTTGTGCAGTCCACATATGCAAAAGCAAAGCAAAGTATTCTGCTTATATACCACCCCATGCCACTTCAAGTAGTCTCTGGGCAGTTTACAGTTTTTTAATTATGCAGGCTACACATTGCCCCCCCCCAGCAAGCTGGATACTCAATTTTCTGACCTTGGAAGGATGGAAGGCTGCGTCAACCATGAGCCGGCTACCAAGGATTAAACCCCAGGTCATGAGCACAGGCATTTAACCACTGCACCACGAGGCTCTTGACCAGGGGTCCTCCACCTAAGGCCTGGGGGGTGGATGTGCCCCCCCAGGGTCCTAAATCCAGCCCCCAGGACCAATTGCAGGACCCCCCACATACCCTCTGCTTCATGAGCAAGCCAGCCTCTGCAGCTTCTATTGCTGAGGCAGTTCAAAGTGGTGGGTTATGTTGCTTCTCCCACTCCCCCACCCACTGCCCAGATGATCGGCGCGCTGGCTAGTGGGGCAGTTCAAAGTGGGAGGGCTGCAGCAAGGTCTCCCACTCCATCCATGGCCCTAAGGCCCTGCCCCTGCTCCTCCTCCACCCTGCCCACCTGCCTTCCTTGTGTGGCTGCTGCCTGTGTTATTGTGGTTGTGAGGAAGGGGCCAGGTGGAGGCAGCATCAGCCAGCCTTCCGAGCCGGAGCAGCCATGGCAGTGGACCAATGGAGGGATGGACTTGGGTGACCAAGGGGAAAACAGAGCTACTTCCCACTCACCCAGCCCCCTCTGAGCTGCTACCTTGCTTCGTGGAGCGAGGGACGGGAGGAGGGAGCCCAGCCATGGCCAGAGGCTGAGGCCACCGCCACCACCACCGGGTTAGAGACCAGCGAGGAGGAGGTGGCGGAGAGAGAGGAGAAGGGAAGGGAATGCCAACGGTGGCCCAGGCCTGGTTCCTGGGAGGCTGACGGGGCTACATTTGTCCCCAGTTGGTGATGGGTGGGTTGGCGAGCCAACAGAGCACTGCAGTCTGGCTGGGCTCCACCAGTGAGCAGGCTGTGGGTGGCTTTGGGCAGGCCTTCCTGCCTCTCCTCCCTCCTTCCTAGCCCTTGCTCCCTCCCTCTCTCACTTGCAGCGCACCAAGACAGGCTGGGTTGGGCCAGGCCAAGAGAGGAGGCAGCTCTCCCTCCAGGGTACAGCAAGGGTGTGATGGCCAGGGCACACAGCTGGATCCGCATGCAGTGGCGCCACCCTTGCTGCGGCTGCTGCTCCTCATCCTGAGTGACCGACTAGAAGGTGATGAGGGGCCTGAATTTCCCTGGGCTGCCACCTCCTTCCGAACACAATGAAGGAAGGAAGGAGAGCCACTCCAGCTGCTGCCACTATAGGAGGAGGAGGAAGAAGAGATGCAGCAGAGGGATCCCAGCAGTGGCACCTCAGGCCAGAGAGCTGGAGCAGGAGGCATTGCTAGGGCCCCGGAGATGAACTTATCATGGGCTGATCGTGGGGGGTCTCTGTCCAATTGCCTCCTCCCTCCCTCCCTTTTTTTTCCATGTCGGCCCTTTTTATGGACTGTGGTCCGGCCCCCAGTGGTGTCTGGGTGGTGGTGGACCCACCCGCTGTTTGAAAATGTTGAGGACCTATTGACACTAACATGTGAAGCTATGCAAAGTTCTCACCATTTTAGGATTCTTACAGAGAGGAAAGAATTAACAACTTCAAACAGTTTACATTTTAATTGATTTTCCCCAATAAAATAATTGATTTTAGTCACTGCTTCATGTTTAGTTTTAGTATTGAATTATTACCTGGTTTAATCTCATAGGATAAGTTTGTTGAAATAGCTTAAATAAATATTTAGGCCAAAATCCTGTTACTCGGAATAGAGATGCAACTAGAGTAACCCTATTGAATCAAATATTTTTACAGAGGAGGCCACTCACCAAATCCCCACTGATTCAGTAGGCCTACTCTACTTCCAACGTACTACCGAGCTACAGGATTCCAGTCAGAGGAACATTGGTTAGATTTTGAAATTCACTGCTGACAGGGACCACAAATAAAGATCCCTTAATAGTTAAAGTGACAAAAACTATAATTCTTTAGGCACAGTTGTTACTGAAAATAGCAAGCACCTTGTGCCTTTTTCATATACAGGCACATTTCAAGTTTATACAGCTGTGGATATGAACTTGAAACTGTGCAGATAAAGCCTGGAGAAATATTAGAGCTAGAGGGGCCTGAGGTATGCAGGGTTATGCAAAACAAGCAAATACATTCATTTAAAAACACACAATACTGTATAAATATGTCAAGTTCACAGAATGCATTTAGTGAAACAGACATTTATAAAGAGAAAGTGTCTTCCAGTTGTTCAAGGTGATGATAGAGGAGACTCCCCTGCCAGTATATTTCTCTAGAGTTGAGTTCAGCAACAACTGCTGGAGTCATTTGCATCTCTCTTGTCTCCATCTTTTGTTGAACTAATGTCAGTGCTTTCTGAAATCAGCAATTGAGATGTGCTAGTTAGCATGAGGGATTCATTCAAACAAAGCAATAATTTAAAAGTGTTTTATTTCAGCACATTCCATGGAGCTTCTTGCTGTGAGGGAAGATAAACTTATATAAGTACAAAAGTTTTATTTAGCTGGAGTTTGCTATAATAATAAGCAAATTCTGTTGACATTCCTGAACCACCACTACTATACACTTCTCCTTCTCTCTCTCTCTCTCTCTCTCTCTCTCTCTCTCTCACACACACACACACACACACACACACACA
>JAHTLZ010003547.1:3214441-3229918 GCA_023846285.1 Phrynocephalus versicolor | reverse complement strand
TTTTTTGATAACGAACTAAGAGCAGCTGGTGATAGAAAAATCATATTGAAAGGATACGCTTGAAGACTAGGCATACTGCGCTGTGCTGCACTGAACTTAGTCACATACAATTAATGTGTCATTTCATAGCATATCCATCACACCTCTGAGACCAGGGTGAAGATTAATGCAGGCTTTCATAAACAGCAGGACTTCTTCTAGGGCAGTGGTTCTCAACCTGTGGGTCCCCAGGTGTTCCTGGACTGCAACTCCCAGAAGCCTCCACCGCTTGCTGTGCTAGAAGGGATTTCTGGGAGTTGCCGTCCAGGAACATCTGGGGACCCACAGGTTGAGAACCACTGTTCTAGGTCTATCATTTGATCAGGTGCTAGGATGTTTGGATCATAATATGGTACATCCTGCAGAAAAAAATTGCCTAATGTGCTACGTGATCCTGCTGCATGGGGATTTTTTTTCATATAGCAAAACATTTTCTCTTATTTTTCAAAGTGGTGAAAAATGCTTCTCTTTTGAAGTCTGAATTGCACAACTGAGTAGCACAAGACACTTAGAACTGCAGCATGTTGATCCTAGATGGAGTTTCACCCTGACCAAGAAAGAGGGTGCTCTTTGTGTTATGTATATGAGAGAAGAAATGCTTCACTAAACCATTCCAACCTGAGGGAATACTGCAGTGCTGTGGATTCCAGAAGAGCAGCCAGTGTTACCTGTCAGAGCAAACAGACACAAAGTACAGTACACCAGCATCTTAAGAGCTATCGTAACATATCCTTCATTACAAGCAGGTTATCCACTCATGCTTGTGATGTGCAGTGCACATCGGTGATCCCAGTGGATTTAAAAGGTCTGCTTGGGCAGCACAATAATTCCTAGCTCATTGATCAAATTGACCCAGATCAAGACAGTTTTTCAGGATATAGAATTTCATAGCTGCCAGTTTCCTTCAAGGAACTTTTAAAATAAAGGAGGGTGTCACCAATAGTCACCCTGAATACTGTGGCTCTAGTGTAGGACTTGCCATGGGTTTTGAGTCAGGGAGAGCTCTGTAATTTCCCACGGAGATGTCTGTGGTATTTCAGAGACACGGAGCCCACATATTTGACCAGATCTCTTTCCTCTTTCCACCCTCCAGATTTTTCCAGTATTCTGTTGTATTTTCAGTGTGGCTAAGACAAAATTTGGAATAAAGCTATACAGCAGAAGTAGGGTGAATGTGCAAATAGTAGCACCAGAGGTAGAAGGTAGGGTGCTATTTAGTGCACTGTCTTACTCTCTCCTATATAAGGAAGATGGTGCTATTTATTTGGAGACGAGGATTGGGAGAGAATATTTATTTTATTTCTTAGATTTGTATGCCACCCCCTTAGAACAGAACACTGGACTCCACTGGGGCCTCAGTGAACAGAGTGTAAAACAACACTCAGGCACAAACACACATGCAAAGCTAATTTGTTATACAGTATATTTCTATTTGTTGATATTTTATTAAAATATTAACAAATATTAACAAAAATAACTTATTTATTTATTTATTTATTATTTGTTGCATTTTTATACCGCCCATCTTCCAGAAGGAACTCTGGGCGGTTTACAAACAGGAATAAAACCAACAGTGTATAACAAGTAAAAGGAGAAAGGAAAATATTAAAATATTAACAAACATTTTTATGGCATCTTACAAACATTTTAACACACACACACACACACACACACACACACACACACACACACACACACCTCTCTCTCTCTCTCTCTCCACATATTATGACCTCCATTTTGTTTGCGTTTTAGGAATTCCTTATGTGCTGGGGCTTTTTCCTTCATTAGACTGACATTTGCAGATGAGGGAGCTGAGAAGGCCGTGACAAGAATCCAGGCTACAGCATACATTTATGCATATGCAGTTTGTCTGGCCTAGAATGTTAAATGCTTGCTTTCATATGTAAGAGAGGTCACTGGGACCATTGCGCACTGTGGTGGGTTCTTTGGCAGTTTGGATAGTATCATGTGATGAAAAGATGAGGATGGAGATTTTGCTTTCATCGGCTTCTTACAGTTCCCCCTCCCCGTTGTTTCCAAAGCGCAAGAGATTCTTTGACCAAAAAGTTGGTGGGATTTAATTAACTGTATTCTTCTGGCAGCTAGATCTGATGAGTATCAGCTGAGCTGGATTAAGTAACTCTTGATTGCCTGTGTTAAAAATATCTAGCTAATGATTCCTTGTTCCTCAGTGCAAACAAGTAGTCAGCAATGACCCATTTGCAATGAGCTATTTGTTCTCTGTTAGTGGATGATGCCTTTCTCCCTCTATCTTGTATCTCTCGATCAACAGATACGTACTTGAAAAAATGCAAGCTTTTCCAAGGCATTTACCCTGTTCACATGAAATCACATGTTAGAAATTCCCCTGGTGATAGTTCTGTTTTTGAAGAACAATATTCAAAACTCTAAGAAATCATTTGGATTTTCTCCCTCCTGCCAGTATTTCTGCACTGGTTTCAAAACATGACCATTATGAGTATTGTGAATTATTTTTATACGCTCCATCTGAGGGCTACTTTTGATTAAGAGGCATTTCTGTTGCCTATTGTATAAACAGATCATCCATCAGCCTGAAGGGGACACCGAGATGTGTCCAGTAATATGTCTGCAAATAGTGCAAGTAGTTAGTGCCTGTAAACCAGAGCTTGGAAACATTACTGTCTGGGGATTACAACTCCTAGAATTTTCCAGTCAGATTGCCCTTGGATTCTGCTTCTATCCTGAAGTTACCTTTATTTCCTAACTTGGTGATGCTGTTCAGTCTATTCTTGCCACCTTCAGGCCTTTGGGGAGGAAAGGCTTTAAATAAATAACTAAATAAAATAACTAAATAAATAAATTTCTCACGTCCCTTTTAGGGTACACATGTCTTCTGAGCTTCCTCTCAGGTTTGTTTGTTGATCATTCCTGCTGTTGTGGGTAGGGATGGGCATGAAATGAAAAAAAATCGTGTTTTGTTTTGTTTCGTTTTGTTTCCATCCCCGTTTCGTTTCATTACTAATGAAATTTTAAAGTAGTTTTGTTACTAACGAAATGAAAACAAGCTGATTTTAGGTAACCCCCCCCAAAAAATTGAAAAGTGTGGGGAGCAAGGGGGCTGAGTAATCAATCTCCAAAGGGGGTGCCCTAGGAAGCTTTTTTTCCTAATTGGAATCTGAAGCCAAGCCGTGTTTTAGATAGTAATGAAACTGTTGCTTCAAAACAAAAATAATAGCAATTTTGTTACTATCCGAAATGAAATGCTGCCTGTCATTTTGTTAGCTTACAAAACAATTCGTAAGCTAATGAAATGATGAAGCAGCATTTTGTTTTTTGTAAGGTATCCATCCCTGTGTAGTATAGGCAGTACTGATGATAATTTCCAATCTCAGCCTTGGATGGAGCAGGGGAAACTATTTTATTTCTCCCAAGAGCTCTCGCTCTCTCTCTTTGCCTCTCTGTTGCATTTTGTCTTGTTATGTATGTTCTCCAACAGAACAGCATTGCTGTAGAAATCAATGTGTCCTCTCTAGCAGGTTTGGAAGGGTGCAGGCGGAGGAGTGGAAGAGATCTGTGTGTTGCACCCAGGGAAGCCTTGGATGGAACCCAGAGAGATTGTACTGCCTGTGAAATATCTTTTGCTTCCCCACTTGGAACCTGGCTGAACTTTATAGTTCAAATGTGGGACTGTTATCGTTGTGCCCTAGAAAGAAAACAGTACATGTCTTGTTGCTGAAGAAGCCTATCTAAGGCTTATTTTAATCATTCTGGCTCGTCTGCACTGGTTGCCCGTTGTGCTCCAGATAAGGTTCAAGGCCCTGGTTTTGGTTTACAGAACCCTCCATGCCTTGGGACCTGAATACCTGTCGGAGCGTATCTCTCAAAGATCAACTGAGGTCCGGCCCACTAGAATGTCGCAGGCGCTCTCACGCCGCGTGGCCATGCCTAGGGAGACGTGGGAATCAATCACCCGCAACCGCGCCTTCTCGGTGGCTGGCCCCTCGCTCTGGAACCATCTTCCGAGTGAGTCGCACCTTGCACAGTCCCTGCCCGCCTTCAAAAAATCATTAAAAACCTTGCTTTTTAGGGAGGCATTTGGCGACCTGGATTAGCTTTTTTTCCCTGTGCCGTCTTGCCGTTGACTTATCTACTCCTTGTTGAGTTGTTTTATATTATACAGTGGACCCTTGTATAAAAAACAGTTTGTATAACATAAAATCTGTACAACATAAAAAATTCTGGAGATAGGGAAAATTTGCTTGACATAATTGCCTATGGGGAAAATCCGTACAACATAAAAATAGGATTACTCCATTTTCAATGCATTCCTATGGGAATTTGTATAAAGGAAAATTTGCTTAACATAATTTCAGTTGGAACGAATTAATTCCTTTATACAAGGTACTACTGTACATTGCTTTTTGTTTTTTATTCTTCGTTTCTCGTTTTTGTCTCTTCGATGTATTGTTCCTTTTAGGTTTGTTTGCCCTCTTTGTTCACCGCCCGGAGTTCCTTGGAGAAGACGGGCGGTAAAAAAATGAATAAATAAATAAATAAATCTTTACAGGAATCCAATGTTTGTCTTCACTAGAAGCTGGCAGTCCAAAGTACACTTTTTGAAAACTCAGCTTGAAGTGGCCCTACAGTAAGTGTTTGTTAGCTGAGTTTAAAAGATTAGTCCTGTCTAGAAATTAATTTCAATGTAGTGGAACTTATGTCAGAGACAATATGTTTGTTGTCACTTGGGAGTGCATAGTTCCCTTCTTAGGGCGAAAGCGCAACTCTGGTGGACAGCACTGTTCTCTGCCCTGTTCCATGGTCACAATCATCCTCAGTGTCGCAATGGTTTGTGCTTTAGTGTCCTCCCTATCCCTCTGTATTTTTGGTGAGATGTTTTGTAGCCAGCTCCCAACACCAGATACAATAACCATATCACAACAATAAGTGTTCAGTGACATTTTACTATACTTAGTGACAACTCCGTCTTTGGATTTTCTCTGTCTCTTATACTATGCTCACATTCTATCTGCAGACTCCTGGACAGGGCTAGTGTTGTAGCAGGTGGGTGTGCCCCATTACATACTAGAAAACATGGCGATGTAGGGGATTTTTTTAGTGAGGCACTGTCCCTAAACCCTATAATGTCCTCATCTTTTTATCTCCTGTGACTATATGAAATGCACTTGTGCCATGTTTTTCTATCCTCCTGCACCAAGGCCAGAAAATAGTAGGGCAGAAACTTTCAACTACATCTTGGTCTGCAATGCTTGGACTATGAAGAATACATGAAGTACAGCAGATATGTGGGGGAATTTGGATCTTGTTCCAACCATAAACCCAGTGGCTTTCAAACAGTGATGGCAAAGAGCACACAGAAAAAAAAAAGACTGTTTGTCGCCATTTTGTTTGCCGAGAAAATAGGTGGCTTTCCAACCAATGGAGGTCGGGGGAAAGGAATATGCAAGAGGGCCTTTAGGAATGATGTCATAATTGACTCAGTGTGGCAGGGAAGTACAGGACACAAGGAAGACAGGAACGAAATTTTAGAGCTTGTGAATGAAACTGACAACCTGAACATAATTAGTAGCTGCCATGGCCTTGTGAATGTCCTTGCATTCTGGAATGACAGAATAGATCCTTCTTGGGAAGACAAGGTCACATTAAGATCAACAACAAGATAATTGAAGTAAAGGCGTTTAACTTCCTAAACTTCTAAAATTAATCAAAATTAATCTAAATGGTGACTGCAGTCTGGAGATCAGAAGACATATTCCTCTTGGAAGAACAGCAATGATCAGTATGAATAACATCTGGAAGAATAAAGAAATCAGCAGCCAATTAAATGCAGACAAGTTAATTTGATCACATTTCCATAGCTTCATATGGTTGTGAAAACTGGACTCTGAGGAAGACAGATAGAAAAAGACAGATGCATTTGAACTGTCATGCTGGAGATATCTACTACACATCCAATGGATAATGAGGATTACCAACCTCTTAGACAGAGTCAAACCAAAAATATCTCGAGAGTCCAAGATCACCCAAGAAAAATTGTCATGCTTTGGTCATGTTTTGTGAGCTGACTCACTCAAAAAGACAATTCTGCTGAGGTTGGGTAAGTGGCAAAGGAAGAAGGAGCTGCCCAAGGACTCACTGGCTTGTCACCATCAGAAGGAACACTAGAATGACTTTGATGCAACTAAAAAAAGGAAAGGCACGGAGAGCATTGATCCACAAAGTGACTGAGAGTTGGACACAACTGAATGGATAGAAGAAGGAGACGTGTACTGTAAGTTCAGGGACCATTACGGTCATTACGGCACATCTAAAGGACAGTACTCCTTAGCTTCATTCTGTAGAATGGGTCGGCAGGCTCCCAATTGCATCATGTCTGGATGATTACATTTTCAAGGAGCATACATTACCACTTCAAAAAAGTTTGCATTCATGGTCTAAAATTACCTGATTTTGCTATTCTACATATTGCAAAGGAGTGGCACCTTAATGTGACCAGTCAAGCAAGCTTTGTTGCGATGTTTGGAAGGCTGGTAAAGACCTCTCTTCTCAAGGTGCAGGAGAATGATTGGGTCCAGTCTTGGGTCTCTTGAAGTATTATTTGGACTTGTTAGTTGCTGGTCATTTATCGACATATCTAGATACAATATCTTATTGTTGTTTTGATTTTGCTATTGTGAGCTGTTTGTAAGGGATCTCCTATTTATAGTGTGCAGTGTAAATGTTGTGTACCTTTCTGTGTTCTTCGTTGTAGTGTAACTAGTATGAGAAGTAGATGGAAGGATTCTCCTAGAATTTCCAGATAGCTGAAATATGTTTAGAAAGCTCTAAAACCATTGTCCATAAATACAAAAGGGTTTGTGGTTTCTTAGTTACAGTTGGTCTCTTACCCACAATAATCCCTTAAAGCTGCTGTCAATTAAAAAAGCCTCAGGGAAAGGGATCATAAGGACAACATTAGGCTAAAAGTCAAACTTAAATTACTTGGTAGTTTAAACTACAGAATATAATTATATGCATGTTTACTCAGAAGCAAATCCTAATGAGTTATTATGCAGATTGCAGAATTAACTCCCACATGGATGACTGTAAGATTACAGCCTCAGTGTGCTTTAAAATAATAATAATTATTATGTGTAAGTACTTTATTGTGAAGGACAATGGTGATGGTACTGGATATTCACACAATAGATGTGCTACATAACTGTGTGAAACAGATGAGGATTTAACATATCATAGACAGGCAGATTTTGGCTTATTGACCTGGACTTATTTCAGTTGCTAAAAGCTGATTAAGTCGGTGACCCGGCTATTAAGGGGCAAAATTAAAAATTAAAAATTAAAAATGAGTATTTGGAAAAATAATAATATGAAAAGAGGTTAACAGGTAGGGTGTCATTAGGGTTGCTAGATGAAAATTAGTATTTAATATGCAATTATATCATTGTATGATGAGTCAAAACGAAGATCAATAAGTTAACAGATCGAAAGAAATTGTTGAACACACTTCCATTTGTTGGAATAGAAGACTGTGGGCATCTGATTTCACTTTGCTCTGCTCAAGAAGCATTAACATCTTTAAGCCTGGGGCCAGAAGCTCCCCAGACTATGAACATTCTAACAATATCATACCCTTTGTAAGGAGTACAACATGTATAGACTGCCAGGTTGGTCATGAAGCAAAATCCATGTTATGTGACCTTAAGGAGCCTTGTGGCACCGTGGTTAAATGGTTGCATTGTAGCCAAAACTGTCCTCACAACCCAGGGTTCAATCTTGTGGTTGATTCAGCATTCTTTCCAGAAACAGGCAAAGACCTTTCTCTTCAGGCAAGCTTTCCCTGAATGATGGACTACCTATTATGTGACTTTTATATGACTCTACCGTACACGATCACGTAGACTTTGCGTTTATAGATTTTGTGATTGCATTGACAATATGTTTTCAGTGTTAGATTCCCTCACACATAACTTTTACACTCTCCTTTTAACTGCTTCATTCTCTTGTTGCTTTAATGCAATGTTGTCTTTTAATGCTGTGATGTAAGATGTCCCCCAATTCTCTGCTCTCAGTCACTTGAATACAGTATGTCTTAATTGTATTGGACTATAAGCTACCTTGGGTCCTTTTCCAAGAAGAAAGGTGGGGTAAAAATTCTCTTTAAAAAAATTCTGTCCTTCCAAGGTAGCTAAATTGAGTACCCAGCTCATGGGTGGTGGGTGGGGGCAATGTGTCGCCTGCACAATTAAATTGTAAACTGTCGAGAGAGCACTTTAAGCAGTATGGGGTGGTATATAAACAGAACATTTTTCCTTTGATGATGCTTCTGTTATGCCGGCCAAAAGACAATGCAAAATTGAGTGCCATCTTCTGAAATTTCCAGGTTTTTGCTAGGCAACAGATTGCTAAAAGAAGGCTTGGAAAAAAGATGTATTATCTTGAAAACACTTATTTTAATGTCCATCTATCTGGCAATTTAGTCCTGAGGGGTCTGAGTGAAGGCAGATCCTCCAGTTTGCCAGGAAGCGGAATAGATTATCTTTGGGTCCATTCCAACTCTAGAATGCTGTGATTAGGAAACTAGAGCTCTTCAGCTGTTGAAGAAATCCTAGTCAAATCTTTCCTAACTATACCACACTGTATACACAAATCTTATCAGATTTTCGTAAGATAATCTTAGTTTTGCCTGGGTAGTATTGCTTGGGATATCACCAGAAGGTCTTCAGGGAGGACTAGGAGAAATAAAAAAATAAAAATCTGCCCCAAAATCTGCCAAGTTGGCAAAACTGGGTTAGATGCCATCCAGAGTTGGCAAAGCTGGGTTAGATGGGTCAATAGAAAGCGCATTTATGTGTTGTGTTCTATACAGTCAGTTCGGTTGAGGATTAACAGGATTTCAGTTCAACAGCATCTGGAAGACAGCAGGTTCCTCAGCCCAGTTATTAGTGGATTAGACCAAATCATCAAGCTTTGTGTGATGTCACAAGCAAGTCTCTCTCCACATGTCTACTGTATTTATTTTCAAGTGGGCCATTATCTAGCTTGATGATCATTGCCAGATATATTTTTGCCAAAGATTTGAGTATGTTGGCCTTTTTGCATAATTTTAGTCATTTCCCCAGAAGCTTGTTCTTTAGTTGTGTTCCTTTTTTCCTATTACTTTCCAATAATACTCTCTCTGGCTTGTCATTTCTATTTTGTTTTGTTTTGCTTTCGTTTTTCTTTCTAATAAAGCATTTAAAGAAGCCTTCTGGTCTGGAGGCTGTTTTTGAGAAAAAATCAGGTTATCTAAATTACCGTAGCCTTGCCAAAGTTTCAGTTGTTGACTACCCGGTATGCCTCTGAGGCATGTTAAAGAGTTCTTTTGTGTTACTTTTGATTCATGGGGATGGAGTCTACTGGAAAGTGTTAGCCCTGCTCTGGAGCTTCAGTGGGTTAGGTCTAAAAGCTAAGATGCTTTTCAAAGGAGGATAAAGGTGCTGATTTCTAGAGGTTCCCTTGGGAAATTCTCAAAGAGAGGAGTCCTATGATACCTTCTAATTATGGAGATTCAATTTTTAGTTGTTTGCGCTAATAATGATAGGTAGATTTATTTTTATGCCTTTGTGTAATCCATCATTTAAGCTTCTAATTAACCTTCCATTTTGTGGCGGTTAATCTTGTAAATGCATTACCTGTGGTCATGCAGGCAGCTTTTTCTCTATCCAGAACTTTCTGCCAATCACCTTCTGGGTCCAAGTTATAGATAACACATCACTAGACAAGGGATTTCCAGAAGAACTGATTATTGCAGCAGGAGATGTTCTTACCTTTCGCTTTGTTTTATTGCTAGGCCATAAGCATATTCTTTCTTTTCTCACATGGGCTTTTGTGGATACCTCTGTACAGGTAGTCTTGGAAACATTCTAGATGTTTAATGCTTTCTGTCAGCTAATATGCCATTCCATACAACGATTACTCAATTCCTTCTAGCCACTGACTAGGCAATGCCTTGGAAGCATTCAGAGTGAGAATTCTTTTTTTGAAATAATCATTCCTTGTATGTTATTTACCTTATAATTCACATCCTCTTCATTTTCATTCTTTATAGGCTTAAAAATAAACATATTCAGTGATGTTCATTGTTGTTATTGTCACAGTATATAGCCCCTAAGGCCCTATTCATCAAGCATTGTGTGTCTTGAAAAGGCAAGATACCATTAATTGATAGCCAAAAGATATCTGACTGCTACCTGGATGAAGGTCATTAAACCCAGAACAGTCAAATTTACCAAAAGATGGACCTAAAGAATAGGGGTTTCATTTCTAAAGAGCTTGCATACCAAGATTGTCAATTTGTCGAAATTTATCCAAAAATATTATAATGGTCCCATTGGAAGACTATCAGCAATTCCAGCCAGAAATTGACAACCAAGTATTCAAGACCATCTGGACACCAACTTAGATCAGTATCAAGGATGCCAGTCAGGCTGCAGATGCCCACAGCAGAAATACGATACAGACATGAATGGGATTTGTGAGACAGGATTTATGAACAATTAACACTGAAGGAGATTTGAAGCATTTGCAGCATCTATTAATAAGTCATACTTACCAATGACACTGCACTGTGCATTTTATTTTCTATTGAGCTTTAAAGAGAAAGATATTTCACAATCCTTTTAAAAAGTCTAATTGTTTACTAATATGGCATCCTAACCAGCTTGTCAAAACGTTTTACAGATTCCACAATAAAGAAAATTTTGAAACATGTGAGCAATATCTTGTTATGTGCTGTCAAGTCATACCCCACTCACAGCAACTTCGATAGGGCTTTCAAGGTAAGTGAGATATTTAAGAAGTGGTTTTACCAATTCCACTGCCCTAGTGAATTTCCGGGGCTGAGTGGGAGAATCGAAGCTTGTTCTTCAAAGTTCTAATCTGTCACTTTACCCATTACACCACACTGCCTATCTGAACAATATTTATCCAGACATAAAAGTACGAACACACAATGGGCATTGTGAGTGGTTTTATCCCAGTTTACAATGCCTCTTCTCAAACTCATGGCTTTGGTTCATTTGAGCTATCTGGCCTATAAAACTATATTTATGGTAGCCCTAACTTTGGCTACTTATGCAGGTGAATTTACCTCACAGCATTGTGCTGAATCTTTCTCACAGGTTCATAAGGTGACTTTGTTTACAGACATTGTGTTCTTACCTGAGGTACTCTTGAGTTTTCATATGAGCCAACCTTTAGTGTTAACCTATATTTGTTTTCACATCAGCCCTGTAAAGGACACTTCAAACAGTGGATGTTATACATGCTCTTGCATTCTATGTTGATAGAACAAGTCCTTTTAGGAAAACTTGTAGACTGTTTGTCTGTTACCAGGGAAACAAAAAAAGGCAAACAAGTGTTGTCTCAGACAGTGTAAATGGATAGTGGAAGCAATTTCATTTCCCTACGAGTTAGCCTACTTTTGTAAGGGTACATGCAACTAAAGCTATGGCACATTTGGCAACCTTTTTAAAGGGGTCCAGTTACAGGGCATTTCTTACATCTGCTTTGAAATGACAGAACCCACAGAGCAAGTCACTGAATATTCCTTGCATCCTTCCCCTTCAGCTTATTTTGCTTCAAGCATGATATAAGGAAAGGCAGTGTTGGCAAACTGTGGCACGAGTGCCAGTGCTGGCACCTAGACCCCTTTCTGAGGGCAGACGCTGCCACCTCAACACAGAGTTTACCTGGCTGTCCACCCCATGCACATTCAGCTGCCTGCTGCTTTTCTCTATCCCTTCTCTCTCTCTCTCTCTCTCCTCTTTCCCATTGTAAAAGGGGTTGCCGCCCAATGACAAACCTCTGGGGGCTATTTACTGCCATCACCAATCCCAGTGTGGCCACTCGGGGAAGCTTTCCCCCAGCACTCTCTCTCTCTCTCTCTCTCCTCCCTCCTTGACAACCCCCTCCTTTCCTTATTGGTTTGTCCCTGCAGGGGTTTTTAGACTGAGTTCACCACAAGCTCTCTGGGACAGGCTCATTAAACATAACGGGGGGAGGAGAAACAGACTGGAGAAAAGGAGAGAGGCCTTTAAAAAAAAAAAGACCATTCTAAAGAGATGCAAAAGGCCCGGCTCGTTTTGAAGTGCCAACTTGTGTGGCATGGACAGTCGGATTGGGAGGATCGCCTTTCTCTTCAGGAGAGGTACCCCTTCCTTTCCTCCCCCCAGTGTCCCTACCCCTTTCCCCACCCCATTGTATGTGTGTGTGTGAGAGAGTGTGCACTCTCTCACACACTGGACTTTTACCTTTCAGTAAGAAGCTGTTTGTATCAATGAAAGCTGTCTAAATGCCACTTAGAAAACAATTTATACATTATGTCTGTGAAGATTCTCAGTCATCCAGGTGAGTTCATCTGGCAGTTGAGTCATGGCAACTGGACTTTCTTGAGAGATAGAAACGTTTCAGTGCTCATCCAAACAGTTTCATCAGTCTGAATAAAGCTAGTTGCGAGTCCTCCATCTTATAATCCGCTTTGACCTCTTGTCACTCTGGTCTGAAATAGGCTCATAAGATGAACAATGGCTGAATAGGCTTGTTAGGTAGACAACAGTATCCATAGCCTTAAGGTGAGCAATGGCCTAAGGTGCTGAAACCCATAAAGTATGGGTCGTTAACTTTGGTGGTGAAAGCTCTTTGATTTGTCTGGGTATTGTTGAAAGCACAGCCTGATAAGTAGCAGATATACTGAGGCCCCCACCTCTGTTGAGAGGGGTTTTCACTGCTCACATGAATGGCTTCCCTGGCCCCTCTCTCAAACCATCTATCTTCTCTGTCTAATATGTGTACATTCTTATCTTTGAATGAGTGCCCTTTGTCCTTCAAATGGAGGTATACTGCTGATTCTGATCCTGAGCTGTTACCCCTCCTATGTTGGGCCATCCTTCTGTTTAATGGCTGTTTAGTTTCTCCAATATAGAGGTCTGCACACTCCTCACTGCATTGGACCACATATACTATATTGCTCCTTTTTTGTTTCGGTATTGGGTCCTTTGGGTGGACAAGTCTCTGCCTTAGTGTGTTTTGGGGTTTGAAATAAACAGGGATGTGGTGTTTGCCAAAAATTCTTTTAAGCTTCTCAGACACTCCAGCCATGTAGGGAATGGTTTTCTGTCAGGTCTTGGTCTCAGGCTGATCCCTTGTTCTTCTTGGTCAGCACACTGCTTTGTTGAAGGCCCACCTTGGATATCCACAGGCCTCAAGTGCTGTCTTCAGGTGCCTGTCTTCCTTCTTCTTGGCTTCTGTGGTGGTGGGGATGATCTCTGCTCTGTGGTTTAGGGTCCTGATGACTCGTAATGTGTGTTGTTATGGATGGTGGGTATCACCCAGTAAGTACTGATCTGTACATTTCTCAGCCCTGCAGGGCCATCTGAACCTGTAGAGTTCCAGCTTCTCCACAACTGTTAAATGTCCAAGAGATCTCTACAGGTTCAGCTCACTGTCCAGGGCTGAGAAAAGCCAACTCTGCCAAGATTCTGTCTGTTAAAGCATAGAGGGCCCCACCCTCCTTGGTCTTATTTGGATCTATCATCATTATTGATGGCTGCCACATAGCGTGTATGGAGTGGAGAACACCATGTGCAAGATGCGCAGGTCGATTTTGCGCAACATCCTGTATGTGCATGAGCAAAGGCTGAGCAGCACCAAACATCCAGACTGATTTTCTTCTACATTTTTTTATTTTTTTCATATACACAACATAAATCACAGCATTACTACATTGTATTTTGTTCATACATTACTCTTCTGTTACTTCACCTGTGCCATTTCCCCTTGGAAGCTAGGTTCTAATTTCAATATTTTTAAATTTCATCCCACCCCTCTTCTCTCCAGAAACACATGGATTCTTCTCCTGATATGTACCCCTTCCATTTCTGAAACACATGTTCTAAAAATAGATTCCATACTTTTAAAAAGTCATTATTTCTTGTTAACCCCCTTCTTCATTCCAGTTCACAAGCCACTATATCATTGATTGCCATATCCCACAATTCTCTTCAATATACTGTATATCTGAATGATATAAAGACTGATTTTCCTAACCCCTATGGACAAGCTGAATTTCTCTTCCCTGCTGCCAGATGAGCAAGGACTTCCACGTGTCTGTGCACCATTTTTGATGGCATTGTTGAGCTACTAAAGCAAGAATTAAAAAGTAAAGCAGAGTGCATTTTAAATGTGCTTGTTTATAAAGCCAAGTCTACTCCTGATCTACATCCATGTTTTAACATCCAGTGTTTTTGTTTTGTCCTCTCCCAGGCAAGCTGAATCCTTCTTTTGCTTCCAAAGACCCTGGCAGTTGGATTGTTTCTGTTCTCCACAGGCACTAGATGAGACAGACCCATTGCAGCTGATGGGTTCAGAACACCCAGGGCGAGCCCTGAAAGCCATTTCAAATGTTTATGCTTTGCAGGAACAGCACAACAAACGAAATGTCCTGGAATGCCTTGTTCTGTCCGGATTCTGTTATGGAATGGGATCTGCCCTGTAATAAAAAAAAAGTTCTTATCTGTTTCCTTGATTGATATTTGGGCATTGGCCATTTGCTTTCAACTCAGATTGCCTGTGCGTGAATAAGGATGCTGTCTGCTTTTATTAGCGTTTGTTTCAGTAGTCTTGAACGCTGTGTGATGTGTGCTAGGCACTGAGTGCTTCAGTAATGTGTGTGTTTTGTTGAAGTCCTTTGACACAACAAGCTGCCCATCAACATCCCAAATACCAGTCCATGCCCAAGTGTTTCTGTGGCTGCTTTGTTGGTAATTCAGGCCACGTACGTTCTGTGATGTAAACTCCCCAAAGTGGGCATATAAAGGGCCAAATCAGGGTAGGTTAAAATGTTCACGTTGGACTGTTTAAGGTTGCTGTGCTTCAGTTGGAGATCAATATGGTACAAAACTATTCCATACCCATGCACAATGCACCATGCATAATTTTATATGCCACACTAGGCCATATAAGCTAACTCATGCTTGGGTCTCAAATTGAAGTCTTCCAATAGGTAGGTGCCTAATCTTTTCTTGAAGATCGACTGTATTTCAAAGTAGAGCTTTTTCATTGCCCTGCCAGGCGGTGAGTGTGCCGGGGACAGGAATTACCACTATTTTTAAATACAGTGAATAAATTCAGTTCCTTGGTTGAAGGTACTGTACGTCTTCAAACCTTCCTGTCCCTGCATCAGATGTCTTCAGAATCATGCCAAAGTCCATACCAACTGCTCTGAAAGCCAGCCAGGATTTTACATAGTCTGAACAGAATGCGGTGTTGACCTAATTTAGTGGTTCTCAACCTGTGGGTCCCCAGATGTTCCTGGACTGCAACTCCCAGAAATCCTGGCCAGCTCAGCTAGTGGTGAAGACTTCTGGGAGTTGCAGTCCAGGAACATCTGGGGACCCACAG
>JAHTLZ010003547.1:3117218-3212245 GCA_023846285.1 Phrynocephalus versicolor | reverse complement strand
CTCTGAAAGCCAGCCAGGATTTTACATAGTCTGAACAGAATGCGGTGATGACCTAATTTAGTGGTTCTCAACCTGTGGGTCCCCAGATGTTCCTGGACTGCAACTCCCAGAAATCCTGGCCAGCTCAGCTAGTGGTGAAGACTTCTGGGAGTTGCAGTCCAGGAACATCTGGGGACCCACAGGTTGAGAACCACTGACCTAATTGAAGTGATACCGAGTTGAGCCTTAGCTGCAGACAACATAGGTGCAAAGAACTGCCTAGCTGTGTTCAGGAAAGCATTTCTTCCGGGACTATGTTGATTTGTTAAAAGAGATTAACAAGGGGATAATATTTCTGCATCGGGGTTTTCCTGGGTCATGCTGTTCTCTTGCTTTATTGTAAGGTTATATCTCTGGATTCACTTCCTTGTGGTTTCAAGTAAAAAAAGTGAGAGTCATAATCCTGTTGACATTTAACATGCATCAAATCCTGTTGGGTTCAATGTGATTTTTTATGCATATATGATAGATAATTGGGTTCAGATAAAAAAATTGGAAAGCCCTATCTTCAATTTGAAACATTTAGTTTAGCTACAGCCAGAATTTTGTACTGTCCACACGTCTCCTTCCAGCCTTTCTAGGAAGAAATGTAGGCTTTCTTCTCAAATAAATCTGCTTATCTTCTTGGAGCTGTGATGCAAAGCACTGATTGGTTTTGCTCTTGTTTCTAAAAGCTGTTAGTTGATTGCATTCTTTGAGGTTCAAACTAAGGCACAGAAACTTCAGAGCCACTGATTCTGCAAAGAGCAAATTATTTTTTTCAGTTAAAAAAAGATTAAAGTTTATATTTTTCCACAAAATATTTTTCAACAGTTGTCTTTGATTCCCCCCCCCCTGGGGGGGGTTAGGGAATTAATTTGTGGAGGACAAATTTAGTCATCATGACTGTGAATGTTCCATCTGCACCATCTTTAGGATATGTTTGCTAATTTTAAAAGGCTATTTTAGTGCCCATGTGTTAGGTAAAAAGATTTTTTTAAAAGAAATCAACTGTTAATGATGGACTTTTCGTCTCAGTAGCATTTATTTTAGTTCTATATTGTCTTAAATGCCCTTTGGAATTTTAAGAGGGCACTTAGAGCGTGGCTGTTGGCAAGATGAAAATTTATTTATAGCAAATTGGCTGTTTGGGTTGTTAAAGGGAAAATTATTAATGGCCTGCAAATTATTTAATCAGTTTGCAGCACTGACTTTTTGCACATGTTACTCATTTCTTTAAAAAATACATTCAAATAAGCTGGCCAAGAAATTAAAGCTGGACTCTAGCTTGATGTAAATGTAAAGAAGTCTTATTATTTTTTGCAAATTGACTGTAAAGGAAGACGGTATTTGATCTTCTCTTTTTATTTTGTTTAATTAAAATGTACCATAGCAAACCCACAAAAGAGCTATTAAAAGAATGCAAAAGCATACCATTTGGAGTGTCTGGGTTCATACTGCTATGCTTGGCAGCCTACTTGTTTAATTAGCAATATAAATTATTTCAAAATTGTTTGCTGTGATACTCCTCTACCATAGAACTGTTGTAGACCATATGTCTAATAGAGGTAGGAAAATGTTTCTTCCTTATAAAAGACTAAGTTCAGCAGATTTTTCTAAGCTGTTACCAAACTAAGAAAGGAATATAATTTTGTTAATACGTCTGAGATTTTTCTTTTTCTTGCAACACTTATTACCTGAACCTGTCTCATATAATTGCACTAAGGGCATTTCTTTGAAGAGGAGTGGGAAATACCTGGACTCCCCACTTTTTGATGGAATGAAGCACCTATCAGGCATTGCCATTAAAGCCGGAGGAGACAGATGCTGAAATTTGTAGTCCAACAATATCCATAGGGGCACAGTTGCCGATCAATGTGCATATATGTAGAGCTCAGGGAACAAGGAGCACAGAGAGAACTCCTAGTTCCCTGAGGTCCTTGCCCTCTGAAGATGCTGGCCACAGAGTCTGGCCAAACATCAGGAAGAAAAACCTGCAAAACATCACCAAACAGCCCGAAAAACTCACAACATCTATCAAATTGTTTGGTCTTGAGAAGTGCACAACATTGGCAGTAACTGGGGAAAGCTGGCAAATAGCAATAGTATTCAACTGGCCAATTTGTTTTTTATCTGATGCCTTTCTCCCCATGAGGGACCTAAGGAGGGTCACAACAGATAAAACAACAGATTTAAAAGCACACTATAAATATCATATTTTAAAGCAATTAAACTTACATAAAGATTTTAAAAAATCAAATTAATTAGCATGTACAGATGTGTATGTCCACAATCAAAATCTCACAGACCATTCACTGCTCAATACTGTCTGTAGTTGTTGTTGTTGTTGTTCAGTCATTCAGTCATGTCCGACTCTTCGTGACCCCATGGACCAGAGCTCGCCAAGCCTTCCTATCTTCCACTGCCTCCCAGGGTTTTGTCAAATCCATATTGGTTGCATCGATGACACCGTCCAACCATCTCATTCTCTGCCGTCCTCTTTTCCTTTTGCCTTCAATCTTTCCCAACATCAGGGACTTTTCCAAGGAGTCCTCTCTCCTCATGAGGTGGCTAAAGTACTGGAGCCTCAGCTTCAAAATCTGTCCTTCCAGTGAACATCCGGGGTTGATTTCTTTCAGGATGGATAGGTTTGATCTTGCAGTCCAGGGGACTCTCAAGACTCTCCTCCAGCACCACAGCTGGAACTGGCAAGCCACCCCAGTATCCCTGCCAAGAAAATTCCATGGACTGTCTGTAGAAGAAGGTTAATTCAGTGATATAAAGAAAAGATCAAGCATGAGGTAGTTAAAAGCAGTGTTCTGCTTATATAACACCCCACAGCACTCTGTGGGCAGTTCACAAGTAATTATGCAGGGTACACATTTCTCCCCCCCTCCCCCAGCAGACTGGATACTCATTTTACCAACCTTAGAAGGATCGAAGGCTGAGTGAACCTTGAGCCTTCTACCTGGGATTGAACCCTAGGTCGTGAGCACAGTTTTAGCTGCAGTGCTGCTGTTGAACTGCTGTGCCACAAGGCTGCTCCTTAAAAATGGGATTGGTAAGGAATATGTCAAAAGGATTAGAAAAGTCTTCAAATTGTAGCTTAATGATGGAACACCATCCAAGCTATGAACATCATGGCAGTTATTTTTATTTAATATATACTAGGACTGTGGTACAGCCAGGATCATTTCCAAGACCACCACTACCCATGGACATTGAAAAATGGGGAAGTAGTGAACGTTCTACATCGCATTGTGTCTGACTTCCTCTAGTGGCTAGGTCTAGTCAGTGCATCTTATTTAAATTTAATATTTTCAGGCAGCGGATAAGTGAATCCGTGGATGCTGATCCAGCCGATGGGAGGTTTTCCAACTGTACTGCCGGTGCAATAGTCTGAATGCAAGCTGAAATGGATACTTTATATCCAAGAACTAGAAAACTAATTATTATCCATCATACATTGCATTCCCATACCAACATTGTGGAGTGAAGGTGGACATGGAGCGCAGCATGTCAGACAATCATTTGAACAAAAGACGAGAGGGTTAACAAAATGAATATATCATGGGAAGTCAAGAAGCTTTGGGATGAGTTGATAAAGCAGGATTATTGAAGGCCCAAGAAATGAAGGAATCCTATTAAAATGAGATGTTAACTGTGCAGTGAGAGTGATGGCAGAATAAAGCATTTAATGACCAATACCTTAAAAACATCCAGGGAAAAGTCAGCACAGCAAAGACGTAGCAATGGCTGAGAAAAGAAAGATGGAAGAAAGAAACTGAAGGGCTTAGCCTTGCATTAGAAGGACAAGTGCTTTTGGGAGCTCAATAATGTTGGAGCATCTCTCCCTTTGTTTGACACATCTTTCCCGAGGCGTTTTAAACAAAGGGTGGGATCCAACTCATGTCCCTCTGTCACAGAAAGCTTTCACCACTGGAATGATAAAGTGGAGATCCTTGGTTTTCCTTGGGGAAATCCTTTGAAGCCAATGTAGAGTAAGGCTGCAGGGAGTGATAAGAGGCAGGGAAAGCCCTGGGACCTAAACAGAAATTCACCTGCCCAATGTCAAAGCCCATCTGAATCTGTTGCTTTTTTATGTGCTTGGTCTGTGGGAGTTCAGCATAGATTTTTTTTCTGCATGTTGATTTTTTTAGACACAGTGCCCTGCCTGGATTATGCCTCCAGAATGTTCACACAATGTCCAGTCTAGTTATAAGATAATGTATAGCTTGGCTTTTTGTTTGCTATTAGGAGATAGCGCATCCTTGAACCACCCGTAGAGCTAGAAAGGTAACAGACAGCAGTTGAATTTGTGCAGCTGCAGAAGCGCCAGCTGAGCCCGAGTATGTACAAGAGGCCCGTGATACGTTAATAGTATCTGTCAGATAACATTAGCACATCATTGCTACAAATAAATTGAGCAAGAGCTACAAGCTATGAGAAGCCAGATGAGCAGAGAGGAAAGGGCATGTTTGTCCATTGGTATTCATCAAAGCCGCTGAGAGTAATGCCTGCTCAGTTCCAAAGCATGACCTGGCAGGAGCATCCTTCCTTCCTAAAATGTCTTAAGCTCATTTAGAATTTTAAAAGGAAAAAAAAAAGAGTTCCCCTCATTATATTCCTAGGTATATATATTAGGATTTCTCTTGTGGAATCTGACCTGAAAATGCCCTCCTGCTTATCTATTTTTAGCAAGCAGAGTTTCCCCCTCTGCTGTTTTTATAAGCTGTAAGTGTGCTTTGAACTGGGTGTTTATAGCCATGTAGCAACTCTTGGTGTATTTTGTTGGAACTCTAAGTATCCAGTGCTGATCCTGATAATGTCCCTGTTATATGCAGAAGGGTACCATTCAGAATTAATGGCTCTAACCTTTTTATGCAGCTTTAGGTGTTCAGCACTGATGATAGTGGGGGCAGCAAATTGCTGCCTATCAAAGGCTTCCTTTGAAGATTTTGGGGTGCATGCAACTTCAGTTGTGTAAGAGCTGTGTGTGCCCTGAAATAGCATTTAATAAACGTCAATTTGCTTTTGACCAACAGTGATTTCCCACTGCTGATTATTTAATTTTCTGTTGCACGACAGGATTTCCATTTTTGCATCTCAATTTTCCACCAGTAAATCTCAGTGTTCACAATGGATATGAACAAGCACCTATCCAAATCCTTTGTAGCATCAGACATGGAACTGAGGCTGCAATCTGGAAAAGTCTGACTGAGAAGCAAATACCTTTGAACAAAATGGGGCTTCTTTTCAAGTCAACATTTGTAGTATCAGAGGTATATCAGGCACTTGCAGATAGTGGCCTAAATCTGATTAGTTATGCCTATTGGTATAACACTAGAGAATCTCAGCATTAAATTATTACCAGTCAAGAAGTTAGCATGAACATTTGTTGTTGCGAACTTCTTAACTGGAAGCAATTTGTTGCAACAAAATCAGTTGATGTAATGAGACGATCGATGGGCATGAACTTCCAATTCACTGGTTTGGGCCCTTTTGTTTATTGGGTTAACAGGTACAGTATTTGGTGTTTCCCAGACCCACTTCCTCTGGTGGGGCCTACCCAGAAGCAACATGCAGAGGAGGCAGGACAGGAATACAAGGGTACTGCCTCGAGTGGGTGCCTGCTGGGCTGAACACCTCTTTGACTGATAAATGAACTGACACGAACCACCGAACCAATGGTTCATGCCCACCTCTAATAGAATTTTTTAAAAACACACATTATGTTTTGGGACAAGCATTGATGCAATGAAGTCGAATGATGTGCTGTAGGTTTCAGTTGCAGAATTGTGGAACAAGGGAATCAGAATTCTCATGGGGGTCAGAAAATATCAAAAGGGCCTGTGAAACTCTAGCAAGAATGTTAATCCCCTACTCTCAGATTGTCAGCATTTTTACCGGGACAAGAAGATCGCCACAACTTGTTCAAGAGAGGCTATTTTACAAAGCTGAATAAAACTGGTACATGTTTATGAAACACAATTTATCTTTAGGGAGGGGACTTCAGGCGGGTACGTCTAAATGTTTATCCTCTGTTAGATGATCGCCCTGTCAGGAGCTTCCCATGTGCATGCCCCATGTACATGAACACAGTGTTTCTACTGTAGTTGAACTGAAACCTTCTGACCAGTTTATTTTTAGATTTCTTGTTTGAAGAAATGTTATCTGCAGAAAATATTTGAAGCTCTTGGCCTTAAGTAGAAGCTTTGGTGATACCTGTAGGACTCTGGGAAATGTCTGTGAGTCTCAGCATTATGAATTTATATAAACAGCATAAATACAGGGAGACAATGGTTATCTTTAGAAGCAGTTAATCTGACCTACTAGCTTCCATAAAACAGCATAACATTATCTTGTGGGTAAAAAAAGTTTAGGATGAACCATCGACAAATGTCAAAGACGCAGTACTCAGAAATAGAAGACTGGAGCTCCTAAAGTTTAAAATGCCATGTGTTCGGAACGTCAGAAATAGCAAGATTCCAACATCAAACTCTTTGAGGGCCAGGGTGCAAAACTTCAGATTTCAGAGTTGAGCATTGAGATTGTTATTGTAGAATTGACGTCAGAACACACTATTTGCAGCAACCCAGGTACAATGTGTGATACTTAGAATTTTGCAATACTGCTGAGTTCAAAACTGACTTTGAATTTTTATTTCAACTCTAAAATAAAATCAGACAGCAAAGTACACATTATTTACGAACAGTCCCAGTTACAGATTCCTCTCTTTAGTTTAAAAAAAAGATAACGTGTCATATCCAGAGACTGACGTGTGCTTTATATTCTTCCGTTGACAACTCCTTTGTGTTATGATAAATTGCTAGAAGATTTATTAAGCAGAATTTGACAGATTGATGACCAGGTAGGAAAGCACATGTCTATTAGTACTGTTCTTGATTATATAAAAATGGAATTACTTATTATATTGGGTTTTTAAAAAAATCATAAGGACACATTTGTTAGTTTTTGTCATTATTCAGGGTCTTAAATAGTGTCTCAAGGGAAATGAACAGGCAACTGTAACTTCAAAAGACACATCACTGTGCTTTTTGGGCCACCAAACCTCTAATTGAATAGTCCTGCACTTCCTTCCATGCCTTTGATTCACATAATAATATCATCAGTACCTAGAAAAGTTGGGGTTGGGTTTAATTTTTGTTTTTGTTTTGAATGACATCACCCAGAATCCCCTGAGATTCTGAGAGTTGTAGTCCAAACTCTAGTTCTCATGGACCATTATTTAATTGTGATGCCACTTTTAATGCAATTGGATTAAGTCCATAGTGAGCCTAATGTACACTTTCAGGTTGATCTCCCAATGTGTAAGCTTGTCTGTGTTTCATCTTATAGCAGTCTAGAGCACAAAAGATTATGATGTCAAGGCCTCTTTGGCTGTCATTGGTACAGCGGTTGGGAAGTGGATGGAAGAGAAACATTGAAGTCTAAAAGCAGGCAATTTGGTTGTTTTTGTTGTTGAGGGGACAGGAGCATTTTAGCACAACTCTTCCTTATCTAGTGACTTGTAAACATTTTCAGTATAATGCTCAACATCCTTGATCATTAGCTCTGCTGGCTGGGATCGATGACAAGAACTCCATCCATATCTCTGGAATGCAAAGACTTTATTCAATATGCCGACTCTTCATGTCTGTTTTGGCAAAAACAAAACAAAACTGGCATTGCAACTCACAGCTGTATAGAAAAGATGAAGCAGAAGTTTATTTTTAGTGAAGTGTTGTCAAGTTCAATTAGAAGGACCCTTTGTATTGTTCATAATAATAAGGAAGACACAAACTCCTGTGACTTTGATTTCATAGCAGGTATGGAAGTTATTTTATATGGATGAGTGATCTTTTTATATTGTCACTCTTTAAAAAAGACAGAATAGGATTTCTGTTGAGTAGTTTGAGGCATCTAGCCAGTTATACCAGAGCAAATGGCCACTGGCCTGTGTAATCCATTTGACTCATTTTTATTAAAAAAAGAAAAACGTATAGCCTTGTGGAACCAAGTAAATGGATCTATTCTTGTCTTTCTTCTTTGCTCCATCTTTTGAGTTGCCAACTAATGTTATTTTGTCCATTCTTGAACTCCTATGTCAGATGATAGAGAAGCAATGTGAGCAACCTGTGGCCCTCCAGATGTTGTGGGTCTACACATCTCATTGGCTTTAACTGACACCAGGAGTTGTGGGAATTGTAGTCCAGTGTCTGTGATTTTTCAAAATTAAAGTAATTGGAGTCTTAGGGAGTCTTATGTGGAAAGTAAAAGAGACCGTGCCTCCAAAAACAGCTATTGCCAGGCAAAAAGTGACTGACCAAAGAAGATTCTTGGGGTAATGTGTAAATAAATGTCATGAATCCGGTTCTCATAGGAGTGGATTGCACTTTGAGTTTCTTCTGTTCCTTGCTGCCCCTCCTATGGAGATCCTGCTCCTTCTGGTTACAAGAATAATACTAGCTTTTACCTTAGAGAGCTTTTAATTATTTCCAAATATAGCCCAAATAATGTTCACTAACCTAGCATAAAAATCATCATCTTGCTTTATTTGTCAAATGTATAATTGTACTTGTAAATGAATAACACTAACAAAACAAAAACAGGAATATGGTGGTGACATCTTAAAGGCAGACCGATTTATTTCAGTGTTTTTGTTGCTTTTAAGGTGCCATCGTGCTTCTGTTCTTGTTTTATTTGTATTAATACATGCTGAAACTGACATACACAGCTGCCCCTTTTTCCGAACTGTGGTTTGTGAAAATTTCCTATAAATGGCTAGAGTAAATAAGAACCATAAAAAAATAATGGACAGACATTATTCACGACTAGCATCCCCTAAGTTTTGGATGTTTTTAATGTTATTATTTAATCAGAAAACAGAGTCTCCTGCCTGCGTTACAATAAAGCACGATAATTGCTTAATTAGCTTTCTTATCTGTCACTGCTGTGGTCACTGCTAGAGGTTGAACCATGTTTGGGGTAACTGGACAACATCAGCTGTTGAAAGCCACAGAACCATCTAATGACAAACGCGTTTGAAATACAGAACCATTCTTGGCATGTCTTACACATGTCCTAATATGCCTTGATTTGGCAAGTGGCCTAAATATGTACTGTGTTTGCTCAGCCATGCAAAACTGCATAGCTTGTGGAAATTATTTTCTTTCTCTTGCTTCCAGCAATTCCATTTGCTTCTCAACTCTTATCTGTTGTCTTTTTTTTGTAACCCGCTAATGAGCTCTTCAAGTTCTTTTCTACCTCTTCGCCCCTCCTCATCTCAAGTCAATTAGTTCTCATAAGAACCCTGCCTCTTAACAATAATAGTTTCCCACAAGTATCGTTAGACAGTATAATACATTTATTAAGATACTTGATGTAGCTTTGTTGCTCAATAGTCAACTATTGGGGTTACAAATGAACAAATGAAAGTTGCCAGTTCATAATAAGAGGGAAGGGTAGGACATGACCTGAGGAGACTTGAGTTTTATCAATGCCAGAGATACCTTTTTCTTTTGCTTATGATTCTTTTCAATAGAGGTGGATTCATTAACCCTAGACAGCAGCTCATTCCGAACTGCTGAATGTAATTGCCAACTGCATTGCAATTTTCCAAGCACCACAGTAATTTGTTGTTAGATGGCCTCCTCAGACAGAAGGTTTGGGATGTCAAGGAAGGTCAGCAGACTGATATTGATATTTAGGAGCCATTGGTGCAGTGTTTAAACTACAATACTGCAGTGAAGATTCTGCTTGCAATCTGAGTTTGATCCCAACTTACAATGGTAACTGGCTTCAAGATTGCCTCAGCCTTCCATCCTTCAGAGGTCAGTAAACTGAGTACATGACTCATATGGAGGTGCAGCTATATGTACCCTGCATAATTAAATTGTTAGCCACCCAGAGAGAGCTCAGAGTACTATGAAGTGGTATATATGCAGCATACTTTCCTTTTTTTTTTTGGCTTTGGTTTATGATGATCATTATTTTACATTTACTGCCAGGGAGGGAGCCTGTGGGATTTTCTGCTCCTGTTGCCAAAGCAACCTGACTGGCTGAAAGTTCAGTCAGGTCGCTTTGACTTGGAGTTGTGGGGGCACCATTTGCTGCTCTGCCTCACAATGTTTTTGCTCAGCCTTAAGCCCAATTCCTGCAGTAATCGTCAGCTGCCATCTGTGAATGGGAGGCTACTGCCTGTGGTAAGTGCTAATCCTGACACCTTTAATCACCAGAATAACAATCTTGACATCTTTGATCACCAGAATAACAGAGAGGCATATCACTCACGCTTTACATGCATACTGTCCAAGTGAAGGCAAGTCCTTGTTGGCATCCAGTTCAGTGGCTGCACAGACCCCGGGAGTCCAATAAGACAGGAAATCTGGAGAACCTTTGAAAATGGAAGAAATCAGTATAAAAGGGGAAGAGACTGTTAGGAGGAGGAGAGAGAAGTGGAGAAGAAGGGGAAAGATATGTTTGCCAGCGCTCAGGAGTGACCAGAATGACAAGAGGGTCCTTAGCACCCAGAGGCCCTCTCTTATGCAAGCACCCAGTGACCTTGCCATGGCTCAGCCAGGAGAATTTTGGACCAGCCGGACATCAGGCCTCCCATAAGGAGGACTGAGCCCACACCAAAGATGCTTAGCCTGGCCTCCTCTGCCTTGTATTATTATCCTTAATCTCAAAACTGCAGAACTGGAAGGGCTCCTGTGGATCATGAGCCAGTAAGGAATTGAACTCTCAAACCTCTGGCTCCGCAGCCAGATGCATAAACATTGGCGCTATCCAGCATCACTGACTCCAATTTACAGGCCACGTTTTTCATTTCTCTGTAGATATGCACAGGAATTCAGTACAACCCCCTTATCCGCCTAATCACTAACTGCTGATTCAGTTATCTGCGGTTGGTGATCAGCAGGGGGGCAGAAAGGAGGGGAGAAATTAAAAATAAAACTTACCCCTGCCAATGACCACCAACCTCATCGTCACTGCCACTGCTACTGCGGCAAGCCACCAAGGCACCCTCTGGAGGAGTTGGGTGGGGAATTTGAACTTCCTACACAGGTCCTGAGCAGCAGATCGGAAGTTTGAGTGGGAAATTCAAAACTTCCAATTGGTCACCTGGGACCTGACCCGGAAGTTCAAAGGTGGCTGGCAGCAAGGAGGAGCGTGCCAGGCATCAGTGAGGGTATTTTTTATTTTTTTATTTTCTCCTCTCCTCACTGCCACCACCACCACCACCAGTCAGTTGAAGGTGAGTGACAAAGAGAAAGGGTTAAAAAAAACTTTATTCCCTCCTTGCAGTCCTCGACAGCTCATGCTCCTTGCTGAAGCCAAGTGGTAAATATAAAGGGTTAGAAAAACCTTTTCCCCCTCCTCTCAGCCACTGGTGGCAGTGGTGGCTGCGAGGAATGAAGAAAGGTTGGGTTTTTTTTTTACTCATTCTCCTTTCTGAAGCTGAGCGGCAAAGGGAAAGGGTAAAAAAGCTTTATTTCCTCCTTGCAGCCACCACCGCTGCCAGGCACCAAGACACCTGGCCACCCATGGGAGGGGTGGAGGACCATCCCCCCCTCCGCAAGCTCCACAGCAATGGCAGAGGAGTGTCCACTCACCCGCCTGCAAGATCAGTGGTAGTGGTGGCAGCGGCGGCAGCAGCCATGCGGCCCGGGAAAACCCACCCATCTGTAAGGTTGGCAGAGGTGGCACAGCGCCATGGTGGGGTTCCCTGGGGTGCTGGCAGGCTCTCCCACTGCTTTCACCTCGGCACCCTTTTATAAGAATGTTTGCTCTTATCTGTGGATTTCATTATCCGCGGGGGGCCGGGAACCAATCCCCTGTGTTTATGGGGATCCTACTGTACTTGTTACATATAATTTCCTTTAGGATTGAGATACCGGATCTCTTTCTTTTAGAAGGCATTTTTTTCAGTGACAGAGACCTTTTGTGTGTTTATTTGGTTTGCTCTTGAAGAAGAGTTAGTGTTTTAATCGCCCACTCTATCTCTCCCATCATATTATTTATTTATTTATTTATTGCATTTATACCCCGCCCATCTTCCCGTAGGAACTCTGGGCGGCTTACAATAATAATAGAAACAGCACAATAAAATCAAACATCAGAATAAACAAAAACAAACTATTCTAACCGGCATTGGCGCCCTGACAGTACGTATCGTTCCCAAAGGGAAATTTTCCAAGAGTACAAGATATGTTTAATTATAAGGCTGCTATGTTTTACTCAATACTTTGATGTTTTCAAAAGTTCTAAATGTTGATTTTTTAACCACCACAAATGTGTTTTTTGGCAGAACATTAATTTAAATAAGGACGTGACAACTTTTAGTTTTGAATTGACTTTCATGTCATGACATCATTGGAGAAACCGCTGTGAGGTCTAAAAATACAAAACAAACACTTGCCTCTTTTTGCAGAACATGGCTTGTTTTCCAAGTTGGCTATTGTGATGATTTTGACTAGATAACTGCCAGGCCATTTCAGGTCTTGGTAATACCAGGTTGGTACCATGTACTGGAGGCTGGATCCTGGGAACCTTTAAGATGTCACGGTTGGCATGGAGTAAGCATTTTGCTACCCCATCTGTTCCAGATGATTGTGCAACCATCTGAGGGAGAGGGCAGAGGGGTTCCAGAATGGAAGGAGATTCAGCAAAAAAAAACAAAACAAAACAAAAAACAAAACAAAACAAAACAAAAAAATCTTCTTCCTCATTTTCAGTGAGGAAGTATAAGGGGCATATTTGTATTCAGCCTAACGTTAAAAACCAGAAGCAGCTTTTTACTGAAAGTATCTAAAACATCAAACAATATAAAATATGAATAACCACACACAAAATAGGAAACAAATAGGAAACACTGTGGTGTAATAAAATAGCTAATCTACTCAATCATCACAAAATCTGTCTAGAACGGAATAAGAGAGTTCTGAGCAGATTCCTGATTTGCAGAATCTCCACTAGAACCCCGAGATCCACCCACTGAAACAAGACATAACCTGTGGACTTGAAACCAGGTCTTAGTTTTAAGTACAGTATGAGGCATTCATACACATTCACACACACGGAGACATTTTTGTTACTGGCTATTCCACATTTTCTTCCCCAGTAGCATTTAGGGCTGGAGGCAAGCAGGTTTGTTTCTGGTGTTGTTAAATGATTGGGAGTAGAGATTGAAATTCACCATCTATCAAGAATGTGCATATTTGCAAGGCTTAGGGCGGTTCAGAGAAATCAATTGTACTTATGCGTATTGGCACATATTCAAGTGCAAATGACTAAAATATGTACAATTGAAGCATTACTGATGGTGATTTAGTCAGTGGAGGGGAATACATATTTCAAGTAAAATATAACATGAATCATACACAAGGTAAAGTATTTATTTATACAGCACATGTTAGGAGAAGTGCGCAAAAGGGCCCATGTATTACAATGGCAAAAGCTGAAACAAAGTCTTACAAACTGACATGAAAGGACAAAAAGAAAATGTATATAAGATTTGGAGAAACTAAAAAATGTTGAGAATGAAATTGTCCAAACCCTGATTAGAATCAGAACTTGCTGATTCAGATTTACCTTCTTTCTTCTCTTGGGCTTATAAATTAATGGCTTGTAAAGAAATTAAAATGTTGCTAGTATACTGTTATTTAGGTCGAATACCTGTCAAGTCTATTGAACAAACAAACAGATTATTTGGGTGGAAAAGAAAGAATTGACAAATAATTAAAACAGCGGTTTTGTGACTGAACAGGAGTTTGACCCCAGATATCCTACTTTCAGATTCTGAGCCAACAGCATGACGGCGGTTTTCAAGGGTTGTGGTCAAAATGTTCAAGACTCTGCTGTCTCTTTTCCTATAAATAATTTGAAGCATCACAAGGCTTAAACTCTTAGCAACTCTTCCAAGGGAGACAGGTTATAATTATCTTTTGTCTTGTGTTGTTTGATAAATCATTATACATGACAGGCAAGCTCATACTTTATTGGTAGCTGTTTTCTATGGTTATTATGGTGGTACTTTGAAAAACAAAACCTTCATGTCCTTTTAGTAAGATGAGTGTTGCTACTCTACAGAGTAGGTCCCAAACCAGTGGAGCCAATCTTTTGAGGGCATATAGATGTTATGGAGCTGATTGGAGAAATAATCTTGGACTACCTCAGGCAGTTATATTTCTACCATGCTGTAAAGATACTGGTGGTACCTCAGTTTACAAGTACCTTGGTTAACAAGTAGTTTGATGATTTTTCTCCATGACCAAAGAGCCTTAGGGAGGTTTCATGCAGCTCATAGACTCCACCCTGACTTAGGTGAGAGAGGGTCATGAGAGAAAGGGACCTTTTCTCAAGGCCTTCAAAGCAGATCTGTGTGTTCAAAATTATAGATCTGACATGTTTGGCCCAAAATCCTTGCCAAAAATTAAAATATCTCAACTCTTTTCTCATTTTATAAGATGTTCTTTATCCTCTGGTATATTGAATGAAGTATCCAAGTTAATGCAAGACCTTTTGCAATTTTTTTTCTGGTGATAGGTTTAATCTGTTTGTGATAGGAAAATGTACTCCCACTCTACCCAGTGGAGAAGTACGTAACAATTGTTTAAGCAGCCTCTAGCTGCTTGCAAGAGAGACATGTATAACCGTTGTAGGGTTTGCTCAGTCCACTCAATTAAATTAATAAAAGTTAATTCTGATATTTTCTCAGCATGCATTGATCCTCTACTTATGTGCATATATCAATTTTAATTTGTGGATAATTTTCATATATATCTCATTATTTTAATGCCTTTAAACAAAATTAGTAGCTTGGGCATGGTGGACATGGACTAGTGGTAGGAGTATTTTTGTCGTGTACCAGTAATTTCCAGTTTCATTTGTATCTCTTCTACATGGCCACTATAAAGAGGTGGAATGGGAAGAAGAGGTTGTGTATGGACTAGTGGAGATTAGTGAGATGATGAAAGGGAAGGATCCATGGTTCCGTAATGAAGTACATGCTTTGTGTCCAAAATGTGCCAGGGGCATCGTTGACCCCAGCCATTTGTGTAGGTCAGCAATTCTTCACCTGTGGGTCCCCAGATGTTCCTGGATTGCAACTCCCAGAAATCCTGGCCAGCTCAGCTAATGATGAAGAGTTCTGAGAGTTACAGTCTAGGAACATCTGGGGACCCACAGGTTGAAAACCACTGGTGTAGATCATGTGCTCGACCTATCCATAGTCTTGGGTTTGTTTAAGGCACTTTCATTTCTTTAGCTGCCCTGAGCACTGAAATGGCTATAGATGACAGTGTATGCACTTTTTCTAAATAACAAACAAATTACCCACAAAGTTCTGGTCTGCTGTACCTTCCAGGTATGGAGGTGAACATGGGGTCTTAATGGCTACATGTGTGTTGTGTCATTACAGCCGTGACCGACTCTTTGTGACCCCATGTCCATGGAGTTTTCTTGGCAGGAATACTGGAGGGCTACATATGCAAGGATAAATACAAAACTAGGCTAGGTGATACCTTCAGAGACTACTAGTAAAATAACAAAACAACATTGCCGATATTCTGAGGGCAATACTCTCTCTTTTCAAAGCTGTACCAATAATTCAAATTTGGCAAAAGATGGGTTTGCCAGAAGTTGATTAGTTCTTGGTAAAATGATGAATGCCAGGCATTTCTTCTTAGCTGAGAAAGGGAGCAGGGATGCTGCTGGGATATAGTAAAGCTGCATCTGAAGTTACGAGTTTCAGCCCCAGTCCGTCAAGCAAAGGGACATCCTCACATACACACAGTCACACCTCCTCTCCATGTAGCCATTTGAGACACTGAGCCTCATTGTAATCTTTGGCGGGCTCTGTTATGCTGGTGAGGCTTTAAGCATGGTCTCAGTGGTCAACTGTATTTCTACCACATGTGAATGAGCCAAGCTGTGATCAAGATTATTCAGCCCCCATTGTAAATCAAGTCTATTGTCAACATTTACAGACTTTCAGATGCAAATTTGTGGGCAGGGTGGGGGAGGGTGAAACCACTTGAAGCATTCCTAATACTGAGCTATTTTAATTGTTTTTTTTTTAATTTGTTAATTGCAAACAGCTGAAAATCTGTAAATTGTGACCTGATTTGCAATGGGGGTAGAATAATTACAACAGTACTTCTTGGCAGTCTTACATAGGGGTGACAGTTAATTGCCTTATTTTCTGTCTAAAAAACAAACAAATAAAGGGGCAACCCTTTGCATTTGTTAGGGTCTCTGGACCTGACAAATATCAATGGACAAATATTTAATGAATCGTCGATACTCATTCAGTGTCACAATTCATCCCTCTATCTAGTCATTATCTTTCTTTGAGGAGGCAACATGGTATCAGCAAATGAAGATAAAGTCAATCTTAGCATGATGTTTGTAAAAACGTGTTGAACTGTATTAAGGTTATACAAACAAACACATGCTGGGATGGGAATCACATACAGTGGTACCTTGGTTGACGAGTACCTTGGTTAACAAGTACTTTGATCAATGAGCAAATATCTCTGATATTTTTGGCTTGATCAATGAGCAATATCTTCCCAAATGAGCATGAAAGGTGCTCATTTTGCAATGACACCCTCCTCTGCCGTGGCAGTCACCGTCAGCCCCTCATTGCTGGCAAAGGGGTGACAGCGACAGAGAGGGCAGGAGGTGACAGCAGCATGGGCCAGGGGAGATCCTCCCACCCTCACGCCCTAGCTCACCTCTTCATTTTCATTGTTGTCTTCCTCCATGTTGCTGCCATCAGCATGGGATGGCACCTGGATGTTGACTGGCAGGCTCGCAAGATGGCAGAGGCAGAGGAAGAGGTGAGACAGGTTGTGAGGGAGGAATGAAGGAGAGGGACCCCAGGCATCTCACAACTACCGAGGCCCCGCCTATGACCTTTCCTGTGGGCCAGCAGTGGGGTTAGGATTAGGCCACCTTGTGGGGTAGGAAAATGTCATAAAAATTGAGCAGTCATAATAATAATAATAACTTTTATTGTCATTGTACAACCAGTGTACATGAAATTGGCTGAGCTCCCTGCCCCCCAACACCATCCCACTAAAAAGCCATTCCATCTGATTTCACACTGTATGCTTGCTGCACAACTCGCCATCCCCACGAGTCTATCACGGGTTGTCACGTCCCTGCGTGATCAAATTGTCAATCTGCATGGTTTCAGGCAGATTGGGGCAATGAGGGGATCCAGGTTGAATGAGATAGGAGTTCCTATGTACTGCCCCAAGGTGCATTTCAGTACATCTGGAAATTCGTTGAGCAGGCCCTCCATGTCTGGATCTGAGATGCTAGGGATCCTCATTACCTCCAGTCCCAGAGATGCAGATCATTCAAGTCCCAGGAGGCTGGGGTGAGGTCCCTCAACCATCACGAGTCGCAGTAGGCCGTTGAATTCTTTAAATGTGACCTGGAACTGACTGGTGCCTACAACTGGGATGCTGTTCCCCTGGTAGTCTCTTGGGTGAATGTGGTATGAGTTGAGCCGCCTCTTAGAGAGTCTGGGAACCAGTCTTTTGATTGTGCTCCATGAGACGATTGACATAGCTGACCCTGTGTCTATTTCCATATCGCAGTGCACCCCCTCAACTTGCACTGTGACGTGCAGCTTGCGGGCTCATGGGACATCGGCTTGACAAATCATAGTTGCCGCCTCCCTAGAGCACCTACACTTGGAAACGGTGTAGCAATCCTCGTTGGCGGATCTTGGTGAAGCCTTGTAACATGCTGAAGGGTGCATGTCTGGTGGCTTAGCTGAGCAGCAGACCCTTGCCAAGTGTCCCTTTTTTGAGCAGCGCCGGCTGATGGCATCTTTAAAGTTGCAACTTGATCTTGCGTGGTTGCTGCCACACCCAGCCCACACCTACTGGACCTTTGTGTTCCTTTTACCCCAACCCTGTGCTGTTTTTACCCAACATAGCTTGTCTTCCTCGCTGGTGGAGGACTTTGAGTCACTGATGTCACCATAGTGGACAGAGCTTGGTTTTCTTGGCAGTGATGGGCTATTTGCCCTTCAGATCTCCTGGGTGGAGAGCTCTGCCGCCTCTGCCACCACAATGGCCTGTTTGAGGGTGAGGTCTGCTTTGGCCAGGAGTCTACTTTGTAGTTTATCTCTAACCCCACAAACAATTCGATCCAATAGGACATCATCTAGATCGCTAAATTCACAGCGTAGGGTGGCCTTTCATAGAGCAGCTACATATGTGTTGATTGGCTGCCCTTCAGCTTGATTCCGGTGATGGAATGCATGGTGGGAAGCAATCTTTGGGGCTTTTGGCACATAGTGGGCCTTCAGTTTCTACTGTAGCATGTCCCGTGGTGTTGCTTGAACCACCAATGGTGCGACCAGAGCTCAGGCTCTCTCAAACATGTCAAACCTGCAGAGACCGAGGAACAAGGCTGTCTTCTGATTGTTCATGAACTCGTTCGCCTCCAGGTAGCAATCAAAACGAGTGAGGTATGAGTTGCAGGATTCAGCAGCTGGGTTGTATGGTGAGAGAGGTAGGAGTGAAGGCATGGTTCCTGATGAGGTGGCAGTAGGATGGCAGATGTGCCTCAGTTCTGGAAGCCAGCTCTAGTGATTTTGCTAGTGATTCAGTCCCTAAGTTGTGTCTCTGTTTCCATCCGATCCCATTCTTGTCACCAGTGTTTCATAGTGGGAGTGAAGGATGGAGTCAACACAGACTATGAACAGCTCTTTATTGGTAGGAACACACACGCACAAACACCAGTCTGGGTGGGCTGCTTTTACAACTGGTCAGGAGGTGGATCCAGATGAAACATAACAACCAACCAATCAGCTGCTGGATGAAGTAACAACAACCAGTTGGGAGGTGGCTTGGGGCTGAATGTAATGAGGTGGACCAGAGTAAGAACTTCACCCTTTGCAGTCAGTACACAACACTTTCTATTCCTTTGAGAATACATATTTTCCTTTCTCTTTCTATTCCTCTTCCAGGGACTGTTAAAATGGATGGGAAAACTATCTGGGCCCCAACGTCCTTAAGTTTCCTTCCCAGAGCTTCGAAGTCTGATGAGATCTTTTGGAAGTTGCTCATGGTTGTGCCATTTGTTCTCACATGGGTGAGAAGAAAGGGATATGTATCTGTGGGTTCTATGAGTTAATGGCAGGCCTTCTGTCAAATCCCTGATCTGTGCTTCAGGGAGACAGAATACCTGGAAGATCTTTGGATCTTCCTAGCATACGTCAGTTTCAATCCCACACAGTAGATAGTCTCCTATTACCATTACTGTTCTCTTCTTCATTTTGTAGGGTATGGGTTCATTGCCTCTGCTTGGCTGAATTTCAATCCCTGTGATATACTCCTATCTCCTCATATTTCCTATCTCTGAGGATACATATCATAATGAATGCATTTTGTTCTTTCTTCTTCCTCACCCCCACCCCGTTAACCTTGGAGGATAGAAGCACAACATTAAACACTCTGTTTTTTTAAGAATGCAGAAGGTAAGGCAGCAAAAAAGGCCTTTAATTACAAGACATGCTTTTTGGATTTTTCTCTGTATCCTTATACCCAAATCCAGAAGAAAAAGTGAGGGAATGATTATTATTTTAAGCTATCCTGCTCATTCCCACTGGAACCAATGAAACAAAAATTATATGCAGGTCGCTTAAAATGGAAAAAAAAATCCTGAACCTCTTCTGATTAGATCGCAATTATCCCAGTCTTGGCCTTACTAAAAGTATTACTAGCAGCCAATCATGCATGGTATCTACAGCAATATATACAGCAATATGTGTACACATAGATGGAATTGATACTGCAAAGAGATACTAGAATACCCATACCAGAGTTGGCATGTTTGAGTGGATGGGAATATTTTAACTTCTTCATTTCTATTTCTACCATTCTCCCCTGTTTTAGGGTATATCAGTTGTTTCCCTTGACTAGTTCAGTCCAGATGTTTTGGGCCACAACTCCCAGAATTCCATCCTCTGTTGCCATTGACAAAGGACTGTGGGAGTTGTAGGGTCCAAAACATCTGGAGTGCCAAAGGTTCGCCAGCACTGACTTAAGTTAAGAAGTACCATTGGCACAGTATCCCTTCTCATAGACATGACCTCCTTTTAATTTTATATCTGGTTATCTTTTTTTGTCATAGGATGTCTTCTTCTGCAAACCTATTTGGTTTGAAATTACCAAAAGATATGAGCCAAATTCAATAAATCTTCAAGGTATGTTTGAAACCTTGACATCTTTATATGGACCCAGAGTATTTTAAACGAGCAAGAAACATCTTTATTCAAGGACTGAAACATTACATTACCTCATGTGTGGGGTATCATTGTAATTTGCAGAACGAGTTGGGACAACGTTCTCAGAATTTTTAGGATTATGCATTTATTGAAATACTGTAGTACTATCACTTCTCAGCAACTTTTCTTCTGTTTGCTTCATGAAAATAAAAGACTTTATTTTATCTATTTATTTAATAGGTTTGTACAATTGCTTTTTAGTCATTTAAATGAGGAGTCAACTCTGATTGTCAAATTACTTTAAAATGTATTTTCAAACATAGTATACAAGCAATAATTAAACAGCTCCCATGATCCAAACCTTTGTTAACAGATATTTTAGCAGCCACTGGGAGCCAGGTCAGGTTTAGGATCATGAGATTTTGTTTGTTTGTTTAATGTCATTTGTAGACTGCCTTTCTCCCAAGGAAGGGACCCAAGGCGACTAAAATATGTTTTAATCTTTTAATTATGCTACAGTGCAGATTAAAATTGCTCTTGGCAGAGGAGAGAAAATTCCAGCTGGCACAAGGGGCAACTTGTGTCCCATGCCAAATGGCAGCCTCAGAGGCAATTAGGAATGCAGAGGGTTGGCTGGCAGCAACTCCATTACAAACTGGGCTTGACTTTCTGAGCTTGTAGACTAGAACTCAGACGAGCAATGCTTTTGTCTAATATATCAGTTGGGGGACCCTGGTAATGCAGTTAAAAAAAAAAAACTTCAGCTGTCATAAGGTCAAATATTTTCACTTCATCTTCATAAACACCTCTGATAGGAAACAGCATTGTATATATTCAAATATGATTTGAAATATGTGTTAACTCGTGATAGCAGCCATCTTGGACTGGGATAGAAGGAGGCATGTTCTCTCACCATTTCAAGGTAAGGTGCCAAGCCCATATTCTGCCACTGCCCATAGGAAACCTTTAGTAGATTAGTAGATACTGTACAGTTTTATTCCTTACCAAGATAGAAGACATTATGCATTACTTTTCCTTCTTGACTCAAGCAATCTATTAAACACTGCAGTCTGTCATTGTTTGAGGGGAAGCCAAAAGTATGTGTTCTTAGCATCAAATTATTTATCTCAATTTTGATGCATCCGTTTGCTGATACCATCTGATGATAGGGACATTTCTGCCAATTGTAACTGGTTGGATTATTTTTACCCCACCTTTCTCCTTGGAAAAGGATCCAAGGTGGTTTACAATAATGAGGGATAATATACAGCCCAGAATATTTAAGACATATTCAGATTAAGAAAAGGGAATTAGGAGAGGCACCTTAGAACATTAAAATGTAACATTAAAGCTACAAAGGGGCACACAAAACAAAACAAAAAACATTATGAGAGGTGGAAACTAACATGGAAATCACTGTTGTTCTTATGAAATCAGTCAATGCAATCATGTATGGTAATCAATATAAAAGTCACATAGTAAATAGACCCTTATTCAGGGAAAGCTTGCCTGGAGAGGAAGGTCTTTGCCTGCTACCAGAAAGACAGCATAGATGAGGCAGTCCCGGCCTCCAGTGGGAGGGAGTTCCAAAGTCTGGCAGCAGCAACAGAGAATACCCTTTCATGTGTTCTTATGAGATGTACCTGTGAGAGTGGCAGGATGGAGAGAAAGGCCTCTCCTGATGACCTTAGCACCCGAGCCGGTTCATAATGTGAGATTGAATCTTTGAGGTAACTTGGACCCAGGCCAAGCTACCTTTTGCCTTGGTATTATTAAAATATAAAAGAATTATACTGTGAACTCGTATAGTGTCGAACAAACAAAACAAAAAAGGAAATACCATGTTTAAAAAGATGTACGGGAAAACTCTGAATCAAATTTTTCCCTTGTATCCACACACTTATTTTGAACATTGTAAAAGATAAAAATAAAATCGTAAAAAGATAAAAACATTGTAAAAAGATAAAAATAAAATTGAGGCTGTGTTGGCTCGATAGGAGAATGCAGGCTTTCCATATTCAGTGTTCCAGATGTTGATAGCAGGTCTAGGATGGTTCTCTGTGATCATGTTTGATTATGATTAAATTTATTTGAGAGCACAGACACATGTTGGTAATACTTAGCTTGATGCATGAGTGATCCTTACATTCATTTTTATAGGAGTGGCCAGAAACTCAAGGAGAGAGAGAGTGGGTGAGAGAAAAAGTCTGGATCGGTCCCCATATTTTTTCCTGGGACTCTGGAAAGTGACTGAGGGTGGATTGTACTTTGCTTGATTTGCTTCACACAGAGTAGATTGTATTCTGCCAGCTACCCCAAATTTCATTCTTTTCCTTCATCTTGCCTTGCTTCCCCCTCGTTTCTTATTTATTGGGCTGTGAGAGGGTGTTAAGGAAATTTCAAACAGAACAACGGGTATTGTTCGCTGACTTGCTCAGCTTTGTAAGCCGCCCAGAGTTCCGTCCGGAAGATGGGTGGGGTAAAAATCAAATAAATAAATAAATAAATAAATAAATAGGAAACTGCTTGTGTGGGGTGGGGGTGGGGGTGGAAAGTGATGTTGACTTGAATGATTTTTTTTTAGGGGGGTGAACATTGACTGCAATTATCTGGCTTACGAAAATATTCTGAACCTTGCTGTTTATTAATTAGAAAGGCTGATGGAAGCTGAGGAGTTTTGAGCTTCTGTATAGTGCATGAGTCAGTGAAAGTATCTCTTAGTGGTCGACAGCTGTTTCCCAGAGCAGAAAAAGAGAGCATGTGGAGTTCGTAATTGCAGCGGGCAGCTAGCTAATGAAAATCCTCAAGGACGTTCAATCTGTACAAACCACAAACTACAGCAGTGCGATTTGTATGAATCTTTGTTGGCAATGTCATCTGAGATGATCATTTTGAATAGTCTCTGCACATCCGGCTCTCTGGAAGTGCTTTGAGGCATATTCATAATTAGTTGCTTTGTATCCTGACTGTCTAATGACTTTAGCAACATCAACAAATGCTACAGAAGCTTAACAACTTCTGAGTCTACATGAATTTCCCTGGTGCATCTTTTCATCTCAAGCACGTTCAACTCCGCTGGATATGAATGGGAAGATGGAAACTGCAGCCACGACGTGACAGCCTCCAAAAAACATGTGCTTCCCTCCTTAGTTTATGTCTCATTATTACGTAATAGGTATTCCTTCACATCTCCCATCCCTTTTGTGAGATATGGAGAGTTTTGGAAGGTAAGGATCCAGTGGGTTCATGGTGCTGGTGGAGCTATTCTTAGCGCAATTGGGAGAAGGACCAATTCATATGGAATTTAACATCACTTGCAGACATTAAAATCATTAGAAATTCATTATCTTTGAATTAATGAATAGCCTTCCATCTTACAAGAGTGGTATGATGTTGTCTGTAAGGTCGGGGTGGGAACACACGGCCCACTAGAAGCTGAGTTGTAATTCCCATAATTTCCCACCAAGGGCCAAAGAGGAGTTTCACTTTATGGTCAGTGTCATACTGAGTTGTTTAATATTCAGGGCTTTACATTAATATCATGTTCCCTTATTTCATGTGTAGTCCTTTCTTGAAGACCTAAACACATGATATCTTGGCATATAGAAAAGTGCTCCAACAACTATGATCCAACAATGGCAGGGGCTTGTAATAATGCCACCATTTGTTTATTGGCTAACCACTGTGCTTTTAACTTGTTTCAATGATATAGACTTCTAGGTACACTTAGCATGCTACATCATTTTTCTTTCTTTTTTTCCCTGTCCCCCTTTTTGTTGTAACATCCTAGAACACCCAGACATTCAATATCTCTAAAATTCTAGAGGTGCAAAAGTTTATGTATATACAGTAATACCTTGGTTTACGAGCATAATCTCTTCCAGAAACATGTTTGTAAACCAAAGCACTCGTACATCAAAGCAAATTTCCCCATAAGAAATAATGGAAACTCAGATGATTCATTCTGGAGTCCCATAGACCACATACTGTACACACAAAATGCTAAAACCCACAAAAGAAGTTTGCTGGAAGTCCATGTCCACACCATGGTTTAGCTCAGGCCTGCCCAAACTTCGGCCCTCCAGATGTTTTGGACTGCAACTCCCACAGTCCTTTGCCATTAGAAACCCAGGCTTGGAATTCTGGGAGTTGTGGTCCAAAACATCTGGAGGGCCGAAGTTTGGGCAGGCCTGGTTTAGCTACTTGGCTGCGGAATCTGCTTTGTTTGGCATTAACAACTGGATTTTACTCTGTGTTTTTAGTGTGGCAATAATAAAGTGCATTTTGTAGCCATATACACACTTGACCAGCTGCCCCATGATTAGAAATGGTTTGAAAAATAAGAAAGAATGTTGAAAACAAATTAAATAAAAATAAAACCCTAACTTGTATTCTCCTTTGAAAACCTTCGTGGCTGGTGCAAGGGAGACCTGCATTCTTCTCTCCTCCCTTTTCCATGGAGGCTTGCCTGAGACGGAATGTTTCAGACAATCCCCCACAATCCAGCAGGGAGAGAGGGAGAACAACCATTGGCTCACTTGTGATCATGTGACCTGCTCCAGTGCTCGTATTAAGAAGTCATTGCTCATTATCAATGCAAAATTGATCAGAAATGTTTGCTTGTCTTGCAAAACACTCGTAGAGCAAGGTACTTGTAAACCAAGGTATTACTGTACTATATATGCGCATATTAATTGATGCTTTTGTACAACTTCCTGCAAGGATTGCTGGAAACACATTTTAGTAAATCAACTGCAGCCCACTCAGAAGACTTTCCCGTTGAAATAAATTTTATTAGTCTCATAGGTAACCCAACATACATTGCCAGGGTGAGCAAAGTGTGGTCTTTGTGCCACATACAGTCCCTGGAAGCCATTTTGTAGCCACCACAGTGTTGCCTATCCATTACCTCTAGAGCTGGAAATTGCTTTGGAATGTATATGGCACATTTTGCTTGTTTTGGAAGCCTCTAGGTAAGAGTGACTAATGGACAAAACTGGTTGATGTTTTCTCCTTAATTTTTGGAGTGTTCTTCCCTTCCCTGGTTGCAAGCCACCTTGGGTTTAGGAGAGAAGGCTTAAACCAAGGGTGTCCAAACTTTGGCCCTCCAGATGTTTTGGCCCACAACTCCCAGAATTCCAAGCCTGTATTGCCAGTGACAAAGGACTGTGGGAGTTGTGGTCCTCTCCCCACATCAGAAGTGACCATCCAAGTATTTCTAGTTTGATTGATCAATTTTATTTTATTATTTATTATTTTTGGCAGCTTAGGCCATATCTGGGCCTGGCACAAACTATGGCAGGCCAAATGTTGTCTCTTAATGTCCTCTAGGAAAGTTTCCCATCCATGATAAAGTGGAAGATTTAAAATAATTAGGAATCACCTATCATTGTTGTAAAGGTTGCTTTTATATTTACATATACAGAGGTGGTAGTATCTGTGGCATCTGGGCAAGTAGTTCAGGGCTAATTTCCACTTTGTAATATGGAAGAAGCTGGGAGCTTTCTCCAAATGATGGCTTTGCCATGGTAACATTATCCCATATGCTTCCCTGGGCATCTGCGTGTGGTCCACTGGGCATTGTCATTGCATTGTCATTTTCAAAGGCTGCATATGGTCTCCCTCATCAAAAGAGAAAAAGAAAAGCAGCCCTATAGCAGTGGTGACGAGGGCACTCCAGATGTTTTGGACCACAGGTTCCAGAATTCCAAGCCTGTACTGCCAATGACAAAGGACTATGGGAGTTGTGGTCCAAAAACATCTGGAGTGCCGAAGGTTCACCACCACTGTCGCATCTGATACATTCAGCTTGTGTGCAGCTACTGTGTAGCTCATGGTTGAATCAACACTTTGAATTAGCATGAACAAGTTATGCCATCTAACCGGTGATATTTTTGCCATGCTTCCCAACGTGACCATGTCTTTTTCTGAAAATGGACTACAGCCCATGGTGCGTGCAGCAGAGGAGCCATTTGTCCCCAGTGTTGAAAGCCAATTGTTCTAATATAAACAATTAGTCTCCCTTTCCTCCAGCTCCTCTGCTTTAATAATTTGCATTGTTTTTCAGGGCACAGGTAAGGAAGTAACCAAAATCATCTTGACAGCATCTCTCTTTAAGCATATTTTCTGCCTATAATTGACTGCTGAAGAGCATCTGGTGTTTGAGTAATCAAATACAAATGTATCAGCATGGAGTACCATATTGACTCAAGCGGCTGTTTCACTCAGTTTATGTTGTTTGCACCAGGCTTTTCTCTGAATTATTACAATAGAGCCCCTACCCAGGCCTTTGGGGATTTGTAATGACAGCATTGTTTTATTGGACTTATAACCCACCTATCTAGTGGCAAACCACTATTCTGGTGAGCATACAAGGGCAGATATAAGTAAGGTATAAGATAACATTGAACACAAATAATGCATAAAAATGAAAGTAATAAAAGCAAAATAAGAAAACAAACATCCTAAGCATAAACTAATATTACACAACAAACCTCCCATAGATGGCAACTACTGGTTAACTGAAATGTACATAAAATGGAACAAGACATCCATCATGTGGGGATTATATGACCTTAATGTCTGATTAAATAGCTGAAACTTTTTTAAAGAAATTGATCTTACTTTTCTTTTTCTGCTATAGTCACACTGGACTGTGTCCCGCAGCTATGATGGATGGGAAGGGGTGGAAAAGGAATTAGTATAATAAAACTGCTGCTACTGTTGATACTCCTATTAGGAAATTAAGTTCATAAGAAGAGCCCTACTGGATGAGGCCAAGGGACCATCTAGTCCAGCTTCCTGTATCTCACAGTGGCCCCGCCAGATGCCTCTGGGAGTACATGAAACTAGATACCTGTTTCCTGATATACCTTCCCCCTCCTGCATCTGGCATTTTGAGGTACCCTCCCTTTAAGCCTGGAGATAACACATATCTCCATCATGACATTTAACCCATAATGGACTTTTATTACAGAAATCTGTCCAATCCCCTTTTAAAGACATCTGGGAGTAGAGATGGGCACGACCAGAAAAAAATTATGTTTCGAGTTGTTGTTTTTTGGGACGGGTCCGTTTCGGGTCGTTTCCATTTTTTGCGAAATTTTTCAAAAATTTGTCGTTTCGTTTTTCGTTTTTTCGTTTGTCATTTCTACCCGCTTTTTGCGCGATTTTAAAGCATTTCCAGGGGCTGCCAGAGCTTTTTATGCCCTCTGTGGCTGCCAGACCTGCCCAGTCTGCAACCTGGGCATGCTATTGGTTGAAGTTTTCCAAGAATTTACATGATCTCATCACATGGCTTGCCTCTATGTTGTGGCTGGAGTGGCGACATCCATCTTGTCATCCTTAAAGTGAATAGAAAAATACATCGCGATGGGAGAAGACAAAAACAAACGTTTTAAGGACCCCAACCCCCTGGTAGGTAATAATTTCAAATAATTCTCGCATTATCGCTGCATTTTAATGGATGTCCAGGGCGTTTTAATACCCAAGAAATCAATATTAGGCATCTGGGAGCCATTTTGGGTCAATGTCCCCAACTCCCCTTAAAGGAAAAAAAAATACAGCGATCTGAGAAAAGACATAAATGCACGTTTTAAGGACCCCCCCACCCCCCCGGTAGGTATTATCAGACAGTATAAATAATTATAGCTGTGTTTTTATGGATATCCAGGGCATTTCTTAACATTTAAAACAGCTCATTTCATTGCGCGCCACCAGTAACGAAAACGAAACTAACGACCACAATTTTCATGGGTCGTTTCGTTTCGTACAATTTCCAGCACAATTTTTGTTTGTCGTTTCGTTACGTAACTGAAACAACAAACGAAAGCAGAAACGAAAATTTCGCCGAGTCGTGCCCATGTCTATCTGGGAGAGATGCCATCACCATATCCTAGAGCAAGGAATTCAACAGACTAAAAACACACTGGGTAAATGAGTGGATGACCCCTGGTTCTGGTATTATGTGAGAGGGGAAAAAGCTTCTCTCTATCCTCCTTATCCACTCCCTGCATGCGTTTGTACGTCTCAATCATGTGCTCCCTCAGGCGCCTTTTTCCCAGAATAAAGAACCCCAAACTCTGTAGCCTTTGCTCATAAGGGAGGTGCCCCAGCCCAGTAGAAATTTTAGTTGCTCTCTTCTGCACCTTTTACAGTTCCACTATTATTATTATTATTATTATTATTATTATTAATTTTTTTTAGTTGTGGCAACCGGAACTGTATGCAGTACTCAAGGTGCAGCCTTACCATTGTTGCCATCCACCTCCATGATATCTTACAGAGAATGAGGGGACAGGTTGCTCTGTTATCTCCCTTAATCTTTGTTCAAGACAAGACAACAGAAGAAAGGGGGGGGGGGGAAGGAAGGCGGAAGTCAAGAGGGAAGAAAATTCTGCTTCCCCATTATATATACTCAGAGCCTTTTCACACGACCCCTAAGATCCGCTGGCCACTTAAATTTGGACCAGGGATCTTGGGGGTTCGTTGCTCTTCCTGCGTCCCCACCCCTCCTCACTTCCTTGCTCCTGTCTGCGTGAGGGGAGGGAGAAAAAAAATGAAAGGAAAAAAATGCAGGCTCACCTCCAAAGCCATCCGGTAGCCCCGTTGTTGTCCTGATTCCTTCTCTTCCTTCTCTTAAAGGGGCGGGAGGCAAAAAACAAACAAACAGAAGCGAGGAGAGCCGGGCACTCACCAGATTATATCCGGATCTGGGGATTTTCACCCTCCAACAGCAGGTACATGAAAAGTGCGCTGGGACACGCTTAGGTTGGCGTGGTCGCACTTAATTTCCTGCAAACTCCGGAGCTGGTGGGGAAACAATTGTAAGCTCCGGAGCTAGCAGCCATTTGTGGTGGAGTTTAGGGGTCGTGTACAAATACCCTCAGGTGTCCTTACCATAGTCTGTTGTATCTAGATCACTTCTCAGTTCTTTTCAAGTTGGTGTACTTGTGGTGTACATAGTCTTCTTTGGATCTTCAGATCTTGTTTCATTTTAATCGACTGTTGCATGGGGCACAAAGAGATAGAACTATAGTGTTTCAGGAATGCATACTTCACCGCGTGCAGTTTTTTCGTACTTCCCACTTTGACTTTACTGACATTCACAAGAAGAGTGGTTTTGTATAATCAGCTCCTCTTGGTGTTCGGCAAAAGGCACTGCAGATGTGGACGCCGGCTTTTCAGTTATGCTGAACCCTTGAGGCATTTCATAATTGTCTTTTTGTTCTCTCAATGAGATGGTTTGCCAGTACTTTCGCATATTGTGGAATTGGTCTCTGATTGCTGCAGCAGGTGGGCTCCAGAGGGACGAATTCATGGTGTGTAAAAGCAATAAACAAAGGAAGATGCAGTGTGAAGTGACATTTAGAATAAGTAGATATTGTACTTCAATAAATTAATGTCATTTTTACGAATATTAGTTCTTTAAAGAAATGTTCTGTTGTTCCTTATCCCTTCTTCATGACCCTAGAAGAAGACCGTACAATCTGTAACACCTTTCATGATCGTCTGATGTTCAGTCTTTGCTTCTTTGTCCTTCTTTTCCGCTAGAAACGTATTCCTCTTGAACAAGGTGCAAGCAAAGCCCCCTTCATTTAAAAAATTTCAGACCTTTCTAAGATTACCCTGTAGTGGAGATAATTTCTCTCAACAGTCTTCTTTATAGTCTTACTTTGTGGAGAATAAATATTTTCAAAATATCTCACTCAAAATGTGATTACTCAGAAACTGCATATACTCTACTGTATTGGGGGAGAATTCAGCTTAGGGAGATTCCCCCCATGCTACCCCCATCCCATTGGATCTGTCTGCCGCATTCCACCTGGTTCAGAAGGGTCTCAATCTTTACACTGAGATTTAGGGGAACGGTCGATGAATGCAAATAAAGAGTGGCATAAAATGCTTGCTCTTCTTGGGCTTGCATAAGTTGCATTTCCCAACCGTTGACTCCTTACACATAACATGTCAAAATGTGGGATCTACTGAGTTCAGTGCACGTCAGTGAGTTATTATAATAACGTGTATTTAAATTGGATTTTTTCTTGTACAGAATTGCGAATTGTAAAAGCCTTTGGTCAGAAACAGTCATATTGTTGTTGAGCTCAGTGGGATTTACTCCCAGACTGCTGGTTAAAGATCCAGTCACTGTATTTCACTGCCATAAACATCATGGGCAAAAGCCAAAAAAAAAAGGGGGGGCTCACATATCAAGGAAGTTTCAGCTCCTAGATCAACGAAAGGTGCGGAAGCATGTGACCACGGTAAAGAACTCATATTATGGTTCAGGACAGCTTCATAGAGCATGCTTAATCTGCTCAGGGAGCATAAGCAGCAGTTCCATTAATCAAAGAAACTTCAGATTTGCTCAGCATGCACTTCTTCTCTGATGTTGGCTGAAATCCTCTTGCTTAATATAGCAAGTTGCACAAGAATAGGCCTATTGAAGCATTTGGGATTTTGTAAGTCAGCTCCTCCATAAGATTTGAGGCTGCTCTAGTTGTGACTTAGTAGTATGAAGCATGAAATGTCCAACTCTATAGTGTTTCATAACACAGAGGATAATTTGGGCCACTCGGCATGAACATAAATTTTATTTGCCTAGTCATATTTCAATACTGTAATTTTTAAAATCTAAATGGAGAATAAGACGTCAAATACCATTTTGCCTGGTTGGACATCTCAGTGGTTCAGGTATCTGGCTGTGAAGTTAGAGGTTGGGAGTTTAATTCCCCCACCCCCAGGCCTCCTGCAAAGTAAAGCCAGCCTGTTTGGCCTTGGGTAAGCTGCACAGCCCCAGGCCACCTCGGAAGAAGGGAATGGTAAACAACTGATAAGTATTTTCAATCTGGAAAATGCTGAAAAGGGTTGCACTAAGTGGGAATTAACTCGATGGCACATTATTATTATTACTATCTTCTGAACACAGCTGCCAGGTGTTAAGCTGGAATTGGCTTCTCCAATGGTCAAGCTCATTTATTTATTTATTTATTTATTTATTTATTTATTTATTTTTGTTGTTGTTGTTGTTGTTAATGGTCTGCCTTTAGGACTAAATTAATAGAAGACTGGGACACAATTCTTTTTACTTGTGCCTGGATGTAATGCTTTGATATGATAAACAGCTGAATTTCAGCTGGACTTTTGTTGGTTGGCTGGTTTGTTTGAAATGAATTTTAGAGCAGTTCCTTCATAGACGAAGGAAATGCTGTTTGAATTACTCCCTTAAACGATTAAGTAGAGGGCGGGAAAGAGCAGCTCTCAACTCACAGCCATATATGCAGACATTTGCAACTGCTAATAATTGTAGTCATCCATTATACTTTCAAATATAATTCCAAACTTGTCATGGGTCATCATGCTGAACTACTTGTGATATTGTGGACGCAGTCGTTGAAGACATTTAATAGTTTGCAAGCTAAGATTGCAGTATTCCCATAAATTGACAATAGAACAGTTTTGTTCGCAGAAGTGCATTTCTGAGGATATGCCAAAGGACAACTCAGTAAAAGTTCAGTATATAGAATCTACACCTCAGATTCTAGCAAGGAAATAAAAGCCTATTTCAACAAAGGCTTATACCTTTGGGGTCCTAAGGTGTCTTAAGGGCTCTTAGGAGCATCTCCTAAGTCCTGTGAGAATAGGGCAACACTAAAAGATTCCTGTAGCTGCCACAGTGCAAAAAGAATCACAAAATCCCACAAAGAAAGGACTGTTAGACTCAAGTAGCTGTGGAACTCCTGCGCCTCCTGGCCAGTCTTACTGGAGCGGGTCTTCTGGATTGCCAGTGAGGGAATGAGCTGAAGCTACAAGTGATTTCCCAGACTCTTCCCTCCAGTGGCCTTTTACCCTAAGGCCAACTTCTCCCTGGGGGGGGGGGGTCAGGATTCTTACTGTTATTCCTCTTATGTTCTGTGCAATCACAACATGTTCTGTCAGATCAGTTCCCTTGCATCATCCCATGATGGGGTAGTTCTTATTTCTTATTCACCCACTCAAGCTGGCAGTGTTGCCCATGTGCACATACACCAGGAAGATACATTTGGGGATGCCTGTGTCTCACTTTCTCCTGGTTGTGCTCCCGTTTTGTGATTCACAGTCCCAGTTGGATGGCATCTATAGCTCTAGTATGTTTGATTTTGTGGGGATGTTCTTCCCCCACTGTGTTTCTGCACCCTCTCCTTGGCTGATTGTCCTTTGTAAGTGCTGTTTGGGTGCACCGTTGCCATTGAATTCAATGTCCCAGGGATGTACTGCCATAGGCCAATGTCTCCTGGTTATGGACAAACACTGTGCAAGTTCTATGTTTGTTGACACCACAGGCCATTGCCATGACTGGACATATCTAGAATGGTTTGTTTGTTTGTTTGTTTGTTGCAAATTTATACCACACTGATATCCCAGAAGGGGCTCTGAGCAGTTAACATAAATGCAAATAAGGAATAAATAGCAGAGCTTAATAAGTGTATGGAGAGCCTTCTTTGCTCTCTCCCTTGCCATTCCTCTCCCCCCCCCCCAATCTGTTCTCTCATTTCCTCCAAGATATTTGTGTGATAAAGTTGCCATTTGGAGCTGGAACGTGGTGGTATTTGTTATATTGGCCTGTATGGTAATAGAAACCTCCCCCCCCCCCAAGTGTGGGCAGCCAGATATGACAAGCCAGGTGTTTGTGGCTGTGACTGGCACATCATGCAGCATTGCTTCTATTCCCGATGATCCAGTGTCAGACTGTGCAAGAGGAAAGGGGCTGCATATGCCAGCTCTCCCTCGCCAGGGCCCCCAAGTGCCTTGAGCTGAAAAGAGAAGTCTGCAGGTGGCTTCTGCTCACGATTGCCTGAAAGCAAGTATGGTTTGAGTATGAAGGTACATGTTATGGGCAGGGCAGCACCACACAGCCCTGCAACTCCTCGGTGTGGTTGTGTATCCTGAGGAATGCCTGAGGGATGCATAGCACCGAAACAGATTGGCATTTCCAGGTGTGTGGTCCCAGATGTTAAGACTAGACACCAAAAGCATGAATCCATGAATAGGGTTATGCCATGAGATGAGGTTAACAGGACAGCAGGAAGATGCATGATGGGTGTGTCACCCCGTGATAGTCAGGGGTTGAAAGCACAGCCTGGGCTTACTACTACCCAGAGGAAAATTTGCTTGGCGCCGAGGACAGGGGTTAGCATCCTTTTAAACACTGTATCAGTCCGTGCCCTGTGGGTCGAAAGAGTGGGACTTCTGCCCTTTGTCCTGATGACCATTCCCATTCTGGCAGCTCTTAGAACGTAACCGTCCCTTTTTCCTTTCTCCCTTGCAGCTGGTGGCCAACATTCTCATCTTCATCTGCACGAACATTGTGGGGGTGTGCACCCACTACCCAGCGGAGGTGTCCCAAAGGCAGGCATTTCAAGAGACCAGGGAATGCATTCAAGCTCGCCTTCATTCTCAGAGAGAAAACCAGCAACAGGTAAAAGAAATGGCTCATTTGTTTGCTTAAAATACGTTTGCCCTGCCCTCCTCCTCAAAAACACCCGGGGGGGGGGTCCAAGATGGCTTGCATAATGAACTGACAATATTTAAAGCTATAAGTTAAAAAAAAACAATTGGTTTAACAACCCCTCTTTGGCAGCCAGTCACTGAGGGAAAGGCTTAAGAACATAAGAACATAAGAAGAGCCATGCTGGATCAGGCCAAAGGCCCATCTAGTCCAGCTTCCTGTATCTCACAGTGGCCCCACCAGAGGCGTCTGGGAGCGCACGAGACTAGATATCTGTCTCCTGATACCACTCCCCTGCATCTGGTCCTTGACGGTCCCCCTGTTTTAAGCCTGGAGATTAGACATCTCCATCACGGTTTGTAACCTGTGATGGACTTTTCCTCCAGGAATCTGTCCAATCCCCCTTTGAAGGCAGATGCCATTACCACATCCTGTGGCAGGGAGTTCCACAGACTAACAACACGCTGCCCAAAGATGAAGGTCTTTGCCTTCTTGCAGAAGGGCACCAAACATATATGGCCCATCAGGCCTTTTTTGGGAGAGAGTTCCAAAGTCTAGGAGTAGAAACAGAAAAGGCCTTCTCCCATGTCCCCATTGAATGCACCTGTGATGGCGGTGGGATAAACTGAAAGGCCTCTCCATATGATCTTAATGCCCAAGCAGGCTCATAAACGGAGATGCAGGCCTTGAGATAGCGTGAACCCAAACCATTTAGGGCTTTATAGGTTAGAAGCAGTACTTTAAAATGTACCCAGAAATGAATCAACTGCCAGTGTAACGGGGTGTTATGTAATCCCTGTGGCCAGCCTCAGTTAGCAATCAGACTGCTGAGTTTTGGACCTGCTGAAGTTTGTCGACACTTTCTGGTGGCAGCCCCAGGTAGCGCACATTGAGAGTAATCTATCTGGGATCTAACTAAGGTATTTGTCACTGTGGCTAAATTAAAGCATTTCATGAATTGGTGCAGCTGGCACACTAGTTTTAATTGTGCAAATACATTCCTGGAAATGAAACAGATATGCATTTTAGCTTATAAAAAACTGGATAAATTTGTTTTGCTTCTGATTTTTCTGTATGCCAAAATGGCTGGGGTGGGTGGGTTATCAGCAGACAAGTACAGAAAGACAGTGGTGGAATAGGAACCTCTCCTTTGCCACCCCTTGTGGCAAGTCACTGGGACTGCAAAGTTCTGTGACAGGATCAATGTGAAGTTTGGGCAAAATCCAAGCCTTACTTGGAAAGCTGGATATCTCTTTCTACATTTGAGAATATTGCTAGACTGTCTGAACTAGAAACGACATTGAAGCCCATAACCTGATAAATGTCTTTGGGGTGGGTGGTGGACTACAATTCCCACAATACTCCTGTCAACACTGACAATCACAATATCTGGCGCTTAAGGATGTCACTTTTGTGCACTACAAATCCCTTAGCTATTGTCCCTTGGTATTTTTAAGATATCTGTGGAAATCATGAAATTGTTTTCTCTCTAGACGAGAGAGAGAAATAGAACCTAACCACATATTGGAACATGAACATGGAAACCTGGTTAAAATGAGTCTGTTAGATCGTTGTCTCATACCATCCGATCCTGTATCCAGCTACCCAGGATCTGATATAAATAGTGAAAAATAACTTTCAAATGGGCATCTGTATGCAGTTGTCCCTGTTTGGAATGCAACACCAGTTACCTACAGAATATATCTGTATAGATAGAATATATCTCCTTTTGAAACCTTTTGCCTTTAAAATGGAGAATACCAATTGTAGTGCTTTCTGATATCCTGAGCAAACTGCATTGCTTTGCCAGCTTAATGTCCTGACTGTATCCACATTTTCTCACTTCATGTAGGGACCTTGAAAAGCAAAGGGTATCAGACTGGTGTTTACTGCAACAAAAAGGTCAAAGGCGAAAGTCACATGCCTGCATGCACATTTTTAAACACCTGTGAATTTGTTTGTCTGATATACATACATGTAATTACAGGTTTATTAAAGGTTACTACCATAAGAAAGGAAATTTGTTCCATGGCACTATTATAATGGGGACACAGAGAAAGCAAAGCAAAAAGCAAAGTGTTCTGCTTATATACTGCCCCGTACCACTTCAAGTAGTCTCTGGGAGGTTTACAGTTTATTTACAGTATACAGGCTACATATTGCCCCTCCCCCAGCAAGCAGGGTACTCATTTTACCGACCTTGGAAGGATGGAAGGCTGATTGAGCCCCAGGTCGTGAGCACACTTTTAACGGCAGTACAGGCATTTAACCACTGCGCCACGGGGCTTATGACACATTTGCTTCCAGCAGTCCAATGGTGTCAGTATATCTCACTGTGGAGGGAGAGCTCTGACTTTTCTGTCTTGATATCTTGCCCTTGCAAAATGAGTGGGCACGAATCACCCACTGTTGGCACTTGCTCATAATACCTTACAATACCATAATGCCTGTGCTCATTTAATGTACACGTGGCCTCATACCTACCTATTGAGAGCTTGGGCTTGCAGCTTTGTGACAGAGAGATGAAGCCAAATTTCACACACGATAAGCTGCCCTTGAGACTGGCACCTTTATATCATGCCATGGAGTAGGCAGAGACAGTGCCCAGCAGTCTGCAGCCATTCAGTGCATCTCTTACCCCAAGAGCTGCCTTTGGACGTTACCATTATTAGAGAAGTTAACTGCTAGTGAGGGCAATATACTGGAACTGTACAGAGGTCTGATTAATTGTGATACTGTCTCATATCGCTTGAATAAGGGAATGGGACAAGATCCTAGAGAGGTTGAATTAATGTGTAATGTAAAATATATAATGGATACCTTGATTTGTCAAATTCCACACAGCCTGGACATAATCTGTTTCAACTGTTACCTTCAAAGTGATGTTTTAGGGCATTGCATACTAGGACAACTAGATATAAAGATAGCTTCTTTCCAAGTGCTATCAAACTGTTGAATAATTAATTTTCTTTTCCTGTCTTCTTTTTTAATAATAGGTTATATTGTGGTGTTGTACTCTGTTTTTATTGTTGAATATATGATTCTTATATTTCCTTCTTGCATATGGAGAACATTTTTTACCAAAACAATTTCCAGGTGTGTCCAACCACACTTGGCCAATAAAAGGATTCTGATTCTGATTCTGATTCGTCAAAACTGATAGCTTCATTTTGTTGACAGCAGGGCCAGCCCCATCATTAGGCATAGTGAGGCAGCTATAAAAGAGCAACAAATTCACTAAACATTTAATTTGCTCCTATACTGGACTTTTTTTACTATTAGGAATTGGGGGAAGGTACCGGTTAGAGTTTCCATAAACTGCCTTATAACTCGTCTGGTTTTGTGGTCTTTGCACCTTGATTTGAGTTGCAGCAGAGAACCGTGGATGTTGCCCAGGACAGCCGAGTCTTGGGCCATCCTGGATATGAGATGCAAAGTAATGTGTGTTTGTGTTGTTAAACAGAAAGCAAGTACCGGTATATTAATTGCTTCTTCTGTCTAACACTACAGGAGCGCCTCCTACTCTCGGTACTTCCTCGCCATGTTGCTATGGAGATGAAAGCTGACATAAATGCCAAAAAAGAGGATATGATGTTTCATAAAATTTACATTCAGAAGCATGACAATGTCAGGTAAGTGCAAAAAACGAGGGGAGATGGGTGGAATAATTCAAACAACATTAAAAAATACCTCACAACAAAACAAGGGCAAACAATGTATGTTTTCTTACACCTTTTCTAGTTCAAGATAGAAACTGCTGGAACTTCATGGATGCCTACTTACTGTTATATCTGATTTCAAACAGAAGAAATGCATGGAATTTAGAATGATCTGGTATATTTTAAGGGACAAAAAGAAGGGAAAACCAAAGCTACACCAAAAAAATAGAATTGTTGTAATGACATAAATTGTGAATACTGTTACTTCTGTGGGGTTTTTTGCCCTTTGTTTTCTTATTGTGGGCAGTTGGAGGGGGCAGAAAGGTTGAGAAAGAAATTTGGTGTCAGTTTGAGGGCAAACTACATCAAGTGTCTGTTTTATTTTTACTTCATTTGCGATTGAGTTACAGCCTTTTGTTTAAATACAGAAATGCTTAGAGGGTCTTCTCTGAAATGTGTGTGCCATATTGAGAGACATTTCTTAAGTAAAGTAATAGAAAACAATAACTTGCTTCTACAGGTACACCTTCAAAGTTAAACAATCTCATTGAGAGGTACAATTGTGTAAAACGGCCTAGCTTTTTATGTTCTTATAGTAGCTGCATGCATTGCTAGTTTGACTGTTTAAGTTTTCATTGTACATAGAGCCCTAATCATCATCATCATCATCATCATCATCATCATCATCATCATCAAACTGCAGAGTTGGAAGAGAGTTTTGGACTCAATGGTCAATGGACTATTGAGTCCAACCCTTGTGAAGGAGGCACAGCAGGGAATGAGACTCCGAACCTTTTGGCTCCGCAACCAGTTGTCTGAACCACTGGGTTCTTTGCCGTTCAAATGACTTGGTTGCCAGTGAGCTAAATGGCACAAAATGAAAACAGGCTGCAAACTATTCAAGCCAAAACCTTACACTGACTGATTTAGAGTGATCAAATTAATGGGGGGGAAATTAATCTACCAAAATCATAGTACACCTTATCTCATCTATGCATCACAGCCTGTGCTTTTTAATTAACCTATAACCTGTCTCTATGGGCGTCATTGACTCTAGACATAGATCTCTTTGGCATTTCAAATGAGCCTTTCAAGTTCAGAGTCCCCAGACAGCAGCCTGCCTGAATTTAAACCACATGTATGAATGTCGTATAAACAAACAATGGGATTTAAAAGAAGGCCAAGTTACAGAGAAGAAGGGAGAGCAGATAAACATAAAAATATGGTTGTGATGTACGCAAGACATTGGAGGGACAATAGCTAAGGGAAGTCACTTAATCCAGTATCTCTGGTTTAATATAAACAAATTAAATTGAGTTTAAAATCTTTAGATTGTTTCCAACAATAACATTAATTATATTATGGAACACTTGTGCCCTAATGAGTCTATGACGATTTGAAGGGGTAAAAATTTCCAGCAGAAGAATATAAACTTTCACATTGGTTCTTCTTTTCTGTCTGACGGTCTGCTGATTTGTAAGTTTTCAAATTGTTCTGTTTCTGCTGGTGATTAAAATCACTTATGTGGCAAATCTACAATAGGCTACACACTGAAAGAGCTTTGTCCCACCTCCATTTTGGGCCATAAATGTGCCATGGAGGACTGACGTGGGCTGTTCAAAAGTTTCAAAAGCGAAGTGCAAGAATATGTACAAGCTGAAGATTCCTTAAAAACTCAGTTTGTCCAATAGACTGGAAGGATGATTATATAAGCACTAACCTTTGATAGGCACCATTGCCAGGGCAAATACTTGCTTGTCCTTTAAAAGCAGTTTCTGCTCCTTTTCTAATGTACGCACAGGGTTGCAAGGAGTTGCCCATACCTCTGTGTTCATGATGCAAGTACAGAATAGAGTAGCTCACATGAATTGGAAACAATCATCCTTATGAAGCCTGTGATTTGGATCTTCAAAAAGGTGCACTTCGGACTATACCTCAGAGAGTTATGCAACGTGTTCCCTACCCCTTGCTGACCGAGGAATTCTAGCTCCTTTTGAGTGCTCAGCTTGTTTGTAATAAGAGAGACAAAGAAAAGGGTAGACTTGTGTGAGTAGTGCCATCTGCAAACTAGATTCAGTAGCAACCAAGGTCCTATAGCCCTAGTTTCTCTCCACTCTCCTTTCCTTTTCTCCTGCCTTTTCCTGATAAAGCTCCATCATTTGCTTAAACGGCTGCATCTTAGAAGTAGAATAAATGGCAAAAGCTAAGTATAGTGGCCGTGGGCATGACCCACTGGAGGTAGACTCCCTTTGATGCATGGGCCTAGTCTGCCATTACATCTAGAAGGACATGATGGGCAGAGATGATAGGATGCCATGGTCTGAGCTTCCACTCCACAGTTCTGGTAGAGAGTTTCGGTGAGTGGTAAGATGCTGTGTTTCTCAGGTCTCAGGCCACATAAGGATATCAGTGATATGGATTCCGATAATGACATAATCCCTGACTGTATTAATGATAGGGTCCAGTGCTCTGGATCTTGTCTGCCTGAATTCCTGTTTGCGGCACCTGTGGGAAACAGGAATGAATACTATTCAGGAGAAGAAAAGCAGCCTCGCAGGCTGCAACAGTATTAAAAGCTAGAGAGACATTGTGTTGTTTTTTTCATCTGAGAAAAGAAAAGAAATATTCATGGGGATTGCATCTATTTGGGGATCATTAACTGGGCAGGGCTACCTTAAGGCAAGCTCCATTCACCACAAAACACCCTAATAGAGAATATATATGTTGGAATCTGTGTGTGTGTGTGTGTGTTGGACGGTGCCTTTCTGTGTAAATCAGACACATGTATTTCAAGGCAAATTACCCAATTTTTGTAGTTAAAGCTATTTCATTCTCCCCCACATTATGTTCCAGGTAGCAGCAAACATAAGAGCACTGAGGTCATGAGGTTTAACTAATGCTGTGTGCAAATAGAAATGTCCAGTGTGACCACTTATAGAAGCCCATTGCCACAGACATCCCATAATGTTATCTGGAATTGGTCAAAACCTGCCATTGTCGTGCTATAAGAAAAAAAAGAGAAGTATTGTAATGATGAAGAAATGTTGGCTGTCCATTAAACTGTCTACTGCTGTGTTGCTGTAGGTATGGAGACAGTATCCAGAACTCAGTATCTCTGAATACTGAGATAAAACCCAGACACAGAACAACAATTTCTTTGTGTATTCTATCTTTAAAGCATTGTTGCAGAGTGCAGTCTGGTAAAGGTGAACCATTTCCTGTCAGTTGTCATGTATAAGGGTTTTAGAGTCTGAAGTACCAGCAGTTGTACAAATTAGAACAGTAATTGTGTCAGCATTGTAAAGAGAGGTTATGAATTGTTTAATGTACCGAAATACAGCAATGTATTGTTTCCCATTTCCCTATGTGCAACATTGAGTTCAGTAATGTAATCTGCCGGAGAGCCCGTGTTTCTGATTTCCAGCCATTTAAGCAGCTTTGATGTTTATTGCATTTCATTGGCAACCCCCCATGCCAAAGTTTTCCATTTTTCTCCAAAAATATTTTTTTTTACTTTGCTTCAAAATATCTAGAAATTTTACATCTTTATTTAAATCTCATGGTGGCAGAGTCCTAAAAGTGACACAAGGTAGGAGTCAGTGCTTTAAAATAATCCAGTGAAAATATCATGAATGGTAAGGGCATGACACTGGAAAGGAAGACCAGCATCATGAGTAGCATTCATTGCATTACATGCACGGATGTGAAAGCTGAGCAATGAAAAAAGCCAACAGGTAAAAATGGATTCCTTTGGAAAGTACTGTAGTGCTAGAAGATAGGTTTGTAGATACCATGGACTGGCAGATAGATGTGAGCAAATCGATTCAAACCGAGCCTGAACTTTCTGAAGTTCGAAAACAATGATTCCTTGACTGTTTTATTATGGGCACTTCGTGAGAAGATTGGAATCACTGAAAAAGACAGTAATGCTAGGAATAGCTGAAGGAAACAGGAGAAGATGAAGACTGTGTAGAAAATGGATTAGCTTCATAAAGGAAGTCAAGGCTTTAAGTTTGCAAGAGCAAATCAGGGCTGTGAATGAGAAGACATTTTGGAGGTCATTTATTCGTAGGGTTGGCGGCACATAAAAACAACATTGTAAAGTACTATAAGAATACTTTAAACATTCAACAACATTACATTAGAAATACAGGAAAACATAAGACAGCTGACAGTATACAAAAGCCTTCCAGATTTTTTTTTAAATGGCTTTCACTAGCTGTCAAAAGACAGGGACAAAGGAAGCCACCCTGTTTCACTTCCAGGATGCTCTTCGATACCTGCATAGCCAGTGAAAACACCCTGTCACATGTAGCAGTCAGCTATGCTTCCACCCAAGGAGGGAGAGAGAGTGAGAAGATCCTGTCCTGGCATGAGTGCGCAGGGAAGGTGGAATGTGAAAAGGTGATGCCTCAGTTATCCTGGAAACAAGCCATGATGGTGGCAGCGACAATGGCAGCGGTGATGAATACCTCCTTTTGATCAGAGCAGAAACCCACCCTCACCGCCAAGCTTTTATCGAAATCTTTCCTGTATAGAAAGCTTTTGATGTGGCTTGCTGCTGTTCAAGATGCTCATTGTCCTGCACTTCCTTTCTTTGTTCAGAGACACAGACTGGATTCCAAATTAGTGGTCCTTGCTTTCTGAGGGCAGCAGTGAAATGACCTTCCCTCTCCTCAAACAGTTGAGCAATACAATGTACACCCCTTCAATCCTTAATTTTAGGTGGTTGTTCACCCCTAGGGAGATAGATGATTTGTGTGTCCATTTTAAAGTTCAGCAAGACCCAACGGTTAGCCCACATAGCTTTGTTCAAGAGCAGAGAGGCAAGGGGTTGTTATTGCTTCCTAACTCCTTCAGATTTTTTTTGTTATTTCTCCCCAATAAAGTTACTTTCTAGTGATGCAGAAAGTAATCTAATTTTTTAGCAACAGTAGATTTAAATGAACCTCTGTGAAATGTGTATTACGTATAAAAGGCTCTCCCTATAGATGTCCAGAAGTCTCAAACATTGCCTCTGATTTCAGTCACTGTTTGTAACTTAGACCTTCTGTTGTTTTAGAAAAAACACCATAGCCTGAGCATCAAGTTCAGATTTTTGTAGAGTCATCGTAAGGCCCTATACTTCTGTGTTTTGTACGAATTAAGGTACATACAACATCTCTGAAACGAGACCAATCCTTTCTATTCCTTCCCTTTCAAGGAAGTCGTATGAATTCTGCTTTCTGAGTGCAGTTTTGACTTTTTGAAAACAAGGCATTAATTCATAATCCTCGCCTGCATTTGGCCCAACAAGAAGACATCTTGTTTAGATAGAACATCGCTTACTGAGTGTTTTTTTAAACGTATCCACAGAATCAAGTTCCAAGTAAATGCATATGGTATTATCACTTTAGTGGATCTCTGGAAGCAGACATTAACCTTGAGAGATTCATGGTAAGCTATCATGCTGCTTGCACCAAATGGTGGAAAGTCCCCGTCTCTCTTTAGAAACCTGTGCTCAATTTTTAATGAAAAGGCTTAGCCCCATAGATCTTGGGAAAAGGTTAGAACCATGGTGGCGGTGCTAAATCTTTCAAGGCTTACTGCTTCATCATTCAGTCAGGACTTTGGAAATGTCACCTGGACAAAAAAAAGGAACTTTATACCCTTTTCTGACTCTTCCTGAAAATGGTGTACCTCACAAGCCCTAACATTTCCTGCCATTCAGAACAATACTTTCTTGCATTGTTTCACAGCTGTGTTTTTCTCCTCCTTTCCATAAAAGTAGTGGCTCACACAAAGTGCCCAAGCCTGTTGTTATTGTCATGTGCCAACCAATAACTTCAATTTACAATAACCTCTGAGATATGTGAGATATTCCAGGGTGATTTTCTATTGTAAACCCCCCCCCCCGAACATTTCCACAGCTGACCAAGGACCTGAAACATGAGCTCCAAGTCCTAGTCTGACACTCTCACTACAACACCACACTGGGTTCCTAACCAATCAGTATTTGAGTGACCATTGAATGACCAGAAAAAAGAACTGCTTGGTGTTTCTTCTAGTACAGTATATTTGTTGTGATTTAAAAAAAGTTTTGTTGGGATGTTGTTCATGGCAGAAAAGAAGAGAGGAAATGTCTGCATTCCTGTCCTCCCCTACAGATAACTACAGCATCACAGCTGGGTTTGTGTTGGCTCTCCTTCACTGGTTTAGCAAGAATTAAAGATCTGGACCTTGGGCTTCCCTTGCCTCAATTCAGTCAATCAAAACCTTTATTGGCATTAAACTAAAACTATAAATTCCTGATAATATAAAATAAGCACACCCAGATTACACCAAGGTTCTTCTTAAATATTCGTCCTTACACATCACAATAGCAAGGTATTTAGCTACACACTCAGTCAGCTCATGTTGTTTGTCAGTTAACAGAAGTCGAGTTATTAGGCTCTCAGGGGAACCTGAGAAGTTTAAGATGCCCCAATTATGAGGAGGAGGAGGAGGAGGAGGAGTGTTGATGTTTGTGCCCCTCACCTTTCATCTGGCTTCCTGGTCCAGGGATCTTCCTTCATGACATAGTCCCATTTCCTAGAGGGCTGTGGGTTGCTTTAACTTCCTCAGCCTGTAGTCCTCCCTCAATTGTGCATCTCCACAGGTTTCCTTCCTCCTTCTCCACTATCAAGTCTGTCACCCCTCTGGCTGTTTCTATCTAGAGCATTTTTGCCACTTTCTCCAGTCTCCCCCTTCCCTTTGTCCCTTACCCTAGTACCGTAGTTGACTAGGGTAGGGTGAGTTGTAGTCCCCAGAGTTTAAGTAGCGGGGTTTGCCAGGAGAGGTGCAAACACTGGGGCCTCCTCCACTATCTCCAGCAGGAAATCTCCAGTCTGGATTGCAGTATCCTGTAGCCTGTTCTACTTTTCAAGATTTTCCTGAGTAAGGCAAGAACAGCATGCTCTTGGAGCCCTGGGCTGGGGCTAGGCGGCCTGCCAGCTGTGTATCCGCCAACCTCCTCACAATAAGATATATTCAGAGTGGCTCACCACAAATATCAGTATGTGGTTTTTAATAATGCCATAGCATAAGGCACTTTGCACTGACAGGAGAAAGCCAGCAATAAACCAAAACAGTACCCACAAATCCATTAAATGCCTTTGAGAATGAAATTTCTTTTGTCACCTGAAGAAAAAGAGTCAATACATCACTTCTAACATGGTGACAACATTTTACTACTGGGACAGATTAACTGAAAGGCTCTTTTGTTGTTAAGTGTTGCTACTTTCCTTCACTCTGAAGATGAAGCCACCCAAAGGAGAGAACAAAGACTGAGGTTTGAACAATAGTTTACTGTAGTCATCGCAAAATAATTAGCCAGCTCTCCAGCTAAGATAGGTCAATCTACATAACATCCCTGACAGTTGAATGTAAATATGGAGGTGGCACATACCGTATATTTTTTACTCTTTGTAGTTCCAGTAGTTTGGAGTTACAATACAGTATTCAAGTGTTCCAGGACCTTAGTGCATCAAATGGTTTGTGCTACAGACCTTTTATTCATCCAAGCTTTGCAAAGTTTTAGTCAAAACGGTGATGTTATCTTCATAGCTGCCAGATTACAAGCCCTTAAAGTTACAGTAGGTATACCAACAATCCAAGTTCCTATTAATTTTTCCCCTTGATTATCCAAGGCCCCTGAGGAAAGAATTGTTCATAGTTGGAAGGGAAAGCTAAACAACTGGGGGGGGGGGACTATAAATATCTATCTGTACCCCACCCCCAGATAGGAGACACAGAGGCACTAACATTCAACACATCCCAATAAGGCTTCACACTTACTGGAGACTAGCAACAATCATGTTGCAGTACAAAACAGCAGGGTTCATTTCCTCCATAGATTCAGTTTGGTTTGATTGGGTTAACATTTAGACTTTTTATTCTTAAGAATTTTAGTACTGTAGTTTACAGTTGTTTTCTATGTTTTTTCCAATGTGCCTTTTTAGGCTATAATCTCTTGCATATTTAAAGTGTAACTGAAACATTCTTGTAAAATATGTTTCAACTGTACTCTGGATTGAATTGCAACTGAAGCATTTCCTAGCAACTTAAGTTTGATTTTATACATATTTTTAAGCACCTGGGCCTATCATTTTTCCATAGCTGTGAGGCCTTTGGATGTTTTCAACTCTGAAGTATTTTTGTGCTTATGGAACATAGAAGCAATGTAGATAAATAAGGCTTGCAGAATTAGACAAGCTGATGTCTGGAGCTATTTCAACAACGAGCAGTCTTATACAGTACCCTGATACTCAGATTAATTTTGATGTGATTGAAAAGGACTGTCTATTTTCATTCTGGAATTAACCCTTTTTGGAAATAAATGCCAACTATGACGAAAGCAAGCTTCTGATTTTTCCCTAGAGTGCTATAAAGTTTTGTAGGGTTCTTGGGGAGATGTTCAAGCATCAGAATCCCTGACCTGACATTTGAATGCATTGCCATTCTTTTTGCGGAGATGCCGGCGTGACTCAGATGAAGGGATTGATGCAGCAGGCTGTGAACAGGAGAAAGGTCTTGTACGAAAATTACTGCACTCAAAATACCAAAGTGTTTCTAGATGGCTACTCATCTATAGCCATACTTTTCAATTGCTTTTCACATACACATGCTTGTATAATTAAAAATGGCCTACCACACACAAATATAGGAGCTCATAACATGTTTTGGAAGACTTAATCTATTTGTTTTCTGCCTGTCAGTTTGCTGTTAATGGCTGCTTGCTGTTAATAGCAGAAGGGTCCAGGGGAAGGAAAGGGCACCATAGTCTAATCACTGAGATTTCAGTCACTGAGAGAAACAAATCAAAAGCTGGTGATGCACGGGTACTTCAAAAAGTCGTAGCAGAAATATTTTGCTGGGTTTTCATTTAAAATGTTATAAAAGATGTCAAAATTGTTAACAGAAAATATGAAGGCATTTAAATGTCAAAACACCCCTGCTAAATAACAGAATAACCAAGAAGAATCAAGTGGAGTGGGAACAGATTGCTTTGAAGAGTGTAAAATTCAATGTAAATTGTTTTTAAGGAGATAGCATGTGAGATTCACTCAACCCCCTCCCCTCCCCCAGTCTGTTTCTTGCTTTAAACCATCAACCTTTACTGGAAACCCCTTTGGCTCAGTATTAACACCTTCAAACAGTTCAGCTTCCTCCTTCGTCTTCGCACCCTCTTTCTTCCAGTCCCATTCAAGATTTAAATTGTACTCTGGGTCCCCAAGCAATGGCAGATGCAGTATGGGCCATATGTCATCTCCAGCCCACTCTCTTGCCTGGGCAGTTCATTCCTGAGTTGTAGCTCCCCATCACTTGGTGGGTGAGTGGTCCCATTCAGGTGAAGGATTTTCTCTTTTGCCCCCCACTCTCTTCAGTGCCTCTACCTGTGCCCTCTCTTCTCTTATTTTTCTCTCTGGATTCTTAATGTTCTCCCCAACATGACGGCTTCCTCAGAGAGGCATAACTCTAGCTTCCTCTTGGACTAACACTAGCCTCTCCTATTGATGGGTCCAGGATTTGTCTATCTAAATTCTCTTCTGCTTCTACTATCCCAGCTTCTTCTTTCACTTTCTTTTCCTTCTCCCCTCCTATTCTCCTGCCCGCCACTTATTTGTATCAGCTCCTTTTTCTTCTTCTTTCCTCTCCTTCTCTTTCTCTGTTTTTCCTGCCTTTTCTCCTTGCTGTCCACCTTCTTGTTCCACAGAGGGCTTCTCCTTTTCTTCTTTACCTCTCTCTGCTGTATTGGTGGTTTGTGTCCCCTCCGTCTTGCATGGGAGAGGGGATGGTGCTTGGTCGGGAGATGTGGTCCTTCCACCTCCTTTCTCACATAGCAACACAGAGAAACCAGCTTGAATTTTGATTAAAACCTAGCCTGACCTCAGCTGAAAATATAGCACTTTCAGCTGAGGAAATATCCGTTCAAAAAGAGAGCTTTGAGACTGAAAGTCTCAAGCAATTCTTATAATCCGAGAATGGAATCCTTATACTTTAAGAGAATGTATGTGGATCCTTCCATCCAAACTGCCTTCCATAGTCCTAATGATATCAGTAGTAATTACTACTGAAATGAGAGGTATCAACTGTAACTAAAAGAGGTTGGGATGGTGTAGCATCCTCAACTGGAAGGTCAGTATGTAGTGCATACATATAGCCTCCGTATAAGTGATACAGTAGTATGCTTTGGATATCAGGTGCCAGGCCTTATATTTCCCCTTCACGGTTTGATTGTGACAACTGTCTTGGATTCTTGTGCTGAATTTTGGCTGAAATCCTGCTGCAGAGTTATGCAAATAGAACCTTGTGGCACAGTGATTAAATTATTGTACTGCACTCAAAACTGTGCTCATGACCCGGGGTTTCAATTCCAGGTTGCTGGCTCAAGAGTAACTCAGCCTTCCATCCTACCAAGGTTGGTAAAATTAGTACCCAGCTTGTGGGGGGAGGTGGGGGTGGGGGGCAAAGTGTAGCCTGTATGATTAAAGCAGACCGCCCAGAGAGTGCTTTAATTGCTCTGGGGTGGTACACTTTGCTTTTTGCTTTACTTGTTGCTTAAATTTTAGAGGAAATTTATTATAAGTTAAGAAATCCTCCTAGACATTATTTTCTCCACCAAGTTGCATAATTCAGTATGCAACTGTCAGTGTCTATGAAGACTTCTTAACTCAGAGAATAATTAATTTAATAATAGGTAATTAATTAAATAACTATTCATTAATAAATAGTAATTTGCTTCCAAAAATTATGCTGTTTGCATAACTGTGTAACAGGATTTCAGCTATTGTTTTATTTGCCTTCTCCCAATACAGATTATTGAAACACCAAGTGCTTCTTAAATACAGTCACAGCTGATACATCTAACTACTTATCTTATGTCATTCATACAACACCCCCCCTTGCAGGAGCACACTGCTTTCTATCCCTAGGCAAATTATGTCTGTCCTATCAAATATTCCCATCCAAATTTCTTTGACCTTCACCAGCTTCTGCCCTGATTTTTTGTGTACCTTTTCTGTAACTAAAGATTGATTTTAGGCAATTTGCTCTGAAGACTCAAAGCAAGGTCTTCTCTGGCTACAAAAATGCAGATCTTTAAAAATAAACTATACTGCTGATATATCAGGATTGAGAATAAGGAAGTTGCAAAGTACTGTACTTCCAAAATAGTTAGTTTCTTAGCCAAGGCCAGATTTGTAGGATTTTGTTCTGTAGCACTATAAATAAAGCTCTTAGCATCAGTATGTAAATAGACTTCTATTTTTGTTCACTGCATTGTTTGGGGGAAAGCAGGTCAGTTATTCAGTAGGAACAGTTTTGTGTTCAATGAAGAACCTTATCCAGTTCTTGTTAGCTTGTTTGCTCCTTTGCAAGATATCTCTATTGTGCTTTATTTACAAAAGACCGGCTGTGGTAAGCAAATCCAGGCATCCAAAGACTTTGATGCTCCTTTACTGAATCGGTTTAACAGCTAGGTTTGTTTGAGATCTGTTGCAGTCCACCTGACCAAATCTGTGTTTAACAGACAGCCTTGTAGACCTTAACACAGTGAGAAGCTTCAGTCCCGTGCTTTTGATCTCAGTCTGTAAAACACAAATACCAAGTATTTATCTCAGGGGTCCTCAAACTAAGGCCTGGGGGGTCAGATGCGCCCCCCCAGGGTCCTGAATCCGGCCCCCAGGACCAATTACAGACCCCCCCACCTACCCCCTGCTTCGTGAGCAAGCCAGCTACCGCAGATGCTTCTATTGCTGAGGCAGTTCAAAGTGGTGGGCCACGTCGCTTCCCCCACTCCCTCCACCCACCACCCAGATGATTGGCACACTGGCTAGTGGGGCAGTTCAAAGTGAGAGGTCCCACGTTCACCCCCACCCACCGCCCAGATGGTTGGGGCTGCAGCCAAGCGGGGCAATTTAAAATGGGAGGGCTATGGCAAGGTCTCCCACTCCCTCCATGGCCTTGAGGCCCTGCCCCTGCTCCTCCACTACCCCGCTCACGTGCCTTCCTTGTGTGGCCACTACCTGTGTTATTATGGTTGTGAGGAAGGAAGGGGGCAGGCGGAGGCAGTGCCAGCCAGCCTTCTGAGCCGCAGCAGCCACAGTAATGGACCAACAAAGGGATGGACGGTGGGTGACTGAGGAGGAAACAGAGCTACTTCCCACCTACCCAGCCCCCTCTGAGCTGCTGCATTGCTCTGTGGAGCGAGGGAGGGGAGGAGGGAGCCCACCCATGGCTGGAGGCTGAGGCCGCCACCACCACCACTGGGTTAGAGACCAGCGAGGAGGAGGTGGCGGAGAAAAAGGGAAGGGAAGGCCAACGGTGGCCCGGTCCTGGTTCCTGGGAGGCTGGTGGGGCTGTATTTGCCCCCAGTTTGTGATGGGCGGGTTGGCGAGCCAACGGAGCACTGGAACCTGGCTAGGCTTGGCCACTGAGCAGGCTGTGGGTGGCTTTGTGCAGGCCTTCCTGCCTCCCCTCCCTCCTTCCCAGCCCTTGTGCAGCGCACAAAGTTGGGCCGGGCCGGGCCAGGACAAGAGAGGAGGCAGCTGAGGGCATGATGGCTAGGGCGCATGGCTGGATCTGCGCACAGTGCCGCCAGCCTTGCCTCCCTTGTCGCGGCTGCTGCTCCTCATCCTGACTGGCCACCTAGAAGGCGATGAAGGGCCTGAGCTTGCCTGGGCTGCTACCTCCTTTCCAATGGAATGAAAGAAGGAGAGCCACTTCAGCCGCTGCCACTGGAGGAGGAGGAGGAGGAGATGCAGCAGAGGGATCCCAGTGGTGGCACCTCAGGGCGGAGATCTGGAGCAGGAGGCATTGCTGGGACCCCGGCGATGTACTGATCATGGGCCGATCGTGGGGAGGTCTGCCCACCCGCCCCTCCCTCCTTTTCCATATTGGCCTTTTTTTGGGAGGGGGACTGTGGTCCGGCCTCCAGTGGTGTCTTGGGAGTGCTGAACTAGTCCGCTGTTTGAAAACTTTATCTGGTAGGGTTTTGTTAAGAGAAACAAGAAAACTAGAAAGCTGGCTGAACAGCAATTTCTAAACACATACAGTACTTAGTCCATCATTCTTTTCCCAGAGTGGACAACCAAATGTCTGTGTACTACTGTTTATTTTTCTTGTTTTCTGTTTCTTATAAAACACCAACCGATACGATGCAAATAGTGACATAATTTGTTCATCCCAGTCCCTGGTTTATAGCTACTGATATAGTAATTTTTTGTCCTTGTTTAAACCTATCTAGCCTTTTAAAAATTGCAGCACATCATCCATTTCCCAAACTATCATAAAAATTCTTCCAGCTCAACCACCAGAAGGTTTATTGGAATGATTTAGATGTGATCTTAGTAAAGCATTATAATCTTAATGTGATCATATCCTGGATTTAATGAGTTTGAATTAGTTTCAGTAATCTAGCTCTTGGTGATGCACGGGTTTTGATTTCTGAAAGTATTATTGATAAATCCAAGCTAAACTAAAACCATATTCCTTTACAAGACTGTGTAAATTGTCCAACAGATACTGCACTGTATGAGCTAAGGTATCCAGACATGCTATCATTTGGAGCCTTGTTTTTGCAAGAAATGAAAATCTATTCTCCAGATTATCCATGTGAATTTTATGGATGCTTTGTGCATGTATTGATTACATACTGTATATCACCCTACCAGTTGGAACTTGGAGTGCTCTTCTGAAAAGCACAGTGGGAAACCCGAACTAGGAGGAACATTACATAAAGTTAATATTTATCTTTTCATTTTCTAACATTGTGTTGAACTAAATTATCCAATCGGCATCCAGCTGCTTTATTTTGATAGGAGCACTGAGGACGTTAGTGGGGAAAAATAGTTTGTGAATCTTCCCAAATTGTGTAACTGCTCATCCTTTCACTTCTGTTCAAAGTTCTATTTCCAGGTGTACTTTTATATAATGTATGTGTTTTCAACTTTCTGTCTCCTAAGTGATCATTTTATAGTATTTAATAAAGAATCGAGTTAGCATTTTCTCTTTATTTCCTGCAACATCTTTTATTTCTCTTCTTGGACCTGCAAGTACCACACCAGCAGGTTGGTTTTGGGTTTTTTTAGCATGCAGGTTTGCAGATAGAGTTAAACAATCTTTTTCTCCCTGAATTTCCACCATGATGAATTGAAGTACCTTTGTCAGAACTATTCTGACTTCTATTTAAACTTATCTAAATATCTTCTGAACGTTTATTGGTTTTGTTGAATTAGAATGTAGATTATGTACTGTTAAATTCAAAACTAGAAGATGTTTGGAAGAATGGTATCCAGGAGGAATCTGACAGAAGCACAAAAACGTCTTAGGTTTTGTTTTGTTTTTTAATGAGTTCCATAAGGTAATAAGGCAGTTTTAGAAATGAATTGGCTGAATTGATTGGATATTAAAAGTGGTATTTTAAAAATACTGGACTGTTACTTAAGCCTCTACATTGTTTTTTTACTGTTAGTACTGTCAGAGCGTTTGTTCACAGCAGTGGGTTTTTAGGTAAGGATAACTTCCTTTTGAATAATTTAATAGGCATAGGATGTTGTGCACTGCAAATCTCATAATTCTCCATTCTGGGAGTTCCATATTACAGACAGCTAAGTGTGGCTCACCTGGGAGCAAGGCCTAAGATGGAAGGTGTTGTGGCCTAGGGCGCTTTTACACGACCCCTAAGATCCACTGGTCCCTTAAATTCGGACCAGCGATCTTAGGGGTTTGTTGCTCTTTGTGCGTGCTGGCTGCGTGAGGGAGGGAGGAAAAAAAAGGACAAAAGAAGAAAACCTTACCTCCCCGGTGCCGGTGGGAGCTGCCGGGCGAGCCGCCGGTGACTTCCTGGTTGCTCTTAAAGGGGCAGGAGGCAAAGAACAAAAACAAAAAGAAGCGAGGAGAGTCCAGCACATCCGCATTAAATATTTTTCACCATCAAAGAGCAGGTACAAGAAAAGTGCAGCTGGGTCGCGCTTAGGTGGGCGGGGTCGCACTTAATTGTCTGCAAACTCCGGACCTGGTGGGGAAACATTTTTAAGGTCCGGAGCTTGCAGCCCTTTGCCGCGGAGCTTAGGGGTCGTGTATAAACGCCCCTAGTTAAGCTTAGCTCTGCCTAGCTTTCTGTGCAGAAAGGAAGCTGACCCACTATGATTTGGGACATTGCTTTTTACATAGGAAGTTAGGCAAAAAGTGCCAGATCCTGCATATCCCAGACTTTTGGAAGACCTGCAGATGATCAGAGGAGACTTAAGTTCATGAGCTCAGTGGTCTCAGAGGAAGAGCACAGTTTTTCTCATCTTGTTGCACAAAAGGGCTCCTCAGGAGAAAGAACCTCTTTGGGAGAAAGTGGTCTCTATAGGAGACAGTTTTCTCTCAGGAAGACCAAGAGACCCTGCTCTGCAACTGAACGCCTTCCTGCACCGTCCAAAAGCCTGTAACGGAAGCATCAGCGGTTCAGGTATATAATCTTCAGACTGCTGGTCTTCCCGCTTCTGATCTTACTTCCTGTATGGATGGACCTGCTGTTACTTACCTTTGAACTGTATGTGAACTCTAGATTATCTGAATATGTCCTTGAATGTTCCCTGTTGGTTTTGTGGCAGATACCATGCTGGCCGGATATATGGACTAAAATCAAAATTATTTTTATTTACTAATTAGGTTATCTATTAGAAACAGGGAAACTTCTAAGTAATTTGTGAGAATATTGTTATGTCCCTTCCTGATACACTTTATGGATCAGTTGTTATTATTGTCTTTGAAGGAACTAAAGCCATTGCCTATGGTTAGCTCCCATTCATTTCATTCGAATGGCAGTCCTCAGATGTAGAACTGTATGAGGCACAGTTCTACTGTATGTAGAACTGCCTCGTGGCGCAGTGGTTAGATGTGTGTACTGCAGGTAAAACTGTGCTCACAACCTGGGGTTCAATCCCAGATAGCAGGCTCATGGTTGACTCAGCCTTTCATCCTTCCGAGGTCAGTAAAATGAATACCCAGCTTGCTGGGGGTGGGGGGGAGGCAATGTGTAGCCTTCATTACTGTAATTTAACTGTAAACCACCCAGAGACTACTTGAAGTGGTATGGGGCAGTATGTAAGCAGAACACTTTGCTTTAAATGGCCTGAAGTCACCCACTGATCTTCAAGGAACTGAGAGGATTTACTCTTGCTCATTTTTGTCTCAAAACAACTAAGCAAACTACAAATAATGCCTTAATCAGTTTTCAAGCTCCACGTAGTCTGTTGCATATTACGTCCAAGAATCACAGGAAATAGTAATTATTAACTTGTGGTCCTGCTAGTGCCTTCGAACTTAGATGGCATCACGGTGAGAGGAATCATTTTACCCATTCACCTGTGAATGCAGTTTTATGTGTTAATTTCATTATTATGACTTGGTGATAAGTGGAAAGGGAAATGAGCATCTAGTAACATCTAGTTAAACAGGTCTCTTCAATGACAGTACAAAGAAGCTTGAGCCCAATTTGATAATGTTTAGAGTTGTCCCAATTTTTTATTGCTACTGAATGTGTTAGCCTTAATCCTGTTATGATATACAAAAAATCCTGCTGTTATAAACTGTGTTGGAAATATAGTATAAGAAATTGTTTGCAACCACACATTTATTACTCCAACAACTGAAATTATCCAACTGTGCTCTGTTCCCTATCTGTAAAATGTGAATAATAAATATTCATATCTGACTGTGCATTATTTCATACCAAGAATGTTAATATGTTGTTTTCATATATGAGGCTTGCAGAGATATTTATTTCAAAGGTTAAGGGAATGTTATGATGTAAAACGTACATTGGCATAATTTTCACAAGCGTTATAAATGCTTTATGACGTTTTTGTTTCCTCTCCCCTATAACAATTGTCAGGAAAAACCAGGCTGGTGTAAAAGCGGTTCAAAGATGATTTAAGGAAGTTTCCTGTGAACAAGTTGTTGGGGATGAGAGAGGTTCTACCAAGATGAATGGAAGATTTGAGTTAGAAACGTTTATTTGTCAACACTTGTTTTTCTTCTCTTTTCTTCCCCTCTCCACCCTCCCTTGAAGCATTCTGTTTGCAGACATCGAGGGCTTCACTAGTCTGGCCTCCCAGTGCACTGCTCAGGAACTGGTGATGACACTAAACGAACTCTTTGCCAGATTTGATAAACTTGCAGCGGTAAGTGGGGGTTCTTTCTATTATACCACAATGGTGGCTTTCACACATTGGTTTCGTACTTCAAATGTCTCTTGGAAGGCAGCCTACCTGAAATAAACAAGTGCGTTTTCTCCCCATTTTTCAGGAGAATCACTGTTTACGTATAAAAATCCTGGGTGATTGCTATTACTGTGTGTCTGGGTTACCGGAGGCAAGAGCAGACCATGCACACTGTTGTGTTGAAATGGGAATGGATATGATAGAGGCTATCTCGTAAGTACCACATCATCAAACTAAAGGACAGTAAAGTTTGTGTGTGTGTGTGTGTGTGTAAAACACATACATTCAGTATAGTATATTTACTATTGCATCTCTCTTCTGCCACTGTTGTTTGTTACCTTACATTTGTAGTCAGGGATAAGGCTATGAAAGGCCTGTGTAAATAGTTTTCTGAAAATGAATAGGGAATGAGCCAATTGCACCACAACCAGGAGAAAATTCCACAAATCAGCCTAAATCTTGTTGACCTCTGTTGGAAATGGGGACATCCTATTTTCCCTTTTCTTTCAATGTATATATAGTATCACTTTACCAAGATAAATAGTTTGTTTCTCGGGAGGTTTTCAGGACTTTGCATTACCACCAAGTGGGTACTAAAAGCATGAAGTGCTTCCTAAAATGTCCAGCCATTATAATGTCTGTCATTTCAGCATTCTAATTTTACTACCTTCATTTGTCTGAGAAGCCTTCTGTTATCATCAAAGAGAGATGGAGGAGGCAGCGAGAACATAAAGTCTCTCACTCCAGATTTAGTGATGATACAAGATAGTTAAATCCTTTTCATCCCACACAAGGTGGGAGCCAGGTTTTGAAAGCTGACAAGGAACAATTTGTAAACAAAAAATGAAGTGCAGTTCTGTGCTTTATCTGGAAGTTGAATCATGGCAACTGGACTTCTTTTCTTAAGAGATTGAAACATTTCGCTGCTCATCCAAACAGCTTGGTCAGTCTGTGGAAAGCTAGTTGCGAGTCCTCCATTTTACAGTTCAATTTGACCTCATGCCACCCTGGTTTCAAATAGGCTCATAAGATGAACAATGGCCTGAATAGGTTCCTTAGGTGGACAATAGACTCAAAAGGCCATCAGGTGAACAATAGCCTAAGGTGTTGTAACCTATAAAGTAGGAGTCATTAGCTATGGCCTTGGTGGTAGAGGTGTGAAGTATCTTTTATTTGTCTGGGTATTGTTGCAACACATCTCTGTTGAGAGAGGGGTTTTCAATACTCACATAAATGGCTTCCCTTACTGCTCTCTCAAACCACCTATCTTCTTTGTCTAATATGTGTACATCCTCATATTTGCATGAGTGCCCTTTGTCCTTCAAGTGGAGGTGTACTGCTGAGTATGGTCCTGAGCTGTTGCCCCTCCTGTGTTGGGCCATCCTTTTTTAATGGCTGTTTAGTTTCTCCAGTGTAGAGGTCTGAACACTCCTCACTGCATTGGACCTCGTATACTGTATTGCTCCTTTTGTATTTTGGTGTTGGGTCCTTTGGGTGGATGAGTCTGCCTTAGTGTGTTTGTGGGTTTGAAATAAACAGGGATTTGGTGTTTGCCAAAAATCCTTTTAAGCTTCTCAGACACTCCACCCATGTAGGGAATGACCAGGTTCTTCTTTTGGTAAAGAGAGTTGTAACATCAAAGGATGCCATGGTTTCATCTGTATCCAGTTTCAACTCCCTGATTTTAGAAACAAACTCCTCTGAATTGTGCACGCGGTGGTCCGTGAGTCCAACCAGTGGGGCTAGGATAGTCGCCAGGTATTTTGCAATGTTGCAAGTCATTGAATTTATACTACTGACTGCTGGGCCAGTTGTGCTTTCTGGACAAAAGCTATGACTGCATCAAGTGCTGGTTTGGATAGGATGGGAAGTAGTTCCTGGTGAAGGTGGTCTTTTCTCTATTCCAAAGTGTCTAAGGTGAAGTGGACTTGTCTGATCCTTTCATTCCAGTTGCCATGACTCAACTTCCAGATAAACTCACCTGGATGACTGAGAATCTTCATAGACATATTCTGTGTTTTAGTAAAAACTGCACAACAGCTGTGTAGATATGCCACTTATGTAGAAGTTGCACTTATGGGATTCATTGAACTGGAGAGAAGGTCTACATTGGATTGTCTCAGGACCAAATTAGACAAGATGCCACCCGTCCATTTTCTAATTATATGAATTATAATTGCATTGGTCCTAAAGGTAATAGCAAGGGGATTGGTACTACATGGGCCTGTTTCCTAAAGAATCAATTGAACATTATCTATCTCACTAAATGTAACAGGCCAGTTGCCTTCTCTGTTGCATTATGCACACTAAAAGGAGTAGTTCATCAGAAGGTGAAAATAGTGCCTGATTGAGAACTGGTTGAGATCCGGGGGAACAAAAAGTAGGTGTCGATGGGCAATTTTCACAATGGAGAGAGGTAAAAAGTGGTGTGCCCTAAGGGTCTGTCCTAGGACTGTTCATAAATGACCTGGAGACAGGGATAAGCAGTGAGGTGGCCACGTTTGTGGATGACATGAAACTTTTCCATGTGGTAAAAACCCTAGAAGATTGTGAAAAGCTCCAGAAGGGTCTCTGCAAACTGGGAGACTGGGCTGTGAAATGGCGAATGTGTTTCAGCACATGTAAAGTAATGCCCATTGGAGCAAAAAACCAAAACTTTATATGTCAACTCATCGTCCCTGAGCTATCTGTGACAGATCAGGAAAGAGATCTTGGTGTGCTGGTGGACAGCTCAATGAAGGTGTCTATCCAGTATGTGGCAGCGGTGAAGAAAGCCAATTCCATGTTAGGGAACATCAAAAAGGGATTGAAAATAAAACAGCCAACATTATAATGCCATTGTACAAAATGATAGTAAGGCCACACCTGGAGTATTGCGTACAGTTCTGGTCACTGCATCTCAAAAAAGACATAGTGGAACTGGAAAGGTGCAGAAGAGAGTGACTAAAATGATTACTGGGCTGGGGCACCTCTGTTATGTGGAAAGGCTACAGGATTTTGGGCTCTTTAGTCTGGAAAAAAGGCACTTGAGGGAGGATATGATTGAGATGTACAAAATTGTCCAGGGAATGAGTAAAGTGGACACTCTTCTCCCTCTCACAAAATACCAGATCTATGGGACATCTACTGAAATTGAGGGTTGGGAGAGTGAGAACAGACAAAATAAAATTTTTTATCCAGTGTGTTATTAGTCTGTGGAACCCCCTGCCACAGGATGTGGTAATGGCATCTGGTCTGGATGCCTTCAAAGGGGGATTGGACAGATTCCTGGAGGAGAAGTCCATCACAGGATACAAACCATGATGGAGATGTGTACTCTCTAGACTTAAAACCAGGGTACTTCAAGGGCCAGATGCAGGGGAGTGGCATCAGGAGATCAGACAGATCTCTAGTCTCATGCGCTCCCAGATGCATCTGGTGGGGCCACTGTGAGATACAGGAAGCTGGACTAGATGGGCCTTTGGCCTGATCCAGCATGGCTCTTCTTATGTTCTTATGTTCTTAATGTGAGTCAGGGAAAGGATGATACATAATAACAGTAAGGAAAGAGAGTGTACATATCAATTAATAAAGGGAAAATTGAATAACAAAAGTGCTGGCTTCTTGGAAAGAGGAAGAGATTGTGGGGGGGGGGCGGAAGGGAAACCCCAGCTCTTCTGGAAATTTGCCAGACTAGAGTTGCAGTAGGATGAAATGAGTTCTCAGTAATAATATAAGAATCTTAGAAGTGCAGAGCAAGATGGGTCCAACTCCTCTCAAGGATGCGCAGTGAGGAATTGAACTTCCAACCTCTGGTTCCACAACCAAATACCTAAACCACTGAGCTGTTACAGGGCTACTGAAGTGAATAAGAGTACCTAGAACGTTCTCACCCCTACCATTGTGGGAACACCTGGAATCTATATGAACTAAAAATATTTTAACAATTAAAAATACATTAAGTACAGAAGTCAGAAGATGCTAGTTCATGTTTTCTCTTCTCACAGTGGTGAAGAACAGCCGTGGCTGGTTTACCCAATAAAAAGCAATGGAAGTAGAAAGCAATAATAATAATAATAATAATAATAATAATAATAATAATAATAATAATAATAATAATAATAATAATAATAATAATAATAATAATAATAAATGACATATATCTGTCCAAATTTATGTTGAATTTTAAAAAACAGAGCAGAGATGGTTGGGTGGATTCTAAAAAAAAATTAAGGAACTAATTTTCAGATATGACCAGAAAGTCTTGGACACTAACATTTCAAGGACAGCTTTTGGTGGGGAGAAAGATATTTTTATGCTGCTGCAAGCACCATAGAGAGATAAATGTCTTTAATTGATTCCATTCATCCATATTTCTTTTCAGGTCCAAGCAATGGAAAAAATGATGCTGCATGTTAACAGCAGAAATTAATATGCAGACACACACAGTACTAATTGGCTGGCAAATAAGAGGAATAATTCCCTCTATTCTCCCTCCCTCTCCCAATCTCTGGAGCAATTGTATGCCTTAAAATCATAAATCTGAGGGAACTGATGTTAGTGTTTGATCCTTGGGCTGCAAGGGTGGCAAAAGCCTTTCAACTCAAGGGTATGTAACCAAGTCTTAAGAGAGGCAGAACAGTTGGGGGAGGGGGAGAGATCACGTGAAAATGATTTAAAAATCAGTGCCATTACACCAAAGGAGATATGGGCATTTGAGGAAGTCCAGAGAATTGAGTTGGAAGACTGAATTTATAGAAGACCTAAGTACTGTAGTCAGTAAGGGTGAGCTCCACTAAAGCTTGATGGCCTGGAATGTACACACACCATCTTCTGCTGTCCCTGGGCTGCTGTTCAGATCCTCACCCCATCCAGAACAAATGGTAAATGGGAGCAGGGAATTATATGCATGCATGCTTGCATTCAATTCATAAACCACACATCTGTCTACTAAGGACACAGAAAGAAATTCAGACCAAGGATATAGTACAGAGGGGAAAGGGTTAAAATCCATTCCTCATCGTCTTTCTGAATAATCTTCTTCTGAACTGGGTTGGTTCAGAATAGTCTCATTCTAGACTGCATTTGATTTTTCTAAAAAATAGAAATAGAACTTGTCACATGGAAAAACAGGTCCCCGTTTTCCAGATGTCACATGTAATTTTATTTTAATATCTGTACTTAGCATTTCAGATGTTAAGATTCCTACAAGGACCAGTGCATGAGTAATCCTTGCGTCAGCCTTACTAACAGGTCAGAAATATGGTACCCTCATACTACCAGTATGTGATACAGAGGCAAGCTGATGAAGCCGAGAGAACAGGGGGCTGTTTTAAGACATGTTGTGGGAATCCAAATTAAGGTTTGAATGAGTTGGAGTTCTGTCAGACCTCCATGCAGTCACCAGGAACGTTTGGAGAGGAGCCTTTGAACAAGTCAAAGAGGAGGCACATATAGAACTGCTATGATCAGAAGCTTAATAAGCGTGACTCACAGGACCTGTGCAAGTCCCTTTCATCCAAAACTGCAGTTGCCTTGCACGCTGAATGTAGAAAGCTGTGGGTGATTCTTGCACGCTGAGGAAGGGCCTTAACTTGTGTTCTCTGCCAACTGGAGATGTAAATAGTTGCATATTTTGTCCTAACAGAGAAAGCGAGGGATTTTTCTCCTTATTGAATTAAATGGCGAGAGTATTAATTAATATTTTGGGAACAATATTTGGGGATTTTTCAGAAAATTCAGCGAAGTGCAAAAAAAGTTGTATTTTGTACAAATACTATATAATTTTGGTCTGGCACACACGCCCCACTTTGGTCTGGACCATTTCCTCCCTAAGAGGGTGGCTGTATTTCTGACAGGGCATGTTGAGACATTCACATTTCTTTAAGAATATGAATATTTATAAATATTCATTATCCTCTTAATCTGTATCATTCATTTGGCTCACAGGTTACAGCGCAATGTCTGAGTAAGGCTATAACCTTTTAATGCAAAAGTAGCTGTATAGCCTGTCAGGAGTGCTCATCTCCTGCTTTAAAAAGGCAGGCAAACCAACTTCTTGTGTTTGTGTGAGTGAAGCTGAGTTCTTCACCCAAGGGGCAAAACAAAAAAAAGAAATGGTGCAGGTCACTATCTTTGTTCTCAAAATAGTCACCATTGGTTCATTAAAATAACTAGTTGATGACTTCTGCTCTCTACCGGGAAGTGAGCCATTGGTTTCTGTGCCAGCCAATCAACTTGGAAGGGAGTGAACTGCAGCTGCTGACTGCAGCAACCATCACATAATGAGTGACAGCAGTTGCAACCAAACATATGGGGTCTTTTAAGGCCAAGAGTTGCCTCAGTGACTTCGTCTTTAATTCTTGGATATAATTTCTATGTGAATTCCTGTGTTCTTCCAAGTAAATTTTTGCCCTAAATGGCAAAATCCAAGGGTTCCAGTGACATTTTGGGAGCAAGTTTTGGACAGCAGAGTGCTCATTAACCTTGCAGCCTGTTATGCATAACAAAAGAAGACCGAGTTGTCTGGTCTACAACAACAGCAGCTTAAGATGCCCTGCTGCACTGAACGTTTCACATGTGCAATAGGTTTCATCTGGGGAACATTTGGTGCCTGATCTTAGGCAGACCCATTGAGAGTTCTGAAATAATTTCCTTTCTCTCTTTGCAGCATGACTATTACAATTAATGAGAGCTGGCAAGGTTTATTTAGCTTTAGTATGGAAACTAACACATGGCGCTTCCTCTCTGCTCAGTCTTTTTCCCACACCAGGAGCACTGAATTGAAAGCAAATTGACTTCACTTGAGGACAGTGCCAGCCAATGTTTTTACTGTTTGCCTAGCTAATGTGTAACATTTAATCACTGCTGTATTTGTTTATTTGTATCATAACCAGGAATTGAGGATTTCTAAAACTCTGTTGTGACATGCTTTAAGGTTTGCAGAGGCCATTTGCAGTGAGGTAACACAGGTGTGTCTCAAGAGGGCTGGTGTTCCTTGGTAGCGTCTCCATGTGAGCTAGAATCCCAATTTGGGAAGGGGTGTTGCATGTGAGTAGACTGCCTATATACAGCAGCCTCCCCACATTCAGACAGTTGACTTGTCATCATTTAAATGACACTGGGGGACTCGGGTTTCTTGGGTTCAATTCTGCACCATTTTCAATGTTGTCCTTCTCTCTACACCGTTCCTCAGCTTAGTGCGGGAGGTGACAGGAGTCAACGTGAATATGCGAGTTGGGATCCACAGCGGGAGAGTTCACTGTGGAGTTTTGGGCCTCAGGAAATGGCAGTTCGATGTCTGGTCAAATGATGTCACACTAGCCAATCACATGGAAGCGGGCGGCAAAGCAGGGTAAGAAGATTCTCTTCTTGGAATCACCATGTAATGTCTGCCTTTCCATTTGCTTCTGCTTTTAATTGGAAACGTCTCTACATCCTCAGGTTAGTACGCCTGCCCTTTAGTGATGTCCCTGAATACAGAAAGTATGACTAGGCTTCTTGGCCAGTATGACATGTAAGGATGCTTATTCTGCCAGGAAAAAGAAAGGCAGAGGAAAGTTATATTCCATATCCACTAGGCAATCTCCTCTCTTCCTTGCTTCTTTCTGGAAATATCAATTAGGAAAAAATTAACACTATTAAAATAATTATTTGGCTTATCTAAATAGTTTAGCAGAGCCAGTACAAATGACCTGTTTTTGTGTGATCTGTCCTTGTTAACAACAAGCTGCCAGTGGGTGACTTGTAGACCACTCCTGGTTTTGTGCCCTCTGGAGATATTCCCATGTGTGATGAAAGTTATTACGCTTGCAGGAGCCTCCAGGAAGGATGGTTCACCTTTAAAGCACAGCATGTGATCCCAATCCATTTATTTTAACAGGAAATTGTATTTTTAAAATCAGAGCTAGCAGGCCATCTCGACTGGAGAATGTGTTCTGGGCTATGGGTTCTGGGGTGGTCCAGTTTCTGTATCTGGCAAGGTTTCTCTTGAGAGAGTAATATCAGACCGTACAGAGGTGGTGTAATCCATGCATTTGATTTCTTTAGGTAATCAATGGATTTAAAGGTTGGTTGTCTTTTGTCTTCATTCAAGGCGAATCCACATAACAAAAGCTACACTGAACTATCTGAATGGAGACTATGAAGTGGAGCTGGGTTTTGGAGGAGAGCGGAATGCTTACCTCAAGGAGCATAGCATAGAGACCTTTCTTATTGTAAGATGCAGCCAAAAAAGGGTAAGAGGCAATCAAGTGTTTAATAAGTTTTGTATTCCTAATCAAAGAGTAGTGCAGCAATCTGCTTTTTGACAGGGCTATTCTTCTACCATGAGCTGGTGTGTATATTTGTAGTACTCTTTATATTTAAATTGTTTTCTTTCCTAGAAGGATTAAAGAATATATTATGTTTCAGCATCACTACCCTCACTTTCTTACAGCATTTGAAAAGCGTTGTTGTTCTTTCTCCAAGTTTTTAAATATCGTATTTTTCTCTCTGTAAGACGCACCTGACCATAAGAAGCACCTAGGTTTTAGAGGAGGAAAACAAGAAAAAATGTTTAGCCTAAAGTTTCATTGTGGTGGATTCCTGGCTGCAAAATGGAAGGGGAGAGGCTCCGTGGAGGAGACCTCCTTGCAGACGATGTGATTTTAACTGGGGAATCCAAGCTGCAGAAGGGAAGGGGTGGGGAGAGGCTCCCTAGAGGAAGCCCATTTGCAAACATGGTGATTGGAATTGTGATTGGAACTGCTGCAAAAGGGGACGATCTGTGCAACCTTGCACCCCCCAAGCTCCCCAGCGGTGGCGACGGCTCACCCGCCAGCCCAGCCCAAAGCTCCTTGGTGGTGGCAGAGGCCCGCTGGCCTGCAAACCCCCACACATTCCCCTGCGGTGCCAGTGGCGGCAGACCGCCTGTCCACCCATCCGCCCAAGCTTCCCAGCGGTGTTGGTGGCGTGGCCCGCCCGATCACTGCCCCATGCATGCACCCAACCTCACAATGTTCCCGTCTATGCCGGTGCCAGCCGCTCGCCCGCATGCCACCCTGTGCGCATGCGCCACACTTCACAAGGTTCCCAGTGGTGCCTGTGGCGGCAGCCCAGCTGCGCGCCGCTCTGCACATGTGCCTAGCTTCACAAGGTTCCCGGTGATGCTGGTGGCGGTGGCAGCCCGCCCGTGCACCACCCCTGCACGCGCACCCAGCCTCACATGGTTGCCGGTGGCAGCCACCCGCCCAGCCCCACAAGCTTCCCAGCAGTGTTGGTGGTGGTGGCCCACCCCCTCGCCTGCCCACCCAGCCCCACAAGCTTCTGCTCACCGGCTGGCCAGCTGACCCAGCCCCTCAAGCTTCCTGGTGTTGTCAGTGTTGGTGGAAGATTTTTTTAAAAAAAACATCGGGCGAAGGAGGGGAAGGAGGGGCGGGCCAGCCAACCGCGGGCCACTCAGAATGGCCTGACGGGCTGGATTTGCGCCCCACCCCCCGGGCCGGACTTTGGGCAGGCCTGCCTCAAGCACATCCAATCTTGCCTGATTTCGGAAGCTAAACAGGGTCGGCCCTGGTTAGTACTTGAATGGGAGACCACTAGGGAATACCAGGTGTTGTAGGCACCTGGAATAGCAACTGGCAAACCACTCCAGTATTCATGCCAAAAAACTCCATGGACATGGGATCATGAATGTAATGACACAACACAACACAGTGTTAATTATGTGGTTTGCACAAGCGGATTTACCTAAGCCACTATCAGCTCATCACACTCTTCTGTTTCTTTGGGTCAGAGATACAGCCACACATCTGCCAAGGCAAAGAAAGAAGTGGGCATGGGGGAACTGCAAGATTGCCACTTACATACACAGTTATTCCCAGTAGGAATCTTGGTCATTATGTATGTTTGAACTGAGTAGCAGAATCCTAAACGGTGGAGTTCGGAAGGTAGAGATTAGATGTTTCTTGATAGCTTCACTTTGACATGTAAATAAGAATCCACTTGTGTTCGGCAGTGTGTGTGTGTGACTGTTTCTCTCTATGTTTAGCAATGTTTGTTTCAGTTTGTCCGACCTGTGCTACTTAATGTCAATTTGAACCAATTTCAGTCGTTCCCATAAAATGGCCATAAATGGGCTTCTGTAAGTCATGCATGAGGACTTGTTATTAGCTCAAATATTTATGGATGTATTTTGCAATTAATCTTACTGGTGACCAATACTTGCCATGCATTTCTTATTAGGAGCTTATAAAACATAGACACACAGGCACATACATGTACCAGAGGCAGATGGTATGACAATGCTGTCCTCCTGCACTTGGTTAGATGGATTTGGGATTTTCATCCTGTGACCGCAGTTACAGTATATTGGATCATAAAAGTAGGTGGTGGCATTTAAAATGGAGATTGCTCCTGCAATACTTGGGGATTAAAAGTTAATTATTTTCCAAAAGGTGCCCTAGAAAATCCTTCAGCAGAACAAACAGCCGTTACTGAAACCATTTGCTTATGATCCCGATAAAGTGTGATAAACGTAATGTGTTGAGATATTTCATTTAATGAGATTCAGACCCCTTTAAGAAAGTCAAGCTCATATGTGTTTACTCTAATACAGTGTCGCCATTGGAAAAACAAATCTGTCTAGTGGGCTTAGAAAGATGAGCTCCACTTTGCTGTTTTGCCCAATGTGTAGAATGCAGCCAGAGGCCATGATATATGCAAGCACGGAATGGCCTTTCTCCGGTTTACACAGCAGAAAAGAAAGCTTTGGTGGAAATGAAAAGCAAAGGTTAAGAGAACAGAGGCAGTAAGGAGGTTGTTAATTTTAGCTATTATCCCAGCTCAGCCAGAGAATGGCCTGGAGATGTACAGAGTTAACTATGGATTCACTCTCACCCCATTTGTACTGTCTAAATTCAAAAGAGCAAAAGGGGGTGATGATGTACCTGCCCGGTGTACAGTTTTTAGCGCTCTAAATTCCCTGACCCTGGGTCTTGATAAAACTTTCACATGAAAATGTAACAAGGCTGATGACCGTGAACAAAAAACAATGCTGAGATGTATCCTGTGTTCTCTTTACATAAGTGGTTAGACAACTTGGCCTCGGTTTTTTTTTTTTTTTTTGGTGTAATCTTTCCTGTTGTTTAAGGAGAAAGACAGATAGAACACAGTGACCTTCATAAAATAGTTCAGTGTTAAATTAGGAAACTTCTGCTTTTGATCTAAGATGATTCCTGAAGCACTTATTCCTTTAAGAGCATGAAACAAATAAGGTGCACTCTACTTGGTCTCCTTAGCAACTAGTATTGTCCCACTCACCCATTTAAAAAAAAAAAGACATGTGTAGACAGGAATGATCTGTAAGACATGGTTTGTAAGACAGCTGATTACATATTTTTAAGACAGGAGTACAGGACTGGGTTACAGTTGCAGCTCTGCAAAATGATATGGAGGAACATACTGCATTTCTCAAGAGAAGTTATGCCTGTATTGGTCAGCACTTGTGGACTTTTATTTATTTATTTATTTATTTATTTATTTATTTATTTATTTATTTATTCAACTTATATGCCGCCCACTACCCAAAGGTCTCTGGGCGGCTTACAATCAAAAGAATTAAAACAATTTAAAATAGTTAGAAATAGAATATCAATAAATCATCAAGCAATAATAAAAACCTTACACTAAAATCATTACCCTAAAATTGTCATCAGAGGACCCACAATCTATATTGTATCAATTAAAAAACTTCTGGAACAGGAAGGTTTTTACCTGGCATCGAAATGTAATCAGTGTTGGCACCAGGCGGATCTCAATCGGGAGGGCATTCCATAGCTTGGGAACAGCTGCCGAGTGGAACAGCTACCACTTACCAGCCGCACTGCATGATTCTGAACCAGTTGCAATCGCCGGACCTCTTCAAAGGCAGCCCCACGTAAAGCGCATTGCAGTAATTAATACGGGATGTTACCAGTGCATGCGTAACTGTCATGAGGCTCTGCTCATCTAGGTAGGGGCGGAGCTGGTATATTTTCCGCAGCTGAAGGAAGGCACCCCTGGCCACCGAGTCCACCTGGGCTTCCAGAGTTAGACTTGGGTCCAGGAGCACCCCCAAGCTGCGGACCCTGTCCCTTAGGGGGAGTACAACCCCATCCAAGACAGGAAGATGGCCCTCTAACCTGTCCGGCAAAGCACCCATTAACAGCACTTCCGTCTTGTCTGGATTGAGTTTCAATTTATTAACCCTCATCCAGTCCATCATCTGGCCCAGACATGAGTTCACTACAGAAACCACCTCACCTTGATTGGTGGAGAATGAGAGGTAGAGCTGAGTATCGTCAGCATATTGCTGACTCCTCAGCCCAAACCTCCTGATGACCTCTCCCAGCAGTTCCATGTAGATGTTGAACAGCATGGGAGACAGTAAAGAGCCCTGAGGAACCCCATGACGTAAATGCCATGGGGCAGAGCAACTGTCCCCCAGCACCACCTTCTGGACACGGTCAGCCAGGAAGGATCGGAACCACAGCAAAGCAGTGCCTCCAACCCCCAACCTGGCCAGCCTATCCAGAAGGACACCATTCTCCCAGTTGACAGCAGTATGGATAGGTATGCAAACTACACTTTGTTTGGTGTTAGCAACCCTGACTTGGCAAACATTCCCTGTATTTTATTTGGTGAGAGTTATGGTATTACCGTAGCTGCCTAGATGCCCTAAGCACATCCGATCTCGCCTGATTTCGGAAGCTAAGCAGGGTCAGCCCTGGTTAGTACTTGGATGGGAGACCACCAGGGAATACCAGGCGCTGTAGGCGCCTGGAGTAGGAACTGGCAAGCCACTCCAGTATTCCTGCCAAGAAAACTCCATGGACATGGGGTCACAAAGGGTCGGTCACGACTGTAATGACACAACACATGGTACCAGGACAGGCCGTACCGGATTTTCTCTTACTACCATCTTACTTTGACACAACAGAAGGGTGGGAGGGAAGGTGCTTCCTCCTTTTTCAAATATGCCCCACACCACAGTAAATGTCTGCACATTAGTACATGTCTACTTAGAGTAAGGAACCTTTAACTCACCACCACCAGAAGCCTAGAATGTGTTTAGCTACATTGCAGAAATGGACACCCTTAAGCCTTAAATAAATAAGGGTTATTTATTTATGGGTTTCTTGCCTCCTTAAATAAATAAATAAAGTCTAGCAAAAAGCATAGCCAAGTGACTTCATGTTACTGTATTTTTATAATAATTAGAGTGTCCTTTGTGGGGGGGGGGGTCATCCAATGTTTTGGAATTGTGTAGTTAGGTTTCTTGCACAATGAAAAGAGTTTCTTGGATGCAGAAAAGAGAAGACATGGTAATGATGACATCCAGTCCTCCTTGGCAGATTTTTCTGTGATTTTCTCATAGAGATTATTAATGCTACTACTGTAGAGTAAAGCCCTGCCTTTGCTGGAGTTCTCAAGTTTGGTTCAAGTTCCTTTACTAAATCGATAGCATGAGTGAAAACTTTTCAATTTTTCCCCCACATGCAAAGCAAAGAAGATAATGCACAAGTAACACTACTTCAGAGGGAATGGGACTAATAGGCAGGCCCTTCTAATATTGTTTGTTGGTTTGTTTAATTTATATACCACCCCATTAGTACCAAAGCACTCTTCTGGGTGGTTCACAACAGTTAAAACAAACTACAAAAAACAATAAATGCTAAATATAATATAAACGCATAATCTAAGAACTCAACATCCGGAGTGCAATTCAGATATCGGGGAGTGTCACGACTGAAGGCAAAGTGCTCAGCTGGGTCTACACGAATGGCCTCCCTTAAAGGTAGTGTCTTTAACTGCCTCCTAAATGAGTACAGGGAGAGAGCCAGATGTAGCTCCTCTGGCAGTTAGTGCCACCACCGAGATGGCCTTGCCTCTAGTAGATGACTTTCAAAGTTCTCCCATGGTGGCTACACAGAGGAGCCTTCTCTGAGAAGATCTGGTGGGTTGGAGAGATGACCTCAGAGCAACCAGGGACCTTCTAGTCATCATATGGGAAGCAAATAAGCAGTTCGCATTGTCCTGAAGCTCATCCCAGTGTGAAATAAAACAAAGGAAACCCATATTTCACTTGTCTGAATTCAGAGAGGTTAGCCGTGTTAGTCCTTTCAAGAACTGCAGGCAAAAATTATATACTCCTCCAAGCAAAATTCAGTACACTGTTAGTAGTTTGTCAAGTTTATGATGCAGTTAGAAAAAAGCAATGAAGAAGAAGAAGAAGAAGAAGAAGAAGAAGAAGAAGAAGATGATGATGATGATGATGATGATGATGATGATGATGGCCAGGGTACATTATAAAAAGCATTTGACTCACTGATGCATATCTGGATTAACACCTGCCTAAAAATATAACTTGCCAAACTCCAAAAACCCATGGGAACATCAGGTAGAGAAGGTGTCAGAAAATGATGAAGTCAACATGTTATGGGATTTATGGATCCAAACTGGGAGACACCTTGAACATGACACACTAGACATAGTAGCAATAAAACAAAGAAATGTCTGGATCATTGATATTGCAATTCCGTGAGACACTAGAGTTGAAGCTAAAGAACTGGAAAAACTAACAAAGTACAGCAATCTGGCAATCAAACATCTCACTTGTGGATGAAACACACTTCAGTGGCTCTCATAATCATTGGGGCTTTGAGAACAATGTCAAGAAATTTCACATACTATTACAAGCAGTTGCAGATCTTAGAAATAATACCATCAGAACTGCCGAAAAAGGCAACATTAGGAACATAATACATACTGTGATTATATTTAACAGATACATATGATTCTGGTTACAATTTGTATCTGTTTAATACTAGTCAATGCCCTAGCACATCCGATCTTGCCTGATTTCGGAAGCTAAGCAGGGTTGGCCCTGGTTAGTACTTGGATGGGAGACCACCAGGGAATACCAGGTGCTTGTAGGTGCCTGGAGTAGGAACTGCACACCACTCCAGTATTCCTGCCAAGAAAACGCCATGGACATGAGGTCACAAAGATTCGGTCACAACTGTAATGACACAAAATACACACACACACACACAGTTTTTTTATAATTTTGATTGACGATGCCTGGTATTTTTAACAAACACCATCACCATCACCACCACCCACAGTGGTTTCCCATCAGAATGACTGGTATATAAAATAAAATAAAATAAAATAAAATAGTGGACTAAAATAACTTTTTTTAGTATAACAGTGCAATTCGGTATGTGATTTTTTGGAATGAATTTGGCAGGGGTAAAGGAAGAGGCTGTGCCAAGAGAGAGGCTAGCTGTCCTCACATTCCTGATGGTATATTATATTTCTGCCTGTGCAAGGTCTAAAACAAGTTGGTAATCAAGAAAGTCTAGCAGATATAGAGCTGGGCCTATCAGGTGGTAAATGTGTCATCCTCCTATCAAAGGATGATGCCTACAGGACCTCCCTAGAGCTAGGGTTATGTGAAAACTACTATCCCGTTGCAAATACTGTATTTTGATTTAGGTCAAGACTATGAGAGTGTAGTAGCTGGATGACTGTGAATGTTTTTGAAGGAAATGCACCATATAAGCCAATTTCTGACTGGTTTTAGGGCAACTTGGGGATTGAAGTGGTCTTGGTTACTCTGATGGATGATATGCATCAAGACAAAAACAGGTGGAATGCTACACTGTTGGTTCTTGTGGCTCTCTCAATGGCCTTTGGTACCATTATCTTACTGGAGTAGTTCTGTAGGATGGGAATGGGAGGTACTGTGTCCCAGTGGTTTTCAGTGCCACTTGCAGAGCTGATTACCAAAGATGACCCTGGAAGGTTTCTGTTCAGTCTCATGGGCATGAAACGGGGGGCTAGTAGAGGGTTCCATTCTGTTCTCTGTGATTTCTAACACATATATACAGTATGTTACTTGGATTTGGGTGCCAATAGAATGCTGATGAAGTGTAGTTGTTTGTCAGGTGAGGGTGTGCAGATGTGCTGGGAACTGGTGTCTAGATTTTGTAGTAGGTTGGATGAAGGCTTGGCAACTGAAGCAGAATCCCAACCAGACAGATCCTTTGTGGTCTGGTGATTCCCATATCCATGTAGTGGATGGGTAAGATGTTCTTCATGGGTTTGAAGGAGCAGGTGTGTGTTGTTTGAGGGTTTTCTCCTGGACCCACCATAGTCACTAAAGGTTCAGGTGGCACAGAATGCTTTCAGCCAATTTTGTTTGGCCTGTCACCTATGACTGTGTCTGGACAGGGACACTCTGGCTGCAGTAGTCCATACACTGGTAACATCCTGTGTAGATTACTACAGGGTCTATATGGTGCTACCTTAGCAAACAGCACAAATATTCAGTTCTGAAAGAATTCCTGGGACGGACAGGATGCTTCAAGTCCAAGTTTTGACAATGTGCTTTAAAGGCCTAAACAGGTAGGGACACAGATATTTAAGAAACTGGCTTTCTCCTTATGAGGTTCAAGATCTTTTTTGGCCCATTGAGCCAAGGATTGTCTGTGGTGATACAGGAGAGCTTTTTTAGCTGAAATGCCCCAGTTATGGAATGCCTATCTGGCACTGATGCTGCCAGTATCCTCATGGTAAATTAAAATCTGATTGCTTAACCAACCATTTGATAATCCTTGCTCAGGTTTGTAATCCTTTCCATCCATTTTAATTTCCTTTAATTGCTAAGCTATTTTAAACTCCTTTAATATGCTTCAACTATTTGAAAGGATTTAAATTGTATGGATTTCTTTTAATATGATTTTCATGGGTTGTATCCTGCCCTGGGATCTGTAGATGCAGAGCAGATTATCAAGAATACAAATGATCCAACATATGTAGGTGCACTCCAGACTCAGGACTGCTTTCTTCAGCATAGCTAATCCGTATGTTAAAATCTGCATAGCTTTACAGCTTAAAATGGCAAGCATGATTTCTAATTTTATAATTCTGTTGCATTATATCATCTATGGAAGGATGTTAAGCACTCGGGCAGATGTTAATACTGTATATACTCGAATATAAACCTAGTTTTCAGCCCTAATTTTGGGCTTTAAAAAGGGCCCTTGACTTATATGCGGGTCAATACTTTTAGCCACTTAGGCAAGTGCTTGGGTTGGTGGCTAAAAGTCATTTTAAACATTGCATGCCGCTCCCCTGTGATGCGGGGGGGGGGGGTCATGAGAAGCGGCATGCAATGTTTAAAATGACTTTTGGCCACTGACCCAAGCACTTGCATCAGTGGCTAAAAGTCATTTTAAACATCACACACCACTCCCCCAGCTCACAAAGGAGGAGCTGCCAGGCCCTGCTGCATTTCCCACCCTAGATTTATACATTTCCCCAGTTTTTTTTGGGGGGGGGGTTAAATTAGGGGCCTCAACTTATACTCGGGTCGACTGATACTCAAATATATACGGGTCAATGAATTATAATCTCCCCTATTTTCCTATTAGTTGCGGAGCCAGGGTTTCGGATTTTGATTCCTCTCTGTGGCTCCTGGTATAGGAACCAGTCTGTGCAGTCTTGGGCAAGCTGAACGGTTCCAGAGTGCCACTTGGAAGCACCTTGGGGGACTCGGCACCTGGAAAAAAATCAAAACGGGTTGCCATAAATTGGAACCAATTTGGTGGCACACAGTTTATATTATTTCTTTCCTGTCCGTTATAGCTGTTAAATCCATCAAGATTATCATTAATAAATTAGCTATTATTGAAAAGTTTGCCTGAACATCTCTGACAGCAAGTTGTTCAAGAAAAGGATTTGAGACAAAAAGTGTCCAAAGGTTAGACAGAACCCCACTGTGAGTTTCCCCCATCCCATTTTGGGGCGTTACCCCGTGTTTCGCTAACGTCATAAGCAACAACCATGGATGCTGAGCCAGAAGAGGGAAATGTCTGAGAATCTTGTAAAAGAAGGGACAATTCACGACGTGATTGATCCGTGGCAAAGAAAACATCTAGCTCCACTTGTAAGAGATAATAGTAAAAACAGACAACACTAGTACTCTGGGAGGGTCAAGACGAGCTGCACTGAAAACAAAGGAAGAACAACAGAATGTTTGACATGATATGTGGTTTTGTGTGTATGTTTACTGGTTTATTTTAAAGCAAAAACAGATGCAAGGACAAAAGAGGACAAAAGAAAGGCTCTGTTTTTCCACCCCTCTCCGAATCAAAATCTCTCTCCTTCCTCATAAATACTTTTTTTTAAATCCCCCCTTGGGGAAGTGCCAATCTCCCATGAATGACGAAGAAGACATGAAACAATGTTGAGTGGGAAGGAGACTCAAGGTGAAAGGGGCTCAAGCAGCATTCGGCCCCAGCTCACACACATCTAGTCCTTTACTCCATATAAAACAGTTTTGTGGCTCTCGTTTACCTAATTTTTCTTCATTTCCTGCTGTTCCTCTATTCCAGACATGTCCAAACTACAGCCCTCCTGATGTTTTGGACCACAGAATTCTAAGTTTAGATTGCCAATGGCAAACGACTGTGGCAGTTGCAGTCCAAAACATCTGGAGGGCTGAAGTTTGGACATCCCTGCTCTATTCAGATCTCTAGTCTGGCTTGATAGGCAAGGTACCAAAATGGGAAGGGGTGAGGTGGCAGGTCCAATAAAAATGAAGCCTTTGTGTGCATCTATATCTGTATATTCAAAACTAGTACAGTACTTCAATGCTTCCATAAAGTTATACTCAGTTCCTGAAATTTGTGATATAAAAACAATAGCAAAAACCAGTTTCTGAAACCATAGCTATATAGACTTGTGATAATATTCTCTTGGAATGACGGTCAATAAGGCGTTGCTGAAATGATAGGCTAAATATTACTCACAGCTATCTGCTATTTAAATACCTGGGTTGATAGACATGTGGAGGAATAAAGATGCAGGATTTAAGGGAAAATGTGGGCAATGAAATATTTTAGAATGTAATCTCTTTTTTTAACCTGGTTCTTTTTTTTTTCTAGAAAGATGAGAAAGCAACGATAGCCAAGATGAACCGTCAGCGCACTAACTCTATTGGTCACAACCCCCCACACTGGGGAATGGATCGCTCCTTTTACAACCATCTTGGCAGCAACCAAGTTTCCAAGGAGATGAAAAGAATGGTAAGGATGCTCAGTTTTATGCTGTCTGTAACAGTTGTGGACAAATGTGTATGAGCATACATGTTTCTATTTAAATATTGCCGAGTGTGTGTGTGTGTGCGCGCGCGCACACACCCACACACCTCTATATACACCCAGACACATAGCGACACATTGATTGGCATATACACCCACTGTGCAAGCATGATAGCATTCAGGTGTCAGGAATTACTAGAGGTGCGAGTCAAATGGTACCTGTAAATGTGCTCAGAGACTTCCCAAGCTCATAAATGGCAGACTCAACCCAAAATCACAAAAAACAAACAAACAAATAAACAAACACTTACTTGCTTTGAGAGAAGAACCTTTGCTTGTAAATACCAGGCAGGGGTTACACTCTGTCTAAAAGTCTGTTGCATGGCAAAGGACTGGATGAAGGCAGCTTCTTTTGTACTCTTCACCATAGTTAGAGCAGGAAGGGTTGGTGCAGAGTTTGAGATTCAGTGATTGAGCCACCACTGAAAGTATGTGGCAATTTCTCTTTTACCTGAGAGTCCCTGTTTGAATCTCAATTTGTGTATCATAATTGAGTGAGAAATGCTGTCTGCTCCGGCAGGGGTGGAGAGAAGGTTAGTAACAAAGACTAGGGAGAGATAGCAGGTGGAGGGGAGGGAAGAGTCACAGGCTACCTGAGGGGCATTTTTTCTCCACAGCAGTTTGAAAGATAAGTGAGTAGCAGGAAACCAATTTTTATTCCTTTTAGAGCTGTGCTAATTGTGAAAGGTTTTCTTCAGAAGACAACGGGCCTGCAGCACAATTGTCCCCATTCAAGTGTAGTAATGAGCAAGCCCTTGTCTTATTTTCTAAGGCAGGAGATGGCAGAGATTATGTACTCCAAAGAGAGGTGATGCAGGGCAAGTGTTTGGATGGCCATCCAGCAGAGTCTGCAACCAAGGTAGCTACAGGGTTTTCATTTGAATGGAAAGCAGTGCAGATGACCCTGCTTTCACCAAGGACCAATAATTGGCAGTCCTATAAGAAGAGAAAAAACATGGCGAGAGCTGCTTCTGATCTCAGTCACTGCAGCTTCAGATATGACTGCCTGTATCTCTGTCACTAGGCCTTCTATCTGGCTGGTCTGTTTAGGGATTTTGTCTGCTAGCTTTGTAATGAATTCCAGAGGATTCACACTGACAAGGCCAAGGAGAAGGCCTCAATGATGTGGTGATTATCTCTGAAAAGAAAAGTGTGATGGCATCTCATCAAAATCCTGGAACAGCAAAGATCTGGTTGTGTACTTATACAGAAAGCTTTTACCCTGTGTACTTCATAGAATGCTTTATTCACCAAGGGGCCCAAAACTATAATATAAAAATACTTAATGTTTATATTAAAATTATTGTTTTTAAAGCAATTGATGTGAAGTGTGTCAATAATGCTTGTTAAGACCAATATTGCTAGTGATATTTGTATCAGGAGTGGGGAACCTTTGGCCCTCCAGATGTTTTCGATTCCTGGCATTCCAAGCCTTACTGCTAGTGATAAAGAACTGTGGGAGTTATGGTCCAAAACAACTGGAGGGCCAAAGGTTCCCCACTCATGGTTTATATATTCATGCCACAGTCCTTTTGCTTCTTTGCACTTACTATTTTATACTTGTATTAACAATCCCTTTAAGTAAGTTAAAGGCAAAGTTCTAAATGTTCTAAATGGCCTGAGGCTGATAACAGAATAAAGGGTTTTAATCTCCATCTTTAATCTCCAGTCTCATCCTTGTCAGTAACTCTAATAGTTACAACCTGTCGGCTGAGAAATTATGTCAGGCTGGGAAATGATGGCTTGTCCAGTGTCATTCAAAGAAATCATGGCTGAACTGAGATTGGAATTAGGCAAACGGTGTATAATCTGAATGATTGCTCATGTGCAAGGTTCATCAGAAGAGAGAGCAGAAGAGGCTTCCTTCACCTAGACTGAGCAAACTCACAGAAGATGGGAACAGCCCAGGATTTCTTACCTTGAATAGCAAACATTTGTTCCTCATATTGTAGTGGCAAGTGTTGAAATCCATCTTTTAAAGATAAATCACCCCCTTGTGGAGATCATGAAATAACATTCTCACTGTGGCCTACTCACTGAAGAATTTAGGTGTGACTGGATGACACAGTTATCCTGGCCTGTCATTTCTCTTTGCTGTTCAAGAGGATTTGCTAGACAATCATATCTCAGTTGTGAAACTACCACTTACACTTTACGTTTCTTATGAAACATCTGTACGTGGTTCTAGCCACATTATAGTTATGAATGATGAGAAGTGTTTGTGTTAATGCTCACATAGAAATGAATGGTGGAGAATTGCTTCATCATAACTGTTACCACCACCGCCACCATCATAATTATTCATTGATGTTATTAACTAATGCTGCATTTCCACCTCTCAGTCCTGCCATCGTCGGAAAGCTTCAAGTCTGTGCTTGGAAATTATGGTTTTATCAAAGCAAAGCACTTGCAATGCATGTCCAGCTTTTGGTAGGACATGTCTGATATTCATTATGTTTCCTGTAGAGAAACTGAGCAACAGAGTGCCACACCATCCTGAAGGGAAGGGCTATATTTATTATTAATCTCTTAGAGTGTTGACATCCTGTCTCTTTCAAACATACACTTTAATGAAAATTCCTTCTTTTGTGATGTGATTTTCTTAGCAGTCCAGCTAGAAAGTGTTAGAAGAAGCTGACCACAGATTTCATTTTTTCCAAAATTGATTTCTACCCTCTTGGTAGTGTACAACAGCATAAAATGCCCTTTAAAAGTATTTTTGAAACAATTAGAGGTTATTTGTTGCACTACTAACTTTGCAGAAGCTATTTAAAAATCTTATTACCAAATAGTGTGTAGTCACTATGTTACTTATAATGAGTTACGTTCACATTCTGAATGAAACGCAGACTTAAAATAGAATCAATACCTGTAAAAGCCAATGTGATTCTTGGTTGCATCAACAGAACCATAGTGTCTTGATCAAGGGAAGTGATAGTACCACTCTTTTCTGCTCTGGTCAGACCCCACCTGGAGTACTGTGTCCAGTTCTGTGCGCCTCAATTTATTAAGGATGTTGACAACCTTGAGCGGGTACAGAGGAGGGCGACCAGGATGGTTGAAGGTCTGGAAGAAATGTCTTATGAGGAACAGCTTAGGGAACTGGGAATGTTTAGCCTTTCAAAAAGAAGGCTGGGGGGGGGATATGATAGCTATGTTTAAATATTTGAAAGGATGCCATATTGAAGAGGGAACAGATTTGTTTCCCATGGCTTCAGAGACTAGGACTCGGGGCAGTGGTTTCAAACTACAGGAAAAGAGATTCCATTTGAACATTAGGAAGAACTTCATGACAGTTAAAGCTGTTCAGCAATGCAACGAAGTGTGGTGGAGTCTCCTTCTTTGGAGGTTTTTAAGCAAAGGCTGGATGGCCAACTGTCGGAAATATTGTGATGGAGTTCCTGCAAGGCAGGGGGTTGGACTGGATGGTCCTTGAGGTCTCTTCCAACTCTATGATTCTGTGATTCTGTGTGTGTGTGTGAGAGAGAGAGAGAGAGAGAGAAAGATAGAGAGAGAGAGAGAGAGAGAGAGAGAGAGAGAGAGACTTCCAGCATGTTGCATTCTGCATCCCTATAATCTTCATCAGTCCAGTCTAGTTAGTCTCTTTTTGATAGAATGAAGTCTTGCTGAGAACACACACAAGTACACACCCTCTTCTTGAGTTCTGTCTAAGTGGAGGGTTTTCCCTTTTAAAGTATTCTCCTTATATACTGCTCCATAACACTTAAAGCACTCTCTGGGTAATTTGCAGTTTAATTATGCAGGCTATACATTGAATTTTGCAGGCTACCCTCCCCCTGCCCCAATACTGGGTTCTCAGTGTACTAACTTTGGAAGAATAGAAGGCAGAGTCAACCTCAAGCCAGATACCTGATCCCAGGATCAGACTCAGGTTATGAGCACAGTCTTCACCATTTAATGACTGCACCCTGAGACTTCTTAATCAAGACAATCAAAGAGTGTTTTCCATTGAGGTGGCAGTTCAGGTACTTAAAAGGTGTAGTAATGAGCCCCAGGTTGGTTTGAGGTTTGTGGTGGGGTTAATTTGTAATCTGAATCTCCTTGCTTTCAAAGCACTGTAGTTTTGATTTCTTTTTTCTTTACCTTCCTTTTGCACTATCTTTATTGTTGAAAGTTTTTTCTTTTTTGGGATGGAATGGCCCATGGCTTAACATAACACCAGAAATAATAACAAAAAAATGTAGCATTTCTTGCAATGCTATGGATTAGAGGTTTATATTTTTTAAATTCTCAAATCAAAAATCTTCAAATTACTTTCTTTACAGCTGCACCATAGCACAAGTGAGTTTCATGAAAATTTGTAGCTGAGCACCACAGAATCTGAAGATGCTTTAGAGTTCTGAAAATACAGTATCCTTTAATTATTTTCAGATTCAATTACTTAACATAAACTCCATTTGAGCACCTCAATTGTTTGAAATAATAACTGCATTAAGAAAAGCTTCAGTGAGAGAATTATTTTACTATATATTATTTTACATTTTTGCTGCACACTGTCATATTAAAAGCAATGGCACATCCAATAGAAAGGTGCAAACTGTAATTAACTTCTTTGAAGCATGCAAAGTATCTATAAAAAGATAAAAGTTCCCCCCACACATGCATGCTAGTCATGTCCGACTCTAGGGGCAGTGTTCATCTCCATATTCAAGCCAAAAGAGCCAGTGTTGTGCAAGTCCATGGCGACGTGGCCGGCATGGCTGCAAGGAAACACTGTTTTTACCTTCCTGCTTTTTACGGTGGTACCTATTTATCTACTTGCATTTGCATGCTTTTGAACTGCCAGGTTGGCAAGATCTGGGGTTATCAACGGGAGCTCACTCCGCTGCATGGCACCCGGAATTTGAACCGCCGAACTGCCGACTTTGCAGTCAACAGTTTCAGAGCCTTAGTCTGCTGAGCCACCACGCCACTATCCAAGATAAAGGGGCACTTGTGAAATTGCAGCTTTTTCAGTGCATCATGTAAGATTTATACTGCAGCCCTGGCACATCAAGTCACCAGCAAATTCAGTGGAATTTACTTCCAGGAAAATAGGTTCAGAACTGAAACCTAAATTGTTTATAGTACTCCTTCTGTTGAAAATATAATGGGAGGAGTGAAGATTTCTGCTGGAAATAGTTGTGTTAATCACACAAGCCATTTATGTTTTCGCAGACATATATGCTATCAATAATTATATGTTCGCAATCACATAGCTTGAATGTCACCAATAATGCAACAATAAAATGAATGTGTGGATGGTTTACTTTTTGTTATATATTCATCATTGCCATATGCAGTTTTATCCAGCAGACATAGCATAATATCAGTCCAGCTGCAGCTTTTATTGGTTGAGAATCCTCTTTTGGGTTTTTTTGGTCATGTAAACTCACAAAGCATGATGTGATTAATAGATTCTAATCAAGCTAGCATGTAATTATAATTAGAAGTTTCTTTGAATTTGTGTTAGACGGGTGCTTGCATCATCCTATTCATAGACAAAGGCTAGTTGTGCCAAGCTGTATTACGCAACATGTTGTTAATTAGAGTTCACTATGTCTAGCTGGTGGCTCAGAACGAAAACATTATTATTTATTGAAATATCAATCTGAGCTTAAAATACACAGACACACTACAATGGACACACACACACACACACACACACACACACACACAGAGAGAGAGAGAAAGAGAGAGAGAGAGAGAGAGAGAGGAGTGTCTTCCCACCACATTTCTCACAAAATATGTCTAGAAATAGTATTAGAAAGAAGTGATGATAGTATGGTTTTTCAGTTGGTCTGTACTTTATCCTGTCATAGTTTATTTTGTGGGAGGTGAATATTTCTGAGTGATAGACCCAATCTTCAGGGTACCTGGGGAGATGCATACATTGCCTATACTGAACAGTTTGGTGGTCAATGTTTTAGAGATCAGCACAATGTTGTTCTTTTGAATTTTGTGGTAATACAAAGAAGGATTTAATAGTTTCCATCAGCTTACAATATTTCAGTACTTCTCCCCTTCTTTCTTCATACCCCAATTTCCAGTTATTTGCTTTTGTTTTATTCCATGCTGCTTTGTTTAACATAAATGTATACTGATATTTACCAAGCTCTATAGTGGCTTTCTGAAATGTTAATAACAGTTTAAAAAAACCCAAAGGAAAGTCAACCAAGGGTGTAACATTTTACATTTCTATAAGAAATTAGTCATTAAGGAAATTCTTGTCTCAGGCAACTCGTTAGAATTACAGTCATAAAAGGCTAGTAACAATGTGTTGCTTTTATTATTATTATTATTATTATAGGACAGATAGGAATTTTACAATTTATTTTATACAGGGTTTCAGGGATAGGTGTCACTATTATTTTAGATCAATGACAATGCTTTTTGGTGTCTGAAATTTTCAGAATTTACCTACTGTGTAGAATGTGGGCCACTCATGTCCCATGAGAAAATATTGGTAGTTGCCTTTGGTACCAGTCTCTGGCATCTCCAGTATATGACTTTTTATTCAGGTCTTTTTTTAAAACAACAGTGACTTTCTTCGGATGGATAGCCATTAGTGGTAAAGGAATCATTTCCCTTATACCCATGCCCTTCCTCGCGCTGGTATGTGGTATTGTACTTCTATCATTTTCCTGGAGTCTCGGCGCCAAGTATGTAAAGGGCCACCTTTCTTCTATTTAGTCAAAGCTGAAGAAATACAGAAGAGACTGAGGTGGAGATGGTGAATCAAACAACAGTATGGACTGAATTTGCCAAGGGCTTTACAAAGTCTCTGCTCTCCACTGTAATTGTTTGTTTGTTGTACCTAGAGTTTGTGTTTCTAGCCCAAACTAAATAAAGTAGATGCAGGACAAAGCAATGTTCAGTAAGTTACAAAGAATCGTATTTTTGGCACATGTCTGTGAGGTACACAGAGAAGCATTGTTCCCATTCCTCTCTTTTTTTGCCCCCCTCCCCTGCCTGTATTATGTTTTTGAACATAATCATGGAGACATTTTTTTCAGTGATATCTTGCAGTGGTGAGCAATTACTGTTCCCAAGGTAACTCAAAAACAGCTGGCAATTTTGCATGTTCTGCTATTAGCCTGGGGCTGTAGCCAAATGTGTGTGGGGGGGGGGTCAGTGTGTTGCTGCATCTGACAGCACTGACATCCTTCTCCTAATGCACTCACACACATACACACATCAAGTTCCAATTTGAGGCCTTTTAAAAAAACTTTTTAGAATAAGGTGTGCCTAGAAAACAGAGGAGTAGCCAGGGAAGCCGTGAGGAGGAAGCTGTGTGCTTGATGTAAGTAATCCCAGTCTTTCAGACACTTCCATTTTTTTGGCATTAGGTCTCTACAGGCCTAGCTAAGGTAGTAGTATATCCCCAAGTGGCCGGTTCTTCCCCCTAGAGATGCAGTTGGCCACCTCAGGCTGAAAATTTGACTGTGGGTGGAAAAAGAGGTTGTGGGTCCAGAAGAGATGGGCCATGCTTGAAGTCTCCTGTCTTCCTGGTAATAGATGCAGGTGGCCTTACTCTGTTTTAGAATTAGTAGCCATTTGATATACACTCAGTTGTACTGCCTCATATTTATCTCTGAGATTTCAGATTAGTTCTGAATGGTGAGGAATCATGTGTGGAATACGTTCATCTTAGCTTGATACCTCAAGGAGCCTCGTGGTGCAGTGGTTAAATACTTGTACTGCAGGTAAAACTGTGCTCAAGACCTGGGGTTCGATCCCAGGTAGCTGGCTTATGGTTGACTCAGCCTTCCATCCTTCCGAGGCTGGTAAAATGAGTACCCAGCTTGTTGTGGAGTGGGGGCACTGTGTAGCCTGCATATTATTATTAAACTGTAAACCACCCAGAGGCTACTTGAAGTAGTATGGGGCGGTATATAAGCAGAACGCTTTGCTTTGCTTTATCTTAGATAAAGAACCACATCCTTGCATGTTCTTTATATCTTAGCATATAAATGTGGCGTACCTGTATTCAGACACTCAAAAAAGACTTTACCAAAGCTGCACGAATTAGCTGTCAATGCATTTGCACAGCTCTATGATCAAGCCTCCTAGAAGTGAATGGATTGTTGCTGTATGTGGTTCCACTAGGTCAGTGACTCCTAGCCTTGGGTAAGTCAAGTGTTTTTGGACTGCAGTTCCCAGAAACCTTGGCCAGCACAGCAGGTGGTGAAAGCTTTGGGGAACTGCAGTCCAAAAATACCTGAGTCTTGGCAGTAGCCCCTTGCCTCTGGCATCTGGCCTTGATGCCTTCAAAAGGGGATTGGACAGATTCCTGGAGGAAAAGTCCATCACAGGTTACAAACCATGATGGAGATGTGTAATCTCCAGGCTTAAAACCAGGGTACTTCAAGGGGCAGATGCAGAGGAGTGGTATCAGGAGACGGAGCTCTAGTCTTGTGTGCTCCCAGAGGCATCTGGTGGGGCCACTGTGAGATACAGGAAGCTGGACTAGATGGGCCTTTGGCCTCATCCAGCATGGCTCTTTTTATGCTTTTATGTTCTTATGAACTCTCTACCTCTCAAAATATGCCTCACCCTCTCACAGGGAACATTTATATATTGGATTTCCCTGTGTCTTGGACATAACTCCCAATGGTGTATCTCATGTCCTAATCTTTTCCACCACTGTCTTTTATTAATTGCTTATTTTTATTGTTTTAACTATTTCGTTTGTATTTTGTTATTGTTGTGAAATGCCCAGCATGGCTTCATAGCTAGATGGGTGGTATATAAATCTAATAAATAAATAAATACCCAAAGTTGAAAACCACTGCACTAGATGCAGTGTGTGTTCTTTATTTAGTTGAATTTAACATAAATGTCTGTTTGTTGGCGATGTTGGGCTTAAAAATGCTAACTCAATTTTAACTGTTTTGTTCTTTGTGATATTTTTGTCACTACTTTCTCGTCTATGGCTTTAACTTACAAAACGTCTAAATTTTTGAAGAGGCATGGTATTATATTTGCCAGTGCGTATGTGTCACCATATGTGGTCCTCCATAATTAGAAAATGCGTCTGAAATGGCTTTTTCAGCTTACTGAGATTGCCTGCCCTTTTCAGAATGCCACGTTAAAATTAAAAGATCACTGCAATTGTGGCTTTAGTATTATTATAGCTTTCGAGTAAAAGTTCACTCTGAGCAATTAATTCAGTTGTAAGGACCATAGCATTTCATTATCAGATCTAGTTCACATATCAGAAGCTAGGTAACCAAATCTAAATCATTTTTATGATAACTCTAAATTTGATGACAGGATATAATGACTGGCAAAATTAACATGCCAGTCTGCTTCGTGCAAAACCAAAAGCATATGTGTCATTCCGTGCAATGATTAACGGGTTGTATAAACGTTTGTCAACATTCTCATACTACCTTTCACACTCATTGGCTGAAATCTAGTTCATAGAAGTCTGTTCCTCTTTGGTACACAAAGTGTCCCTACTGGGGTGTACACACATACATCAAGCCCACATGCTTGCACCCCTGAGAATCACAGCAGAGAATGCTTTGTTTATGAGGGTGGAATGGACCAGTTGTTTGATTTGGGTTGCACTATAAACAAGATTTTAGCCATTACGTCAGTTTCTTGTGGCCATATTTGAAAACCTAAATAGACAGCTGTCTTTCATCCGTATTCCCACTTCATTCCTTCCATATCACAGCTCTTAATTTTGAATGAAAGCTGCAGAAGGAGCTAATATTTGGCCATTTGCAGAAGATCTTTTGGGAAGCAAGCACCTTGAAAAAGACCTGCTAAGGGTGAATCTTCAGCACTTGTGGGCACCTCACGGGTGCAAAGCAGAGCGAGTGGTACACACCGCTCTGTTCTACAGCAAGACAGAGTAGGGAAATCATGATCAGGAGGAAAAGCTTGATTGATTGTTGCTTCTCTCACAGAGTGTCCACTCTCTGAGACCATCTCTTCATTTAGGTTTGTGAAGTCTTTCTTCCAGGGAAGTGCAGTTCCATTAAGGATAGGCTAAAGCCCCATGTAACTAACTAGATAGCCAGTGGTTCCCAACCTTGGGTTTCCAGATGTTCTTGGACTGCAGCATCCAGAAGCCCTTGCCAGCACAGCTCGTAGTGAAGGCTTCTGGGAGTCGTAGTCCAAGAACATCTGAGGAACCAAGTTGGGGAACCACTGAGACAAACTGTTTACTAATAATACTGTACTTCCATCTTATCTGGACTGAGCCAGATATCAGGAGGCAGGAAGACCCCCGCTTGGCAATTAGAAGCAAAGCTTCTTGAACATTTGTTCTACAGGTTGAGCCTTCTTTTGGTGAATGCTTGGTCATTGAGAGATAAGCTCAGGATTCGTTTGCAGGTGGTCTTGCAAAGAAGCAAAAAAATGGAACATATTTCAGGATAATAGTTTATCACTTTCTAATTGCAAAGCTGTTAGCTGAATAGTTCAGTGATTTGGATATCTGGCTGCTGAGCCAGAGACTGAGAGTTTGATTCCCGGTTGTGCCTCCTGCGAATAAAGCCAGCCTGTCTGGCCTTAGGCAGGCTGGACAATCCCATAAACAGGACATGGTAAACAACCTCTGAGTACTCTTTATCTAGAAAACCTTGGAAATGGTCCCCATAAGTCCAAATTGACATGACAACATGCACTTATTATTCTTAACTGGAAAACAAGTATTTCTTCTGTTCTGTTCTTCTCATCGAAGCATGAATTCAGAACAATCGCCATATAACAGTTACATCTAGCAGATGTATGAATAACAGAAGGGTCTGGTCATCCTTTTCTCTAATCCTTCAAAGAGATGTATTTTCCCAAAGGTTTAGTTACATCATTTTCATCATTTTCATACATTCATATATCAACAGTCAACATTCCATACATTCATATATCATGTAAATGTACATAATGTCTTTTCTCACTTCCACTAATTCATAAGTAATTGGCTACTTTCTGTCCTCTAAGTAGAGTTAGCAAAACCAAAACAATGATGTTTCTGTGAGGAGTTTCTGGTTTTAAAAAGTGTTAACTTTTTCATCAGTTAGCATGAATGGCAAGGCAGTCTTAGAGATTCAGCTTTGTTTCCTTTATTTTGAAGTCTCCTAAACAGTTCTATGACCTGAATGATGACTGAAGGACATAGCATAAGCTATTGACATAATCTTAGCAAATGAATGTCACTTGTTGTTGTTGTTGTTGTTCAGCTATTAAAAAATACCTGTATATATATACCAATCTTCATTTCTCGTTCTACTTCCTAATTTGTTTTGTTTTATGTTTCAGGGTTTTGAAGATCCAAAAGACAAGTAAGAGAAAAAATCATTCTTTCCCCCCTTGTTCAACTGTGAAATGTGTAAAGTGTGTCCATCTGCCAAATGTGGAGAATCCATTCTCATTTTTATGTTACTCCCTAAGTAGTTTTTCTTCACTAGGTTATTTATTAGGAGTTCGAATGCAAAGCTGGCATAAAAGTGCATTTAATAACACAGCAATATCACATCCTACCACCATCCCACTGTCTTTGTTTTTTTGTGATTTGGTTTTTAATGAATTATGCTCTTTAAAAGGTTGTTAACGTAGAAGGTTTCTTAGAGTGGGTGTCAATATGAACATTCAAAGAATGAGCAGCTTTTTGGAAATGTTAATTAAGGACAAGGAGCACAAGGAGGTGCAGTGATAGAATATTTCCCTTATTCTAGAAGGTTGCCTTACACTGGATCAGACAGACCCTTGGTCCACCTAATCTGCTGTTGACAACACTGAATGGCAGCCACACTCCAGATTTTCAGGACCAATTATCTAGGTCTACCCAGAAGCAATGAGGACTGACTTGGAACCTTCACTGTAAATTGAAATTGTGGCCTACTCCTTTTCAGCAATACCTAACTCACCAAGATCTTGTGATCAGATCAAATTAAGCTGTACTCCTTTTAAAGTATCATAACTCAAGATGAAAACCAAGAAATGTTTGTTTTCAAGCCTGTCCATTCTCTCTGACCTATCTATCATATCAGGCAGAGCAACCCAAGAGACTACAAGGAAGAAAGAGGTTCACAGAAGAGTGGGAATATATATATACAGTGGTACCTTGTATAAAGGAATTAATTCATTCCAAATGAAATTCTGTTAAGCAAATTTTCCTTTATACAAATTTCCCATAGGAATGCATTGAAAACAGAATACAGTAGTCCCTAATCGCGACCATTTTTATGTTGTACGGATTCGCCCCATAGGTGATGCTGTTAAGCAAATTTCCTCTATCTCCGGATTTTTTTATGTTTTACAGATTTTATGTTATACAGTACAAACCATTTGTTATACAAGGGTCCACTGTACATGGATTCCTTCCTGTAAAGGCTCTGAAATCGAGCTATATTATAGATTAACTACTGAACATGGCCTACTAGGGCCTACAGAAATCACCTCCTCTGAAGTTTTGTGAGAATGCTGTGTTTTGCAGGAGCGAGCCCTTTTGAGTGTCTCGCTACAAATAACGCGGCCACTTCTTAAGTTTGTGAGAAGGAAGCTATTCCTAAGATGTAACTGAATTGTCGTAGTACCACAAAAGCGTAAGAGCAGCTTTTGCTATTTATATTACTTATAGTGTGCTACTGAGAAGGAGGCAGAGCAGGTTAATGATTAATCTGAAGAGTGCTTTTCTCTCTTTAGAAACTGTAATTTTGAGTGGGGAGGAGGGAACTACACGTGCATACTGAACAGGAGAATTCTGAGCATCCTTGCCAAGCTAAAATGTGCAGCATGTATTGAAGGAACCTCTGACAGAAAACCAATATTGGTTGATCATGAGACTGCCAACTGAGAAATCAGAAGATGCTAGTTCATGTTTTCTCTTCTCACAGCTGCGGAGAACAGCCATGGCTGGTTTATCCAATAAAAAGCAATGGAAGTAGAAAGCAATAATAATAATAATTGGTTTGTTTGTCTGTTGTATTCGTATTGTATTGTGCATTCGCTGACTTGATCAGCTTTGTAAGCCGCCCAGAGTTCCCTTGGGAAGATGGGCGGGGTATAAATCTAATAAATAAATAAATAAATAAATAAATAAATAAATAAATAAATAATATAGGAATGAACCTCTTACTTCCAGGGAGGTATGAAAGAAAAGAAAAGGAGAAGAAACCCACTTTAGTGTACTTAAAAATAAAATTAACATTCTCGAGTATGACAGCCATAAAAATAGTGTTTTCTAATGTATCATCATTATCAATACTTTTTTTAAAAAAATCTCATTTGTCTTAGGATGCAGTCAGATGGGCCTTTGTCCCACAGTTTGGTCAAGGCTGGAGACTGGATAGTTCACTTCTTTTCCCTGTGACTGCACAACAGATGTGCTATCATGAACCAGCCCGGCCCTGGTCAAAGCCTACCCAATTCCTTTTTGAATCCATATTAGTGGCTACTATTTTTTGGTTTAGGTATGATCACTCTGTTTTCATTTGGTTCCAGAATGTGGGATTGCTGCGATCAAATCAAAGCAGCTAAGTGGGTGTCCCTTTGCTAAAGCCACTTAAGTGTCTTGAGATATGGAAAGCTTCCTTGCCACTCACATGCAAACAGAAGGGAAAGGAAACATATCAGCAATAGGGATGGGCATTTCGTTTTGGAACCAGTAGGTTACGAAACAAACCACACAAGCCCAGATTGTCCTCAGACCCGGCTGATACACGCAAATCCAACTGTTTTACCTTTCTCTGTCTCGTGCAGGGTTGAAATTCAACAAGGAAGCATGCTGTGACGTCATCTGTGCTAGATCTGTGATGCTGGCCAATCAGGAGCTGTGCAGGGGCAGGCATCATCCCGCTTCCCTCTCTGATTGGCCAGCAGCACAAAGCAGGAAAGATGACGTCGCAGCGTGCTTCCGCGTTGGATTTTAACCCTGCGCGAGACAGAGAAAGGTAAAGCAATTGGATCTGCGTGTATCAGCCAGTTCCAAGGACCACCTGGGCTCGCATGGTTCATTTCGTAACCTACTGGTTCTGAAACTAAATGGCCATCCCTAATCAGCAATGCTTTAAAAGGGCCTTTTGAAAGAAGTCATTTCAAAATTTGGCTGGTATGCTATTTCAGGTAGCCACAATGAAAAAGAAATAGAAAAGTTCCTCCGCTTTTCCCTTCACACACAATCAACAAGGAAGCCTTCTCCCCACAAAAAAAAAGATCATTAAGAGAGAAAGAGAGGAAGAGACAGGAGAAGGATTTTTTTTAAGGCAGATGATTATGTCATACTAAAATGGGTCTCTTGAGTTGTGGTGTGGCCACTTCTTGTGTGTGGATGCAAGGAACTTCCCTAATGACATACTATACCTCAAAGTGAATACGGTATAGCATGAGCTAGACTAGCCATTCTCAATAGGGGGCATATGGTCCCCTGGGGAGCCCTATAATAATTAAAGCAGGCACACACAGGAAACAACCACACACTACTTAATAAGGTTTGGTGTACAGCTGACACGAACCTGCTTCAAAAGTGTTCTGCTTATATGCCGCCCCATACCACTTCAAGTAGTCTCTGGGCGGTTTACAGTTTAATTACATAGTATGTAGGCTAAACATTGCACACATGCAAACACCCCAGGAAGCTGGGTACTCATTTTACCGACCCCGGAAGGATGGGAGGCTGAGTCAACCATGAGCCTGCTAACTGGGATTGAACCCTGGTCGTGAGCACACTTTTAGCTGCAGTACAGGCATTTAACCACTGTGCCACGAGGCTCCTCAGCCTGCATTTCTTTCATGTTAATGGTTCCACACAAAGCAAAATATTCAGTCTCTCTAAAATATTCAGAATCTCTTCCATGGATAGCTGGGTTTGCCCTGACTCCAACATCAATGGAAAATATTGGAAGATTAGGATATGTAAGAAGACTCACTCTTAACCATCCTGATGATCCATCCCCGTTTAAAGCTAGGCTAGTTGACAATCATCACTTCATCTTGTGGCAGTGAATCCCACAGTTTGACTGTGCGTTGTGAGAATAAATTGGGCAATGGGGGAAATGGAAGATTTACCTGGCAAAGGCCAGAAATAGAAGGGTTGCAAGATTATGGGAAACAGTTACAAAATCAAAGAACAAGCTCCTGGAAGCAACAAAGAACTTAGATCATTGGCAAACGTTAGCAAGCTATGAACTCAGGCAAAGCACAGCACAACAGAGAACCAGAAACAAACTAATCTGCCGTGGAAATGAAATCCACTCTTTCTCTCTCTTCAGTCCCATGACAGCTCAGCTACTTCTAAGTTCCATTTACTAAATCCTTTCTCATGGATGGCAGAGTTACTGGCCTTTTTAAAGCTATGATGTATCTTATGTCCTTTCAACTCCTTTTATGTTGTTCTCTCTCTCCCTCTACCTTCTAAGAGGATCTTGATTGTTCTCCCTCTCTCTCCTAAGAGAGTCATCTTAAGTTTTCCTGAAGCCTTGGAGTCCGTACTTCCAAGACTTCAAGACTTGAATTCCAGAGACACAGTTCTAGGATGGCATTCTTTGAGTTATTCAGGTGCCAGTTGTTTTCCCCAGGCCATTATAGCTTCCTCAGTCTCCTCAACCACCTTCCTAACCATTTGGGTTTGAGTCCCTTTGACAGGCATGCTTCCTCATATCTCTGTTCTTCTAATCTTAGGGTTTCCCTTCTCCTATCAGGTGTTTTCCCAAGGGAACTAAAGTTAACTTAAACACTGTGATTTATACAAGGAATCAGGCTCTTAGTTAGCAGCCTCAAAGATTACAATCTTTCCTCGTAAGGGGATTTCTCAGTTCCCTCACTTAAAGCTTGTTTGGAAATACAGGTAGTTTTAAAAGCACAGAGGCAAGTATCCTATTCAGGTTCTACTGAGCATGCCATCATGGTAAACTGTGATTGCCAAATTTGCACAAATATAGTCTTTGTCCAAAGAGATGATTCACACACACCCCAAGACCATTACTTCTTGAGGTTTTTGCGAGCCCCTTCTCCTTCATGTCTGCCCATATTCCGGACAGATGATTTGGGTATGTCTTCTGCTTTAACAACTTTATTCACTCTAACAAACATGTCAATAAACTCCCCTTTATCTTCTGCCATCCTCCCTTCTGTAAATGTAGGTTTCAACCCAACATTATCAAAAGTCCCCAATGATTGGTCAGGGTCTCCTAATAATCTTGCCATAGGCAATTAACAGACTCTGGTCCATATCCCAGGCTACTCCTAGTGAGGTCTACTGGTCTTTGTAAAACACCCAGCCGATAGCCTATTCCCAAACTCTCCGGCCTGGATCTCTTCGCATCAGTGGGGGGGAAAGGTCTCCTCACATTGGGCCTTTTCACACGACCCCTAAAATCAGCGGCAAATGGCTCCCAGATCCGGAGCTTAAAATTGTTTCCCCACCAGCTCCGGAATTTACAAAAAATTGAGTGTGACCACGCCCACCTAAGCGCATCCCAGAGCACTTTTCAAGTACCTGGTCTCCGGAGCTGAAAAATATTTGATGCGGATGTAAAGTAGTGAGTGCCGGGCTCTCCTCGCCTTGTGTTTGTTTTTTTGTCCCCGCTGCCCCTTTAAGAGACAGGAATCATGACGACGACGGGCTTGGGGCGGCTTCCACTGGCAGACGGAGGTGAGCCTGCATTTTCTCTCCCTTTTTTTCTCCCTCCCCTCATGCAGACAGGAGCAAGGAAGTGCGGAGGCGGTGGGAACACAGGAAGAGCGACGAACCCCCAAGACCTCTGGTCTGAATTTAAGTGGCCAGCGGATCTTAGGGGTCGTGTAAAAGCGCCCATTGTTGGTCACAGGAGAACTATGCCATCTCTGGTTTTCTGTTATTCTGTTGTCACAGAAGAAGAAGGTGTGTTCCTTCTTTCTCCATTCTTGCTTTGCTCTTTCTCCCCAGTAAGGAGGCTTCCAAGCCTTTTTGCTCTCCCCCCCTCCCCACTCGTGTTTGGCCGCCTCCCACCATAGCTTGAAGGTCACCCACTCCCTGGTCCAGGGATCTTCCTTCACTACTTCGAACAGTTCTTCCTCCACGATCTCCTGTTCTTTTAACCAACAGACCATCTCCTTCCCTCCTGATCTTCTGCCCGTCCTCCTGCTCCTACCCTCTCTTTTTATACCTTTCGCTCCTGCGAATTCTAACAGTCCTCTAGGTCCTGGGCTTTTTACTTCCTCCAGGTTCAAATCAGCCGGTCCTGTTCCTAGGTCCAAAGGAGAGGCTTTTGCCTGATGCTTCTCCTAGAGAGGATGGCACACCAACATCCGTCTTGTCTCGAGCACATATTACAAAACACCTGCACAAAAGTGTCACTCTACTGGAAGGACTTTCTACTCAGGGGAAGCTGAAACAATTATTGGCCCATGATTCTTCACTGGCACAATCAGGTTTTTCTTAGCCTTTCCCATTGCAGCCTTCTGTAAAATCAAGAAATCTGCTCCAAAGAGATGCGCAGCCTGCCAGGGTTTGGTTTGGTCTGGTTTTTGAGCTAGAAGCATTGTTTTTCAAATGTCTGGAGCTAGTGCACTGGACATGAGAGGTCTGCAGGAGCTGTAATGACAGTGGCTATTTATTGTCCTTGATGTGCAGATAGTAGCATTTCAATGCATTTAGTTTTATTATTTGCCTCTAGATTCTGAGCCATCACCCTGCTTGAAAAGAAATCACCACCCAGAGTGGCTCTTGGCTAGATGGGTGTTATATAAATCAAATAAAAAATAAAATAAAAATTATGGATGTATCCTACCAAGTCACTGCCTCAAGATTCATACCATGTTCTGCAGCTACATAGAAAATACTGCATTATTTTGTTGCAGCCACCTCTTGTAGATTGGACAATAACAACCAGAGTTAAAGGGGGAGGTTTGTTGTGACATATACCGCCTGAAAGGATTGCAGCAGTGTAAGCATTCACTGGCTTCTCATTTTAGTCTCTTGTGTTATGTAAAAGAAGATATACTGCCTGCAGAAAGAAAAGAGAGAAAACAAGATAGAGGTTCCAAAGGAACCGGAGAGTTCCTCCTCTAGACTGTCAATAAAAGCACAAAGCAGCCTGGAGATAAGGAAAGTAATGAACTGATTCATCTTTGCATGACTCTTTGGGGATGGCTCTTTAGTGTAAATGCCACCGCCTGATTTGTCTCCCCTTTGTGCTGTTGTCTTAGGAACATCCAGGAAAACATGAATCCAGAAGATGAGGTGGATGAGTTTCTAGGCCGCGCAATTGATGCCAGAAGTATTGACCGCTTACGTTCTGAACATGTTCGCAAATTTCTCTTAACATTCAGGGAGCTTGACTTGGAGAAGAAGGTAAATGTCCCTCAATGAGATGTCTCTGTGTGGAGGTCATTCAGTAGGGAGCAGACTAGACCCAATGGTTAAAAAGCATTGTCTTTGAACAAAGTCTGCATTGAGAAAACTCCATCACCAAGTGGAGCTCAAAGGAAGCAAAGGCCTGGAGGCACATAAAACATTCACACACAGACTGCCTTTTAAACTCATGGTCACTCTCCTGCAGTTCCCTGTTTCTCAGTTCAGCTCTTTCTAACAAGAATGTTCTGTTGTGGGTCTTGACAGCCATGCCCCCCCATATCTTTCAGTTTTCTGTCCCCTACAAGTCCTTTCCTAATTATTTTCAGTTGAAGATACACTAGTGAAGAGAATGTTCAGAGGATCTTTGAAGGAGGTGATGTTGGCATTGTCTATACTTAGCCACATGTGGGAACTGTATCCTTTCCAGATGATCTTAGCTCAGATTTCACAGAGAGAAATCTCAGATTTCTATTTCTATTTCCAGGGCCTTTAGTGTTCACTCTGAACACATCAGGAGCTAGCACCTCAGTGCTTAGAGCTAGGCTAAACCTGTTAAGAAATGTAAATTAGATGTGTTAGAATTAAGAAAACTGTGATTCACCAGATGTTATTGAAATTCATTCCCACCATCCTGAAGACCTATCTGTAGGGCTTTAAGGGTGATGAGACTGAACTTTAATAATATCTGGAGAGAATCTGAAGTTGAGAAGTTTGCATTTAACGAATGGTTTATTTCGTTGCAGTACTCCAAGCAAGTGGATGATCGGTTTGGTGCATATGTGGCATGTGCCTCCATAGTCTTCCTCTTCATCTGCTTTGTTCAGATCACAATTGTGCCCCAGTAAGTTGATCTTTGTAACTTTCTTTGTATGACCAGTTTCCTGTTTACCACCTTTGGCTTCCTTGTACTAAAGTGAAAGAAACTGACCCATAGAGTGCTTATTATTCACAGTGGAAATGGATGCAATGCTAATTATGGGCAGTCACCCTAATTTGGAAGTTCTTCACATCTCTCTTGTTTGCACAGATATCCTTGATTATTTAACAAGAGTTCAAAGCAGGCATGTCCAAAGATTGAATTTAGTAATATAACTGGTTATTGAGATGGGATGGTTGTTAAAGTCTTGCTCAGGAGGTGCGTAATTCGATGGGTGCTCATCTCGCTGTCATCTGGTGCACTGTCACTAGGGCTCAGGTGCTGCATGGCTGGGGCCTTCCTCATGCTGGGAAAAGCGCATAAGCCCATGTTTTTGGCCAGAAAACCAGTCACAAGCCAGTGCCAGCTAATTTGCAAACAAGACGTGTGGACTGCTCCCTGCTGGGCCAGTCAGAAACTTTAAGCCATTAAGGACTTCCTACATCTGATTATCTGCTGCTTGAAATGTATGTTTTTGCCATCCGAGATGACAGGAAGAAGTAGTGGCTGCCAGGTCTCTTGGCACTTGCGTACATTGGCTATAACGGATCATTTGCAGTAGCAGCACCGACCAAGATAATAGACTTCAGCCACATCTTAATCATCAGCTCCAGGAACACTCTTTAGCAGGAATAATGACCAGGATCAAGAAGGAAAAAATATATATTATGCCACAGCTATGAGAAGCAAACCATATTGTGCTAGAGACAAAAAGTATACAATTAGCTAATTCTGCCAATTAACATGTCCTAAAGAAAAAGCTGGGTTTTGTTTTCTCTTGACTAACCACAAGTACAACAAACAAAGGGTGTACAATTTTTTTTCTTTTTCACAGACGCTGGTTTAATTTGCCCTTGCACTTCTATTTCTGTAATGCTAATATATTTTCGTAATTTCTGGATAGTGTTTTATATCTTATATGTGAAGAAGGAAAGAAAGAATTACTTTGTATGTTTGTTGTGTGGCTTTGTTTGTTTGTTTCCCTTCTGTATTTAGGCCTGTTTTTATCAGGTCAGGCAATTCAGGCACAGAGGATTAAATATATTTGTAACCGATAGTGCATATTAGCAAGCAGCCCGCTGTTAGAAGTTCTCAGTAGGCTTTAACTTGAGCAAAGCTCTGACTAGACAGTTCATTTCAGAACTTGGGTGGAAATTTTGCTTGATAAATGAAAAACACCACCACAAATGCAGGCACTGCCTATAAATGATAGTCATAATCTCTGTGAGAAACTAACTTTAGTCTCATTTCTGTTGCACAACCCTTAAACTCTAAACCTATAATGCAATTTAATACTCAGTTACCAGGCAATCGTAACTCAAGAATTATTCAACTACTCCATTACAACTTCAAAATATTGGTGTTAGACATAAGAATTGTGGCATAGGCTGGGCTGGCTCCAAAATCATTCAGTCAGTCATTAAGTCAGTTACAAACACTTTCTGAATGCCTTGCTTCAAGGTTCCTTCTAAGTTGCAGGCAAGAGTGGACAGGTACACCTCTGCCTCCCTCAACACCCTCCGCTTTTACTCATCTCAACTGTTTTTGTTCCAGTCACAATCAGGGCCGGCGCTAGGTTTTTTTGCACCCTAGGCGAGGGGCGGGGGGCGGGGCAGGGGGTGGCGGGGCTGCGGCAGCGGCAGGAGGCGAGGCGGCAGGGGGGCAGCGGATGGCGGGGGCGGCGATGGGCGTGGGGGTGGACGGCGACAGGCACGGGGGGTGGACGCGAGGGCAGCGGGCGGACAGCGACAGGTGGCGGGGGGACGGACGGTGATGGCCAGCGGCGGGGGGTGGCGGGGGGTGGCAGGGAATCAGCAGGCTGGCCAGCACCCTCTGTCCATTTTGGCGCCCTAGGCAACTGCCTAGTTCGCCTTAATGGACGCGCCGGCCCTGGTCACAATGAAACCCATGGGGGTGGGAGGCACAGAAGCATGCAAACAAAACAGAGCCCTGCTTAGAAGGTACATTGTCTTGCTTAATCCTCAAAAGACACAGGAGAGTG
>JAHTLZ010003547.1:3077160-3116184 GCA_023846285.1 Phrynocephalus versicolor | reverse complement strand
TACTGGGTTGCATACGTTTCCATTATCAAGTTCATTGAGCTACCATCTTAGTTCATTGTTTTCCTTACTCTTAGCTTGAAAATTGGCATGCTTGAATCATAACATAGGGTTGTTGTCGTTTTCCATAGCAGAAGAATGTTCCATCGGGATCTGTCTGTTGTGTTTCTTCACTCCCTCCATTGATAATTTAAAGGGAACAGTGTTCACTTGTTCTGTATATCTTTCATACCTGCATCCAGTAATGTCTTTATTGTATTGTTTCTCATTTGTTACACCCAAATCACATGCCTGTGTTTTCTGATTTCAGCTCTGTGTTTATGCTGGCATTCTACCTGACCTGTTTTGTGATGCTGACCACAGTCGTGTTTGTTTCTGTCATTTATTCCTGTGTCAAGGTGAGTATGCTAATTTAAAGATACTTGGTTTGAACACAGTTTTGATTACTGTGGCAGTTTTTACTATGAAACACAAATAATGCTGATGGAGTCTTCTGATAACACCTTCAATTTGGCAGCCTTTGGGGATGTTTTGCTCCAAGGATAAATGTAATACGTGCTTTTATGTTAGGTTGATAGAATCACTGGATGAATTGTCGAATAAATCTTAGTGAGTAATTTTAATGGTAGTTACATTTGAAGAGACAAGGGTTATAGAGCCAGCCATATAGGCTCTGTCCAGTATTTCACACTCGACAAAACCCAGCAAGAACCAAAACACAAAAAGTTTTTTAGCTTCACACCAGAAAGAACCAAGATACAAATAAAAGTCTTTTAAATAGAGAGAGATCCCATGATTGCCAGGAGGAGAGGTTTGGATGAGGTCTTACACTACCTTGAGTCTGCAAGTTCTTGGACTGCAACTCCCAGAAATCCTGACCAGCACAGCTAATAGTGAAGGCCTCAGGGAGTGTTAGTTCAAGAATATCTGGGGACTCAATGTTGGGAACCCCTGTCTTGCATAATCTTGCAGTTTAGGTACAGTGGACCCTTGTATAACAAACAGCTTGTATAACATAAAATTTGTACAACATAAAAAATTCTGGAGATAGGGGAAATTTGCTTAACATAATTGCCTATGGGGAAAATCCGTACAACATAAAAATGGGATTACTCTGCTTTCAATGCATTCCTATGGGAATTTGTATAAAGGAAAATTTGTCCCCCCAAGCAAGATCTCCTGGCATTCTTTTTCCAAGGGTACTGGAGAAGACTGCAGAAGTAACTTCAGGACTATCTCAACAACCACAGGAACCCTCTGGGGTTTCTGGAATATCTACCTCTCAGGACCTTTTTGGAGAAGTTGGGGATGGAATCAGTCTGTAGAATCAGTATGTAGAATGAAAAGACAATTAGTTTATTCATGAGACTTCTCCTGCTGTGGTAGTGAGAAAGTTATTTGAGAAGTAACTGGAAACATCATTTAGCCTACCCCTTCACAAAATATGGGGGTGCAATGCATCCTAGGCATGATGAAAAATTTGTTATCGGAGGCAGCCCATAGGGAACATTCGTTATCCGAGGCAGTCTTATACCTGGAAATTTATCAGAGGAATTTGTTATCCAAGGTATTACTGCTTACAAGAAGCATGTCTGACAAAGGTGCGCACAAAACACTTCATAGCACTTCAGCCTAATTCTGCCCTTCCCTCCTCCCCATGCCAGCTTCCCCACTCACAAACCTCATCACCCTCTGTTGGCAGTTCTCCAGTCTGGGCAAGAACCTGGGCTTCCCTGCCCAAGCTCCTTCCAGCAGCTGACCACTCACCAACTGCTCAGGGAGAATCCCTGTCCCGCCTTCTCATCTGAGTGGTCAGCAACCAGAAGGGGCAGGCCAGGGAAGCCCAGGTTCCTGCCTGGACTGGACAGAGGCTGACAGAGGACAACCCAGGCAGCATGCTAAGGCTTCTGGTTGGGGTCGCCAGCCAGGGGACACATTTAGTTTTCTTTGCAAGAATTAAAAATTCAAATGAGTGGAAATTTTTGCTTTGGCTAATAGTGGCTAATAAAAACATCCGCTGACAAATCCTCCAACTAAAATTATGACCTCTTACACTGCCTTGGCATTTTGACTTCCATACATGAGATCTGAACTTTTGCCTGTGAATCCGAAAATACTTACTTCCCAGCTGCTGAGTGTCTTGGATTTTTTGATTTCCCACTCTGACTCAGTGCCTGCATTTCTCAGATGAGCAACTCTTCCTAAGAACTCAGCTGCCACTTCAAACAAATTATGTTTGGCTGGTTGAATACACCGTGTTTTTTAAACAAAACTGTTCAATAGAAGAATAGCTAGGTTTGAAGTTCAGGATATATTTAGACTTCTTGTTCTGAAGAGACCTTCTGTTCTTGAAAGAGCTTATTGATAGGTTGATGCTCTGTTTGACCAGGAACAGGGAACTTGATAAGAGTCATGAAGGCACAGAAATAATCCAGAAATAATCTGTGGGATCCTTAGACTTGCTGGTGTTGTATTTGTCTCTGTCTGCATCTTTTGATCTCTGGAGTATGGTGTAGGGATGAGATCAGTGAAACCCTGATAAATGGGGATGGAGCCAAGACAGAATCTTCATGGCACAGTAGTTAAACTCCTGTACTGCAGTTACAACTGTACTCCCAACCTGGTGTTCAGTTCCAGGTAGCAGGCTCAAGGTTCACTCAGCCTTCCATCCTTCTGCAGCCAGTAATATGAGTACCCAGCTGGCTGGGGGATGTGGCCAATGTGTTGCCTGCATAATTACTTGTAAACCATCCAGAGAGTGCTTTAAGCATGGTGGGGCTGTATATAAGCAGCACACTTTGCTTTGCATTGAAGCTAATTGTGAGCCTTCACACAGTGCAGTTTAGATCTTGCTGCAAGTTATCTCCCAACCCCAATTCTCTTCCCAGCCATGGACTCAATGGGAATGGTTGTGGATCAACTTGTTGCTTAGTGCCTTATTCGCAGTGCAGGATGTGCCTTTGTCGCCTATCATTAAGTGTTTTGTCCGGCATGGGAAAACAAGACAACACCCATTCTTGTTGTAAGGCCACAACTTAAATTGATCACAACAAGCCGTACCCTGGCTGAGACACTGGGTCAAATCCAGCACATCAAGGAGCCCACCTGCTCCCTTGATGCTTCCACGTTTCTCATGATCCCATGGGAACGTCTACCATGGCAGCCTTCTTGACCCCCCCCCCTGGCGTTAACCCCATTGGTGGTCCCTGCCATTAATCCTTGGTGGCTGTCTTCCAGACCCCTTGGGGCATAGACCCCTTCGGTAGTCCCTGACATATATCATTTTGGGGGTCTTCGGCTGCCCCTTACTTATGCAACCCGTGACCCTTCCCCTCTGACGTTGCTTCATCAGCTGTTATGACGTCTGTGCAGTTCTCGCCTGCTGCCATATCCACTTGGATCCGTCCCAATGCCTGTAACCGCCACCAGAATCAAGCTATGCTCAGTTCCCTCCAGAACACTGCCACTGCAACCAATCGCCTACAGTCCTCCCAGTGTCTTTAGCCCACATCTGATTGCCCAGTTCTGGCAGGTGCACATCATCCTCATGGTACATATCATAGCCCTGGAAAGGTATTGATGGATGCCTGACCCATAGGCCACCCCATTTTGTTATTAAGCATCCCACAGCTTTGTTGACCAGTTCTTTCCTATTAGCATTAAGGCTGCAAATGATGAATTGTTCATGGGTCGAAAATTGATGAATTTACTTTTTTTTTTAAAGGATGCTAGGGTTTCTAATTTTTTCCAGCTGGAATAATTTGAACAGACTTTCCCCCATGTAATCAGTTGTTTTGTTCTCCAAAAGGATGGGTTGGCATAACTGTGGTTGGTATTCTGATGACATACTACGTTGGGTGTGATGTTTTGGACAGTAGAGCACCTGCCCCCATGATATTGTACCCTGGTTGTCCTGAAATATTTTGTAAACAAATTGCCAACTTTAGTGCCAGTGTACCTTTTCACTAAATTGATATATTAGCTTAGTGTCAAAGCACATATTTCTGGGAGGAAAAAATTAATGAATTAGAAGAAATTCTACCAAAATGCTACAGGTTACTATGTTTTCACACCATGTGCGCACCTGTTTGTTCACCTTTAGAAAACAGTCCCTTTCCCCTAAAGTTGTGCAATGCTTTAAATGGCCCACCATAGGAGATCCAGCGATCAGTCAAAAGCAGGATCAAAGGAAGATGGCTGTGGTGCGAACCAAATTGCATCAGACTGAAGAGCCATTGTAGACACTGGCATGCAAACAATCTGCAGTCATGGTGTGATCACCTAATCCCAACACAAGCATGAAACACACCGTGAATCAAAGTGCAGCAAGGTCAAACCACTCCGATTTGACTTGCCAGTGTTGTTGTAGCCTACATTCGGGATAGCAGATCCCATCTTTCCTCCATCCATCTTCTGAGAGAGGAAACAGTTAACAAGGCAAATCAGAACTTTCCATTTTCAGTATTGCATGACCTTCAGCGGGTATTCTTCTTGCCTAGCATTGTTGCTCTTTTTCATTTGGCACTCAGTGCATTAAAGCCCACCAGAGCCCTTGTCTGGTGTTTCCTTGCCCCACCTCCTTGCCCCTTCCGATTTTTCCTTATTTCTCTGTAACTTATAGCATTTTGTTCTTTGAATACCTGTCACTATTCCTGAGTTACAGCCTGCGTTTGCACCGAAGGCATTCCTCCTAGTAGCTCTAAATGCAAATGAAAGTAATTTGTCCCTACCCAATTCAACTTGCAAAGTGCAATCTGTTCAGGAAGCCAAAACAAGAAACCAAATCAGTAGCTGGCCACCACCCAGTGCAGAGTAAAGCTTACTTAAGCCCACTCATTTCCTTCGTCCTCTATAAAACTCATCTGAACCATATATCAGCCTGTAGATGTAGGTCCAACATGTATGATGATGACAGATTTTAACGACATGGATTAAGATTTGTCAACCAAGGAATAAATTTTTATGGATTTAAATATGTCTGAGACCTCTGTGTTTACAAACAGTTAAGCGGATTTCATGCTGCTACTGGAAGTGTTCCAGTAAGATATTCTTGCCCTACTGAAATGCCAGTCTTTTAGACCCATAAGCAACCACTCTGTTACACAAAACCTTATTTGAAGGGGGTCCCCTTTTACATCTCTTCTGCCTGGCCTTATACTTTGTGATTAAAGGTTTCATCTGCTTTTGAAAACCCAGAAAAACAAACAAAGTTTTACAACAAAACTGCTTGTACAAACATATTCCAATTAACAGTTTTTCTATACCAGTTAAGCACTTCTGGAGAATCAAAGCCAAATTATCAAATCGCAGGCTGTTGGATGACAAAGCGGCAAGGTTTCCCCTGCCATTAGGATGCAATGTCTACCCCAAGCTGCAGGTGTAGGCTATCATCAAGGGATCACAAATTGGTTGTTGTGGGTTTTCTGGACTGTTTTGGCCATGTTCTGGAGCCCAGAAAAAAAAACCCATAGCCACCATCAGATCCCAGCTATGAAAGCCTTTGTGGATCACAAATTGTTAGCTTTTAAGTATATTCTTGTAATATTTTATTGGCAGCAATTGGCAGAAGTATTTGTGGAATTTTTTATCTCCTGTGCTCGAATAATTTGGGTACGTATCTTTTGGTGTGATGCATTTTGCCTTGGAAGAGGGTGTCATTTGCAGCCATGACTCAGACAGGATAATGTCTTGGGCTGGCTTTGCCAAATAATACCTTTCCATTTTCCGAGAAATTATGAGTGTCTGAGTGACATCGGTTAGTGTGTATCCTAAATGTGCTATCATTCTGACCTTGGACTTGCTTCGTGGCTTGATGAGAGCTGATTAGGCAGACATTCATGGCAGGATTCATGTGATCAGGTGTGGGTGGTAAGAGAATCCTGGTCCCAGTGATACAGATAATTTAACTCTTTTTCTCTCTGGTATAGTATAGGCTGCTGCTTTGCTGTGATTCATCCATAGCAGCATGAAAAACTGTCTCACGAATCTATGTAACCTTGCGAGAATGTTGCCAGCCTTTCAGCATGTGCTTCTTGCTGTCTTTTATTGTCCCCATTGCTGATTCCCAGAACTGGCCTTTTACTTCTCTCCTGCCTTTTGCTAGGCAATAGGTTGATTTTGTTCTTCTTGTTGTTGTTGGATACTGTTGAAGGCAACCGCCCAAAGATGCTTGCCGTTGCTGCAGGTGATTTCTCTCCCCTTTTGTAATGGGCATCAACAAATCTGCTCTCCCGTCATCAAACATAATTACGCTTGTGTAGGAAGCAAAACGTGGTCCCTCTAACTGTGCAAAAAGAAAGGGGAGCAAAGGGTGTGTGTGTAGGGTGGTTAGTCATCACTGCAAAGCCATTTGTCGCTGTCTTTTTTTTAAAACAAACAGACCATAAATTACTAAGAAAACTAGTTGGAGCAGTAATAATGATGGATTCAGAAGTGGTTTTCTCCATGTCACAGGTTGGTCTCTTGGGACAGAAGTAGGGAGCACTCTAGTGAGGTGAAATTAGCACACAACGGGAAGGCTTTTTAGTTCCACACAATTTTAACAAACATCTCTTCAGCATCCCTTGTTGGTTTTGTGACCCTAAAATAAGATGAGGGGGAGAGATTGCAAGGAGGGGGAGAGATTGCATGTCCACATGCAATACAAGCCCACTCTCACAGGCCTTTGATCATCCTGAGGTGATCTTGCCACCTTGCCAGAATTCGTTACCACAATTCGCTGCACTCATTGAACATGCTGTCCACCTGACCTTTGTCTTCCTCTTCCTCCTCCTCCTCCTCCTTCTCCTCTTTCAATCCAACTTCAACTTCCCAGTTGTTTGAAATTTAAAATGCAGCCAACGAAAGAAATCACTACACCCTACTTACGAACATGGGCATCTATATGTCCATTTAGGGTCAGCTGTTCAGGGCCAGCCCAGGCATTTAGGTGAAGCACAGCTGTTGAATTAAGCAGCAGGTTTTGGATGTTGTTGTTTTTTTAAAAAAAGAAACATTGTTGATAATCTAATTTGTTAGATTTGTATTTTAAAAGCCTCCAGGAAGGAGGAGCTATTTGAATTTCCAGTCTCATTTGCCAGGACAATTAGCTTGGCTCTAGTTACTGTGCCTCTTGACTTGCATGAGTAGCTAGGACCAGGGGTGATGGGATGCTTTTTTGCTGTTTCAGCTGAAACAGCAAAATGTTTTGACATTCTGAATCCATGCCTTGGAACTATTTACCGTATTCTGAGATCATAATTTGATATTTCTCACTGTAAAATTTAGATATTTGAAGATACAAAACCCTGACCTTCGATTCTTCTTTGCACTGCAGCCTGTTCTCAATCAGTTAAGCATAGAAACCATTTCTACCCTGGGTCTCAAGTTAATATATTAGGATCGCTCTGTAATTATGTGTTGAGTATTCCTGCCGTACCTATTGAGGAAGGCAGATGTGCATTAAAACTATCCTTGGTGAATCAGTGTTTTACTTGATAGTGCTTGTGGCTTCCTCTCTGTATAAAATACTTGTACAAGATCATGGTTCCCAATATTTTCATTTCGTTTCTGTGTCCAGCTTTTTCCAGTCCCGCTGCAGATTCTTTCACGGAAAATTGTTCAGTCCAGGACCAATAACACCATAGTTGGGGTCTTCGCCATTGTATTGGTTTTCCTCTCAGCCTTTGTCAACATGGTATGTGGTTTATCAATATGTTTTTTCAGCATGGTTTGTCAGCATAGTACACATCCAACCTGTGTCGACCAAAATGCCTGTGGATGATGGGAGCTCTAATTCAGACCTCACCATCTGCAGGACGCTGCATTGTCCATCAAGTTGCTTTAGTACAGATCTCTGAAATTTACCACTTCAAAGTAATGCTAACCTTTCAACCAGTTTCTGCAACCTAGGGGATTTGGATTGGAGACCCCAAGGGTGGATTTACAACATACAGTATTCATTAAATGAAGGGACTATTTATTACATTTATGTACAGTATTTATATTATGTATATGTGCTCTTTCTCTCTGTAGGGGACCCAAGGCAACTTACAAGAATTATAATTATACAGTAGTAAACTGTTTGTTTGTTTGTTTGTTTGTTTGTTTGATATATTTCTATACTGCAACCTTTGTCCAAAAAGGAACTCAGGGCGGTTTCCAATAAAAGCAGTTAAAACACAGATAAAACAACAGGAACAATGTTGTAGCAAAGAACCTACTTTTTAAAAAGTAAACACCTATTAATATTAAAATAAGTGATTAAAAACAACACTTTTTTAAAAAAAATTAAAACCTCTCTAAACATAATAAATAAAGCCATCTTGAGACTCCTGCTTATTTCTCAAAAGCCTGCTGAAAAAGGAAATTATTTTCTTGATGACACAAGGACAAGACCAAGGGGGCCAGTCTGGCTTCTTGAGCCAGTGCATTCCAAAGCCCGGCAGATGGATGTCTTGCACACTTTCTCATAGAGGTGGGTGGAAGTCCATCTTTGACCTCACCCCAGCTGGGCTGCTTACTGGAATCTACATGCCACCTTCTTCTTTGGTGGAACTCCACTGGTGCTGAAGAAAGACCCTGATACTGCACAGATGCCAGTAAGTCACCCAGCTGGCCCAGGGGTGAGGGATGGGCCACAACAGTACCCATGGTGCCACATGTCATGCTTCATACAAAGCACAAGGCACCCACCTCTACTTGCTAATAATTACATGAAGTGGCATCTCTATATTGAATGGATGTTTCACTTAATAAGACCAACGGATTGCCTGGTCTGGGTTGATTTTCTCACGTATGGAATGATCTTTTGAATGCACGAGTCCCTCATGTTTTTGGTGGCAATCCCTGCTATCAATAGAGAACATGGTGAAGGGCAAACCATCTAACAACACCTGGGAGGCCATAGCTCACCATCCCTGTTTGAACGTATTTGTGCCCATTTAAGATGACTTGTGTTTCTCCCCACTTCTCCTTACCTTTACTTTATATTTGTCTCTTGCTTTCTGCCAGTTCACATGCAGTACCATGGATCTTCGCAAGTGTGTGGCTGCAGAGTATAACATCACCCCACACAATGTGGACATGTGCCATATTAGCTACTCTGCCTTCAATTACAGCCTGGGAACAGCACAGGGGTTCTGTGGTAGCGCCCAGCCAAGCTGCAACTTTCCAGAGGTATTTGCTCGAAGCCACGTGTGCATGCTTGTGGGTCTGTGTGCATTTACTATATTTATTTGTAGGCATAGATGCAGCCTGAAATGACGCTGCTTTAATTCCAATGACAGTTTCATCATAACCTAACTGCCCAAGACCCATGAATGAACCTGTTTAATATTCACTGTCATGGAGCTATCACACACACACACACACACACACACACACACACACACACACCTTTCCCCCCCAATAAGAGACAGCACGTCTTTATAAGATTTATAAGGTATAATTATCTCCTTTATTTCTCTGAATTCTTGGTAGGACCACTTACCATTCCATTAGGTGATTAACATCTGTGGGGGGGATATTTATAGTAGTCCTGTTGTGATCTGATGCTCGGCACTATTTACTTTGTTTTATTCCTTCCCTAGAGGGCGTGTATCAGTATTTTTGGTAAAAGTAAGTAAATTAAGTAAGCTGATGTGCTTTTCAAAGAATGTTGGGGAATAGCATTCAGAAATATGATTTGCCATCTGAATTCTGACATGGCACAGCCCAGTGAGGCCACCTCAAAATGTCACCCTATTATCCATAATTATGAGATTGCACAGCAGCTGGTGGTCATGGTGCAAAAACTACAAATTAATAACAAGTGTCAAAACGCCAGTTGTGTAGAAAGAAGAAGGAAGGATCAGATGCTTCTTATGCCCCACTCACTAAATGCAGCCTGGGTAAGAGGTGTGCTGATTGCAAAAACTCACGGCCTAATCCTCTGGTTTCAGTTTTCTTACTTGTTAACACTGCTGCTGGGGTGGGTGAGAATTAGCTTTGCCAAGTCCGGCATGGATGTAATGTGCGGCCTTCTTCGGGGATGCTGGAGACTACGAAGGCTTAGGATCCTGTAGATCAGTGGTTCCCAACCTGGGGGTTGGGACCCCTTTGGGGGTCGAATGACCATTTCACAGGAGTCACCATGAGCCAGTGAAGAAACGGCTTGGGTCTGGAGGAGGAGGGGGAGGAAGGGTGGAAAACAGCTTGGTAGGTTGGAGGAGATGTCAGTCAGTGGCACCGGAAGCTGCGATTGGCTGAGGGTGCCTATAGATGAGGGAAGTTCTCTCTGGCACCTGCGGCAGTGGCCTGCCAAAGGGGGCTTGTGGCCTCTTCCGAGTAGGGCAAGGGGTCACCACAACATGAGGAACTGTATTAATGGGTTGTGGCATTAGGAAGGTTGAGGACCACTGCTGTAGATGTTCAGCTTCTCTTGGCATTTTCAGAGCTTAGAAGCACTAACTTTTTAGAGTTCAGAGTCCAAAACAGGCAGCATTGACCAGGTGGGCAAAGAGTAATTCCAGGAGCTGTTGCCCAAACCTTCAAATGCACCTTCTCTTCCTGGGGAGAAAATGAGCTGTAATAACTTATGGCTCCTGTAATGTCCTCCCACCATCTATAGAATTGTGACCTAAAGGTAGTGATTTTGTAAAAGACATACCCAATTGACTACTATGAAGTTGTGTGTTTGTGTATCTGTGTTTTAAATTTTTATTTTTACAAAGTTTTTTTTAACAAAGTTCTTTTTACAAATAATATTAACAAAGTTAAGTGTGCCTTGCCCGTTTCCTGCCTCACAATGTGTTGCAGTCACAACACGGTAACTGGGTACTTTGTTTTTGTTATTTTAATTGTTTCAGTGAGTAAACTTTTGAGCACATGCATATTTTAGCAATAAAATATGCTTACATATTTTTGAACACGTTTTATCTTGTAGTTATATGTACTTGTTCTAAGAAGTCACATCAGAAACAATCCATAGTTGTTATACTTTACTCCAGAGCTGGTAAGGGTTCATGAGTACAACACAAATGGGAGAATAGTGCATTTGTATGTGAAAGATGCTCCACTTGTGACCTGTCCCACTAAAATACAGCCTGCTGGAGCTTAAATCGTCTCCCTCCTGTTTTTGCAGTCTCAAACAGACCATGAAATGAGCTAGAAACATTACTTCTTCTGGACTAGAGTTTCCTAGGCTACATGACTAGTGGCCCTGTGAGCTGGGGGATTCTAAGAATTAATTGTCCCAAAATGTAACATTTTCTAACATTTGTTCTATTGAGTGTCCAGTGAGAGGCCATATTATGGTTGGTGGGTCTGATATTACACCAAACTCCTGGGAGCTAAGGGAGTCTAATGTGTTGGCTTCCACATGAAGATCCATGGCAACTGATGGGTGTTGTTAATCTGTATCTAGGGTTATTCCTTCTTAACACATCTTTGCAGCCCTGTTTGCTTGGCATTTGCTGAACTTTACCAAATTTCATTCCTCTTTTTGTTTTCTTCTTTTCCTTGCCCCCAACTTCCCTTCTGCAGTATTTTACCTACAGTGTCTTACTGAGCCTCCTGGCCTGCTCTGTGTTTCTTCAGATCAGCTGCATTGGGAAACTCATTTTGATGTTGATTATTGAATTTATATATGTCCTCATTGTTGAAGTGCCGGGGCTTACCCTCTTCGATAACGCAGATCTTCTGGTTACTGCCAACTCTATGTAAGTATCATCCATAGAGTCATCCTTAAACCCTCATAGATTCCTTAGATAAATTAGGGGGCAGGTAATCCAAACTAAAATCTCGGTTGCCCAAACAGATGAGATGGGTTGGAGGTGAAACCTGAGTCTCGGTAATACAACTTCAGATTCAAGTGGAAAAGCACAACTGTGGGCACACTTCTTTTTCAGAGATCCTCCTATGTAGCAATCCAGAGGAAAAGCTATCTTAATCTAGCTATCCTTTTTATGTGCAGAGAATGTTTTGTCATATGGAGGAGGATTCAGTCCAGTGAGTCCTCAAGCACAATTTGAAGTGGATAATCTAGCAATAGGTTCCCTACCTTATCTACCAATTGGGAGAACAATGCCTGGGGCTTTATGCAAACATCTGGTGTAAACAGAAGGGTTGTGGAGCATCAACAACTGAGTCATCACAGTTTCATTTGCTGAGTGAATATTGCCCAAGTGACTTTTTTTAAGTCAAAAAAAGTGACTAGGAGTTTTGTCCCCAAACTTTCTACTCTAATTAAAATTGGGTTTGCTTGGTCTTTTTGTTTGTTTGTTTTTTGTTTGGTTGTTTGTTTTTTGCACCACAGTTCATCTGTATCCACTTGAAGATCTCACATAAGGCCAGAAAACACATTGGAGATAGCTAATAATTCAGACTGAAAGCTCATTAATATTACAGAGAGGTGATCAAGGCAGACTTTCCAGATTTCTAAAATCTGACTTCAGAGGAACCCTGTGCTTAAGCCCTGAAGGTCAATAACTCAACAAAGAAATTTAATTTGTACAATCCTGGCAGATGAGAGAAGCTCATGGTATGACATTCAGATGCTTTCATTAATTAAGAATTTCCCTCTGCCCATCCTGGGCAGTGTCTAATGTCTGTTGTTGGCCTTAATTCCAGCAGAACACCTACCAATTAGACTTATTTCAGCTGCAAGCTAATGTGATTAAAATATACAGTAACATCTCAGATTGTGAGTACCTTGTTCTACGACTGTTCTGCAAGATGAGCAAGCATTTCTTATAAATTTTAACTTGATAAACGAGCAATGTCTTGCAGTGCGAGCACGGTAGTCTCTCACTCACCATGCCATGGGAGTGCCATGGGAGTCTTCATCTTGTGGTCCTCCATGCCACCCTCTAACCTGCTTTGGAAGGTTTTCCAGCCATTCCCTCTGAATTAGGCTTCAAGAGAGAGAAGGTGAGCCATGCCTGCAGCCAACTAAGAACCTGATACTTCACAGTTAAGCAAATGCCAGCCTCTTCTCCCATTGCTTTCAGGAATGTTTGAAGGAAGCTTATTCAGGAGTGCCTGAACAGGCAGTTAAATTCTGCTTCAGCTTCTCCCAAACTTGGGTTCAGCAGGACGTACTTATGCGGAATATAAGCACATGGCTCTGTCCCCCATACAGAAAGGATGCCTTCCTTGGCTGCTTTCTAGGGTGAAGAATAGTCATGCTACGGTAGCTCCCACTCCTGGTAAGGTAAAGAATCAGGTCCCAGTGTTGTAGCAAAGGCCGGCATGTAATGAGATGGATAAAACAGGTGCCGAAAGTGACTTGCCTCTGTATCTCCCTAACTGCTCCTAAGAATGGCTCCCTGGCACCTCTGTGTTATGTGTCCTTTGTTGGGAGCCCATCTCAGTGAACCCACGGGGATTTCCTTTTGCGTTACTGGGCTCAGGTTTGTGCTGCAGAAGCGAAGAACAGCGAGTTGGCTCACGATGAGCCTCGCGTCATCCCTGAATTTACAGTAAAAAAAATTAGATTGCAGCAATTCTACTTATTTGGCTAATATACATGTCCTTCGATCCTGTAAGATTTTCATAATTTCCTTAAATTATTAGACTAGGAAAATGTAAAGCCTACTGTATCTATTTCCTTTTTTTAAAAAAAGAAACACAAAGTCCAATCTTTGATCCACTGACCTAAGAGGAAAAAAAAACAATGGTTGTGGCAAACAAAGATGTGCAGAATTTCAAGGAACAGGATTCCTTGCTTCTGCCCAGATATTTGTGACTCTGGTACCCAGTGTGGTATAACAGACCGAGTAATGGACTAGGACTCAGAAGCTGTGAGTTCAAATCCCCGTTCATTCATGGCAGCTCACTGGAGGGAGTGGACCTGGTAAAGGACCCGCCTTGGGTCCTTTTCCCAAGGAGAAAGGTGGGGTATAAATACTCTAAAATAAAGATAAATAAGTAATAAAGCCACTCCTTCAAGGTCTCACCTTGAAATTCCTTTTGGGGTCCCTATAAGTCCGCTCTAACGTGAGGACATATAACAAATCTACTGTCGACTAAAGCTAAGAAATTCTTTTGCCCCCGAATCCACCACTGGTTCTCTGCCAGACAGGCCAAGCCCATTGTCCAAGCAAAGGGACGTTTCATTCTCTCTCTGAGGGACACAGGGTGGATGATGGTTCTTGCTGAGCCTTCTGCTACTAGGCCTACCAAGCATTCACTACCAACCACTTAACATACAAGCTAAAGACTCTTTAGTTGCTGCTGTTATTAGAAAATTGAGAGAGTCTGAATCCCTTTACCAGTCTACTCCAAATCACCAAGAGGATTTGGCCAGTCAATACTGCCTTCTTCCCAACCTTGCCTTCAAGTATAGCGAGCACGAGCAGCTATTTTAGTAATGTCTTTCTCTTCATTAAGTAAAAGTGGCACAAAAAAGTAAAATTTGGCTGAACCACAGCTGTGCCCGCCACCTTTAGTTGCTTTGTTGACATAAATCCATTTGGGTGTGCTTCTTGCTCTTCACATAGAAAAACAATCCTGATGATAAATTAGGAGCAGTCATTTAAAGGAATAATAAGAAAACAAAACATCTTTTAGGCCTTTTATCCGGCAAAGAATTTTGATAAGCTGAGAGTAGGCTGAATTAGAGCACTTAAAAGCAATTATTTACATTACCATGCAATCAAGATGTCAGTGGTAAGGCAGAGTAAATAAGCAGGTTTTTCCCAGAAAGAATTTTTGGAATGGCAATCTTACCACTCATCAAATGATTTCTGTTTCCTTTAAAAATTCCATTTATGGATTTAGCCTCACTTCATGGTGGACCATTTATGACTTGCGGGAAATATTTAGTCCAGCCAGCCAGCCACAGTCTACCCACTTCCAGATGCAAACTGTCTTATGTTAATTTAATTGCAAATGTGTCAGATCCACCTAGTTTCTTTCTATGTGGTGTACATACTAATTAGGAAATTACACAGTTGTCTCTTCTCACTATACAGGGATAGTCAGCACACTACCACATGAGGAAATCATGTGTTACAAGCAATGCAGTTATATGTAACTCATTACTTATCAGTGGGAACAATAATGGCATGTGATATTTTCTACTCATTTCTAAATTTACCTTTTAAAAATACTTAAGGAATTTCAGGTGGCCTTGAATATCTTTGTTAGGAGACATGCAGGGTATAAATAACATAAGCAAATGAATAATTTTTACAACTATTTTGAGAGGAATTTTTCATCTTTTTAAATCATTTACCAGCCCTAAGGGCTTATTTGGGGGTGAGAGATTAATGTACTGTAATGTTAATTGTACTTGTTCATGAGATATCACACCAGCATGGAAATAAAACAAATGACAAAAAGTAAAGCAAGTAACTAACATGCAATGACTTGGGCCACTCCTCAAGCATTTTAATTACTGGTAGTAAAAGGATGCTAGTCATGTTCGACTCTAGGGGCGGTGCTCATCTCCGTATTCAAGCCGGAAGACCCAGTGCTGTGGAAGTCTGTGGCCATATGGCCGGCATGGCTGCAAGGAAACACTGTTTTACCTTCCTGCTTTTTACGGCGGTACCTATTTATCTACTTGCATTTACATGCTTTCGAACTGCTAGGTTGGCAGGAGCTGGGTTTATCAGCGGGAGCTCGCTCCGCTGCGTGGCACCCGGTATTCGAACTGCCGAGCTGCCGACTTTGCAGTCTACAGTTTCGGTGCCTTAGTCCACTGAGCCACCACTGGAAAAAGTAATGGGGACAAATTACTTTTAAAAAGTAGCTTTTCAGACTCAGATGTAGAGGCAAAGGAAAGGGGAATAATAAAACTCAGAATAATACAAACAAAGATTTAATTATACAATAAAAGCATGGTGGCCAAATCATAGTTGGAAAAGGGCCTTATGGAAGATTCCATTCACTTACTGGCTCATCGATAAAAGAGAGAGATTGTTGGTAAAATTAACATGGAGAATGAGTTCAGAAGAACAAAGCAGGAGGGGGAAATGATCTGGGGTTATATTAAGTGGATTGTCAAGTGTCTCTCCTTGCGTGAGTGATCTGACTATGCAGATCTGCCACAACAAAGTATCTGAAAAGTGCATGAGAAATCTCCAATGGGCTTACAAATAAACAGAAAAAGGGACATACCTTTCAATTTCCAGTCTTCCTAAATGACATGATAACTGGGCAGAAAAAGTAACTACAAGATTGTTCTCCAGGCATCTGTTCTTCGAAACAGTTTGGCAAAATTTGAAGACTAGGATTTCTAAGTCAGCAGTGTGTATGTGTGTGTTTCAGGGGGAAAAGTGAGAGAGAGAGAGAGAGAGAGAGAAGTTTGGCCCACTGGATATCTAATCTGTTTTACTCACCCCTTAGTTAGGCTGGGAATGGTCAAGAGGTAGCCCTTCTGATACAGCTCAAACCATTCCTCACCATTGTCTGTGCTTGCCAGAGCTGACACAGGCTGAAGCCCAACGACATCGGGATGGGCTCTCTTGGCCCTCCCCAGTCCTCAGGGGTTTTACATCACTGTAAGGATGGTCTCCTTGGGTTTGTCTGGGCAGCAATAGTTAACTGGGTCTTGTCCCGCAACTTTCCTACAGAACGTTTCATTTCCCGCCACAGGTTTGTGATCTGTTTCCTGAGGGTATTTTTCACTCACCTGCAATCATGTATCCTTGCTTCAAATAAAATTAAACTCAAAAAGGCAAAAAAAAAATCACACAATCCTCTTAACAAGGGAATAAATTTGTTGGAAATGGCTCTAGTGCCACATAGTGTTCAAAATGTAAAACTGAAGCCATGATTTTGCGGAGCAGCTGCATCTTACCTTTGGTCCGAAATGCCTGAAATAATTTACATGCAGGCAATGTTGCATTCGGTGGCATGAAGAGGCTTGTATGCGAGGCTTTCACTATGCCAGTACCAGGCCTCCTGCATGGAATACAGAAAGCAATGGCATTCCTTTGTAATCAGAACTAGGTTTTTCCCATTATGGCACCCATGTTATGTGGTTACTTGGGGAATATATATATATATATATATATATATATTTTTTTTAAAAAAAAAATTCAATCCAGTAAGCAGGAAATAAGTGTGAAAAGAGTCCCACTTCGTAACAGGCATAGACAGGAAAAGATGCCATTACGGGTGACATTGTCTGGGAACGGAACGATGTGTCAGGGACACCTCTTCCCTCTTGTTTCCTCTGTTAACCATTTGCCTTTACTAAATGGATTTCATTGAAATAATCAGGACTTGAATTAAAAGACATGTTTGTAGGCTTCCCGTGTGCCATAAAAGAACCTTCCTAATCCACCCTGCATTTTAGGGCAGTGTACACCCAGAGATATGAAATGGCTTCCTTCTTAGTTTCATTGGCACAAACCACTCTATACACAATCGTCCGGCCAACAGTCATTCACATGACTCAGAATACAGTAGGCATGGATTGGGTCTTCTCCTCCACCCAACCACAAACATACACTTTGTTTACTCTCAAATGCTCAGATGCATATTAGACAGGATAAATGGGGATTATTTGACACAGGAGGAGAACGCAGTTCTATCAGTGAAGAACAAGAATGCTGCTGCCGCCACTATTAATAGTAGGGATTTATATTCTAAAGGGCTCAGAATCCATCGTAGGCATTTTTTTTACTAACCTTTTCAACAGGTATTTTAGCATTCAGTTTCTTGTTCCTTCCCTGCCAAAGGCTGGAAAGCATCAGGGCCACTGTATCTTTGGATGCAGCAGTTCTGAATGGTGATGTTGTGTTGCATTCGTATCGGTCCCCCAAATTCCTCACTCAAGGCAATGTTTTTTCCCTGCACTTTGTGTTCCCTTTATTTTCACTTGCGTAATCCCCTGTAGCAATTTGGATTTCTCATTATGAGACACATTCTAGCTTCTGCATCTGGTGTGTTTTATAATCTCTCAGGTTTCATGTGCACTTCTTTACTGATCACCTCGTCAATTATAATTTCACCCTCAAGGACATTACTCTGATATTGTTGGTGGTGGTCTGAGGCTGACAGACAGTAATTTGCTTAGAGAAGTCTAATGAAAGAGGGCTGAAGGGGGACCTTCCCATCTCCCAGCTTTTACTCTTAGCATAGGGAGGAGTATGGTTAAAAAAATAAAGACATGAAAGACTAGGAAAACAGAGCAAAGAGCAATGACGTTAAAAAGGCAAAAGAAACGATACACAACACCTAAAACCTGTCTCTTTTTGTTATTTCAGTGTGTTTTCCAATGGGACAGGAAATGCAATATGGTAAGTTACAGGCACTGGGGTTTTAGAGTAAACCATGAAGTTGCCTTTTAAATTATGAATTAAATTGAGCCATTGATGGTTGTAGTTTCTGCAGATAAAATGATGCTTATGACTTAACTATGGTTGAAGGGTTTAGGATGAGCTATGAATCTTGCCTCTCTCTTTCCTTTCTTCTTACATGTCGTTGTCCCAGCATCACCACCTTCCACTCCTGTCTGCAGAACTATAGCTAAGCCTCCCTAGTATTCCAGTTGAAGTAGGGTTGAAAACATGCTTCAAACCCTGATTAGTGTTAACCCTCATTAGTAGCAATGATGCCTTAATTCTTAATCTGACCTCCGTTCAGGCAAGAGGAGGGAGGGCAAAGGAAGACATAATTTAGTTCCTGTCTCTTTTCCCTCATTCAGGAAGACAAATGAAATACTGTATAATAATTTTATATTGACATTTTTCTTTGGTTCCTCTCTCCAGAGGTGTGTCTGCTTCCTAAAGAACAGAAAAGAGACATTGTTCCTAAAGGAAGTTGAATCTTCACACTTGGATTTCAGTGTTTGTGATGGATCAAGTGCAAAGAATAGATGATAATTAAATAGGTAGCCGAATGGGATTAGATGCTTGGTGAATTGTCCCCTTTGCTAGACCTTGTTGTAGTTCACCTGGTTGAGAAGCTGTGTTGCTTTGAGTTGCATTGTTTTGCACGTCCTGCTCCAGCTGCATGACGGTTGTCCTAGAACAGTGGTGGCGAACCTTTGGCACTCCAGATGTTTTGGACCACAACTCCCAGAATTCCAAGCCTGTTCTGCCAATGACAAAGGACTGTGGGAATTGTAGTCCAAAACATCTGGAGTGCCAAAGGTTCGCCACCACTGTCCTAGAATATTCACATGTGGGTGTGTTTTCTTTTCTTCTACAGTCCTCCAACCGTGTCCAGGGTGGCCCTAAAGATTGTGACTCCTGTGGTTATCACCGTGTTTGTCCTGGCAGTATATCTACATGCTCAGCAGGTGGAATCTACAGCAAGACTTGATTTCCTTTGGAAACTTCAGGTGTGCACTTCTGAATATTAGACCAGTGTTTCATAATTAGCCAGTGGCTGCTGTTTATGCTGGCACTGTGCTATTGTTCTATGCCTATAAATTAGAAGTAGAGGCATAAAAGAAACCCCTTGACATCCCCTTTTGTCTGAGTCTCATAAAGGGCGTAGAAGCTACAAGGGGTTATTAGCCAGTACTTTGAGCGGTTAGCAGGTGTATTTTAAGATGAAGGCTGTGTTAGACCCTATTGAAAACACGCGTGGGGGAAATAATATATAAATACAGTATTATAGATTGTATACCTAGATATGTAAAAGAAATCTACAGTGATCTAGCTGAAGTAAGTTTTGAATGCTACGGCAGACTTCCACTGAACTTTTCAGTTTTTCGTTTCAGGGATCAATTTTAGAATGAATTTTCAGATTAATATTAAAACAGGAAGAACAATGAGGTTCCAGGGGAGCAGTTTTACTCATTCACAGACTTGCCTCCTCCCACATCAAAATTGATACTTTGAATGCCAAAAAAGGGGCAGACTGCCTAGTCCGGAGGTCTTGTGTGCCAATTTAAAGGCAGTTTGCTGGGATTTAGAACTAGGGGAGGGGTTCCATTGCCATCAAGACTCACATCCATGAGCTACAGTTCCATGAAGGCCTCTGTAAAATAAAAATATATTAGTCCTTGGCAAGACTCCTTTCTGTTTCTACAGAACAGAAGCATACCTGTCAAGTTTTGGATTTGAAAATAAGGGATTGTGGTCACAGCATTCCCACCCCTACCACCTATTGATCATGCTCGATGCTTTGACCATGTGCAATAGCTATCCCCAACATGGCGGTGCACATATGGCTATCCCTAACATGGCCACTGCCATTTGTCACATGTTGGCAATATCCCCGCCCCTACCTCCTATTGAGCATGCTCAATAGCTGTCCCCAACATGGTGGTGCCCATTCCATTCAGATAATTTTTTAAAAAAATTATATAATCCAAGACATTTCCAGGAAAATAATATATCTGGGAAGACAGAGGGAAACGGGGGTAAAAACAGTATTTCTTGGTGAATACAGGACACTTGACAGGTATGCAGAAGGCTGTCACAAGACTGATCATGTGATGACATCACCAAACACCCATGCATTAAGTTTAGAACACAAATTAGTTGTGCTGTTCCTGGTCGGAGAGCAAACGAGGATAATTTTAGGAAACTTGTCAAGGCAAGTTTCTCAAGGCATGGCCAGAAAAAAAATCACAGAGAGGGGAACATGTTGGCTCAGTATCTTTGCAAACGGCAGCTCATACCCAGGGTTTACTCCTTCCAAACATTCTTAAGATGAGTCTTCACTGGTTTTGTGATACATGCCTTTGCTGGCCTCTTAAATCTTGCTTTTATTTCTAACCCATTTTCAACATATACAAGCCTGGCCTACAATCCCATCTCTGTCTCCCCACCCCCACCCCGTTTCCAGGCTACTGAAGAAAAGGAAGAGATGGAGGAACTGCAGGCCTACAACAGGCGGCTTCTCCACAACATCTTGCCGAAGGATGTGGCAGCCCACTTCCTCGCACAGGAACGGAGGAATGACGAACTGTATTACCAGTCCTGCGAGTGTGTGGCTGTCATGTTTGCGTCCATCAGCAACTTCTCGGAATTCTATGTGGAGCTAGAAGCCAACAATGAAGGAGTGGAATGCTTGAGGCTCCTTAATGAAATCATTGCTGACTTTGACGAGGTGAGCGATGGTTGCCACAGAGTTGACGGAACTGCAGGGAAGATCATGCTGGACAAGCACTGGTAGAACGCAGGGCCAAATCTCCACTCAGTTATAAGCCTCACTGGGTGACCCTGGACCAGTTGGTGAGATTTCTCTCTCAACCTCAGGCTTCTTGTGAGGATTGAAAAGAAGGACCATATGTATTACAGTGAACTCTTTTGAACAAGTCTTGGATAGGAATGTTACAAACAAATGAAAATGAATAGTAATTGAGATTGGCTTGCTTCATGCTTTATAGTCTGAGCTCAATGAGATATCCCAGCTCTCATAACACTGCCTCTGTCCTAGATTTGTTTTATAGAGCAGAGATAACAAAGATAACAACTGAAGTACATATTTATTTATTTTTCTGTTTTCTGCTGCACAACTCATAATTGCTGACTGCCCCAGTTCATACTACCAAGCCTCTTAAGTCACCTATATGCCTTGTGGTCCCCAAAGCTACTTGCTTTGCAAGTTTGCTGTGGCTGGTGGAATTAGTTTCACATTTCTCTTGATCCTGTTCTGTTGCTTGCATTGCCTTGTCCATATGCAGCCAGTTAAACACCTTGTGCTCTGGATCAGGGTAAGTCCAGTGGTACAGGTAGGGTTCTCAACTAGAGATGGACGCCGTGTGCTTCATCATGCTCCGGCCAAGGTTTTGTGGCAGTACACTTCTTCCCCCACCTCCACGCGCTGATCTCTGTGCACTGGCCGGATCACCCTCCACGGCAGGAACACCAGGCTGCCCTGCCCTGCCTCCTTTGGCAGCCAGCTACTGAATGGCCATACAGGCAGCCCCTCCATCCTGCCTCCTCATCCGAGTTGCTAGCTGCCAGAGGAGGCAGGGCAGGAAAGCCCAAGTTCCTGCCTTGACTGAGCAGTCAGCCTTGGAAGAGGATCCAGCTGGTGCACAGAGGCCTGTGAGTGGAGGTGCCAGCGAGTGAGCTGGAGAACAGGAAGGCATAGCAACTGGGCTGCCACGCAGATGAACTGGACCGAAGCACAAGGTAGCACTGGGTGCCCATCTCTAGCCACAACAGTATTAACATGGTCTGTATTTGGACAGTGGAGCCTTCGTGATTTTTGACCCTCTTGCCTGAGAAACTCCAAATCTTCTGTGATTGCCAGTTGTTGGTAAAACATATCTGCACCAGCTTATGTTGCTTTTATCACTCAGAAAACCCACGTGGGTACCATGGAAAGATGTTTAAGGAGGAATGTTCTCATCCCATACCAAGTGCAGCACCATTTGTTTGAAGCCAGTCAGCTTGCATATGACCATGCGCAAGGCCAGCCCAATATGTTCCCTCTAAAATAGCAAATGTCTCATACAAGGTGCCAGGATAGAGAAAAGCTGTTTTGACACAGGAATGGGGGGGGGACCCAACCATTCAAATGTTTCTCCCCATCTGTCAGTCACAAAGCTTGCCACGGTTGATAGTGTGGGTCTTTTTGCTCCTTTTTGGCTCTTCAGATCATCAGCGAGGATCAGTTCCGGCAGCTGGAGAAGATCAAGACTATCGGCAGCACATACATGGCTGCTTCTGGCCTTAACGATTCCACCTACGATAAAGTGGGCAAAACCCATATCAAGGCCCTGGCTGACTTTGCAATGAGGTTGATGGATCAGATGAAGTACATCAACGAGCACTCCTTCAACAACTTCCAGATGAAAATAGGTAAAGATCAACAGGGTCCCCGAGGCTCCTGGAGTTCATTCCGTCCAGCTGTGCTGTGCATTTAAAGGAGTATTTGCCACACTTTAAGTGGTGTTCCCTCTCCTGAATGTATCTCATCCTTTGGCACCATCAGTGCTGTTGTATCCAGGAGGCTGACCCCTGTTACGTAATGTTAAACGTGCTTATGGGTTGCTGATAACAGCAGCATGGGTAGCAGCAGCATTGATGCTGGAAAGTTTCCAGGCCAAAGAAGTGAAGTGTGGCTCTTTTCTTACCATATTAGTACTTTTTATAGTGGAGAGCTACTGTTAGAACTGCCTTCTCTTCTGCAATATTGGATGTTGGTGAGCATTTCACCTCGGTTAAAGATGATCTATCTGCAGTGTGGTTCCTCCTCATCCTTCTCCTCACTGGATCCATAAGCTAAGGCAGAAGAAAGAAACACTTGGCCACATAGTTTGTACGACATTCCTGTGCCAGGTTGCAGATGGATAGGTATGGTTGGTAGCTCCAAACCTCTGGTTCCATACACCTGCTCATGTACCTGCTCCCTGTGTTGAGAGTGCCGATTTTGTCGTTGTGGGGAACTGAACCCAGGACAGACACCTCCTCTCATTCTGACAGCCCTGGCAAACCTAACATAGACAACCTATCAGCCCCTGAATGGTGTGGGTCCAAGCTATATACAAAACAGTGTCTCCCCCTTTGAGCTTGCCTAGGCATTAAGATCATCAGGAGAGGCCTTTCTCTCAGTCCCACAATAGAATAGAATACAATAGAACCATTCCCAGAAGGCCCTTTTATGAAATTCATAATTATTATCAAATGACCATTATAAAGAAATAAGGTGACTAAATATTGGTCCATCGAACCAGATTTCAAAATGTGATGGTCAAAATACAAGTACCATTCTTTAAAGCAACTTTTAAAAAGACTATCCTTAGGCTTCTTTTCACTTGCATTTTGTCAATCATGTTTTGACTCATTGGTTATGCTCTAAAATGTAATCTAGGTTTACAATCCTGTACATGTTTATTCAGAGGAAAAGCTGCATTATGTTTAGTGGGGCTTCTAGTGTAAGCTCTGTGGTCCAAGGCATCTGCCTCCCATCCTGATCATTATTCAATGTTCTTTGCACTCATGGCTGAAACTAGGTGCATGGAGTTACAGTAAAACAGGACCAAAAACAATACCCTTCCCACTTTCTGTTGTTTTGGGGTTGTTGTTTTTTTAGTGTGGGGTAGTGATGTTCTGATTTGATCCAATATAAGATGTGCTAGAGCAGACCCCAGCACTGCATAAAGTCTCATGGCACATTAAACTGCAGTAATGCAGCCAAAACTGCTCGTGACAGGGCTTCAGTCCCAGCTAGCCAGCTCAAGGGTTACTCAGTCTTCTATCCTTCTGAGGATGGTAGATCAAGCACCCCACTTGCCTGGGGCTTGGAGAGCCAATGTGTAGCCTGCATAATTAGATTGCAAACCACCCAGAGAGTACTGCAAGCACTTTGGGTCGGTATATAAGCAGAACGCTTTGCTTTGTGTTGACGAGTGCTGATCGTCATACTGTACTTTGTGGGTGGGTGTAATTTGATGTTTCTGATGGTCAGTCTCCATCCTTCCACAGATTGCTGCTGCTGCTGCTTAGTCTTGTTTGGATATCAACTGTTCTTACATTCTTAAAAAAAATGAGGATTTCTATGATGTCACATTTTCTCTGCACCCTATACTTGAACCCATAAGCACGTTTAAATATGTTATGAGTAATCTGGCCTTTGCACCATAGCACAAAATGAAAATTTTCTGGTCTCAGGGGTTTTGTTTTTTAAAAAACCACTTTAAGGTTGAATATCAAAGTTGCCTTTTTAAAAAACCAAATCCCACATTTTATAAAACGTTCCAGAATATATTTTTTGTGAAGAAAGTGCAGCAATCTGCCAACCTGAGCTATTATATTTTGCGTTGCTTTGAGCCACCTATGCAGGTTATTCAAGGCTTTCCAGCACATGACCTATTTTTCTCACATAACTTCAAAAGTTTTCCAAGGCAGCCATTCCTAATGCAAGCGTAGCCAGTTCAGTTCTCCGGGATCAATTCCATGTTTGCTGTCCACTGTCCAAATGTGATAGAATAAGGCAAAATAAGTAAAAATAAAATAAGATCAGTCAGGCGACCCACTGGAGTCTAACTCCCTGCTGTTTTGCTTCTAGGGCTCAATATTGGTCCAGTGGTAGCTGGGGTTATAGGGGCACGTAAACCCCAGTACGACATTTGGGGGAACACAGTGAATGTAGCCAGCCGAATGGACAGCACAGGAGTGCCTGACAGAATTCAGGTAAGTCTTCCAAACACCTCTTTCCCCATTCCACCATAGTCCAAAATTCTTACACTCACTCACTGGTACTGCAGTGAAGCTTCTGCTCATGACTTGAGATTGATCCCGACAGGTTCAGTTAAAGTCAGCTGAAGCTTGACTCCGTCTTTCAACCAAGGTTAGTAAAATGAGTACCCAGCTCAATGGGTGTGTGGGGAGACACACAAAATTATGTCGTAAACTTCCAGAGGATGCTCAAGCAGTATGGGACAGTTTATACATTGAAATATTAGACCACACTGGTAAAAGTGAGGAGGAGTCACACCTACAGTCAAGTGGCACTATGAAATCTGCTCTATGCACTATGCTCTGGGTAGCTGCAGGGTAAAATAAACTTGCATTTCTTTTGGTGCTTTTCAAATTACATGGTCTTCCCATTTCTTTCTGTGTGGCTGCCCTGTGAACTGAGCAAGGAACAAAAGAAATGCTCGATCCTGTAATGCAGAAAGTAAGGGTTACTGACTCAATTAAAGGTTAAGATGAATAGAGAGGACTCTCTTGGCAGAGTACATGTAAGATGCATCTTTGTGTATCTGTGCCCATACCACAGAGGACATAAGCCATCTAGAACACTTGAACAGCATCTATTTCTTTGTTTAGTTACTCTGTATTTGTACAATATCCCTTAGTACATGTACTTTGGAGTTAAGCACAGCAGGATCTGCCTCTAAGTATACAAAAGATCCCCCATGTGGTGTAATGGAGCAAGTGACAGACTAGGACTCTGGAGAAAGAACCAAGCTCAAATCCCCATTTGGCCATAGAAACATGCTGTGGGAGTGGAACTGGTTAAACCACTCCTTCAATCTCACACCTACTTTGAAAAGACCTATGAGGATCGCTCCAAGTCAATTCTGACTTGACAGCACAGAATGCAAGGATCAGGTCATTATGTGGGTTAATTTATTTAAATTTATTTATTTACTGAAAATATTTCTATCCGGTCTTTTTCCCCAAAAGGACCCAAGGTGGGCTGCTTCTTCCCTTTCAACCAGAAAGTAGAACTGAAGGACCAACAAATATCCCCATCTTCAATCTGTAACTCTCCTGTTTTCCCACCTCTTTCTTCCATGCACAAAAATAGTGGAAAAATATGGAATATTTTTACAATGAATATAAGCATAGGCAACAACCTGTTACCATCCAAGACTCTGAACTTTTTTTTGGTGACTACCTAGCTCCAGGTACATTATGGAAGTGTTAGATACTGTATGACTCTAATCAGGCATTAGATCCTGAAAGATGAGACGACTGTAAACAAATGTTCAAAGGGCTTTGCATCTTTAGCAAAGTAAAGATTTATGAGGCTGCAGAACAGTAAGTACGTCTGGCTGGAAGTGCACTTAGCACTCTCCATCACAGGAGAGGTGCATGGACATGGGTGCTGATTGTGTTTGCAGACAACCATACAAACCGGACTGGGGGAGATCTGGCATTGGCCAGGGTAGACATGGGAGTCAGACCGATGCACATTCCTACATGCCCAGCGTGGTTACAAGGCCACACATTTACTGATGGAATCGCAGCTGTGGCCCTCCTAGCTTTCAGGTCTCTGGTTTGGAATACTCTTGAGAACTCCTTTTATTTCTATGCACACAATTTGACTGTTCCCGGAACAGCAATGTGGTTTGACAGCAGCTCCTTCCCATGTTTTCTTTTGACTCCTTTGCAGGTGACCACAGATATGTATCAGGTTCTAAGTGTCAACCGTTATAAACTGGAGTGCCGAGGGGTTGTTAAAGTCAAAGGTAAAGGAGAAATGACTACCTACTTCCTAAACGAAGGCCCACCAGCAAGTTAGCAGCAGCAGAAAAGGACAACTCAAAGATGGCTCAGTTTGATTCAAACACAGTAGTAAGTTGGGAGAAAAATCTGCTGTCTAATACCAAGGCATGGCTCAGTATTTCATGTGAATGTCCTTATAGCAAGATTGTGTGCAAGGGGGGAAAAAGAGGAAACACAGTTTGGGTGGCACATAGTTCAGAAGTTACCTGAAACTGCTGTGGATTTCCCCACCACCACCACTAACTAAGTTGATCGTCAGTGAATTGACCAAAGATTTATGCTTGATGGTGTTTGGAGATGAACACATGGAATTGAGATCTTCAAGAAGGCTGCTACGCAGGACTTCAGATATTTAACTATTTATTTCAGATAACACAATGTGTTTTTTTTATTGAAGGAAAGTATGATTCATTACAGCAGAAACAAGACACTAGAGCAACATTACTTTGGAAAGTTTGTGCACTCCCATACTATTCCTGATTTGTGCTGTCAAGCAACTTGATGAGTGCTGCCGTTCTTTTATTAGCTCTGTGAGTGGGCTGTCAAAAGTTAGAAATACCGCCCACTCCTGCTCTGAACAAAGAGCCCTTTTCTAATGATACCCTCAGCCAAGTTTTTAGATGGTGGGAAAAATGCCTTCTTATTATGTACTCTTGCCATCCCTATCCTTATACAGATATGAAGTTTACCATAACTGATATATGGAAAGAAAGAAAAACATTGCTTGAGGCGATAAAAAGACTTTTCAAACTTATTTATTCAATGAAAAGGCCTTCCCGATCCTGTTTGGTGCATATCTGTTTACACAGACGAATGACTAGCTGTCGACATGAAACACATAAGCAGTGAGTCCTGATAAGTGTGGGATAGTCAGTTTGGGGGGGGGGGTTGTATTTTGTAATATGGAAGCTACTGAGATCTAACAACTATACCAAAATTCTATATTTTGAAAAGTAAACACTCGCCCTAGCTAAGCAACCGTGATTCGCATGTGGATCAGCTGTAATGGGTGGGTGGGTGTGCACCAAAACCACTGTGTGAAGGTGCCAGGCTTGGGGTGGGGTGAACACATCCAACAGACCAGTTGGGTGCTCAGTACTTATAGCACAGCCTATGTTGGCTGTTAGACAGGGCAGTAGCAGAAACAATGGGGCTCCCTGCACTCCTGACATTTGAGGTACAAGTGACAGCACACGTGTGTTGTCCACCAGTATTCAGAAGAGGGGAAGGGGGAAGTACCAAGGCTACACGGAAGCCTCTCCCCTTCCGGTTCCCTATTCGAGAGTTGCTCAGGGCCATGAGATATTTCTGCCCTTCGGCTCTCAGGTTTCTCTTAATCCAGCAGTGGGTGTACAAAGCAATCTGCTGTGCTCTCCCTTCTTTGGACTAGGGCTGGGCGGAGCTGTGCACACAAAGCCGTGGTGGGAGGTGTACATAAGCTATAGAGTTTGTGACGTTCTTCTCATTATTTTCTGAGTTGCAGACTTGGCAGTTTTCAGACAAACATTGTACAGTCCAGGACACAAGTAAACTACACGCACACACACACAGAGGGGAAAGGAACACTGGGTTGAAATGTTTAGAAGAATAAAATGTGGAAAACCACAATAAAGCGGACGAGGACTACCAAACGTTAGCCCAGCTACATTTATTCCTGACTGAGTGTAAAGAGATGAGTGTAAAAATATGCTGCCACAATTCTGAATGCTTTATATGTCAGGGATATTATCGTAACAGCCACATGCAGTGCATATCTGGAAAAGGAAAAATGAAATGAAGCATTTATTTTTAAATAATGTGAATGTTTACAATTTATATAATAACTGTATGCAGAAGTAAGTCCTAAGAGATATTACCTTGAGTTTTTGCTCTCTTGGATTGACGTGGTAGGTAGTGAATGTATTTATTCACATTTATTATGGGTTACAGTTTGAAGATTCCATAACCAAATTGTATTGATCTGATTCTCTGCGGCCGAGATGGCATTCTTGCCACAATTTGTTTTTAAAAAGCAGGGGTACTGAGGTTGAAAAAGACAAGAATTGTCAATAGATTCATGGCTGAATGAAAAACATTTTGAACTTTTAAAGACCAAGTCCCCTTCATATTTTATTTCAAAAAAATAAACACATAAAATGCCTATATTTTTATATTTCAGTAGGGAAAGACTTTTGATACTGAATTTGGCTAACTCAAAAATGACTCCCAACATTTTGCTATTTGTTTTTCACTCTTCTCAGGGCAGAATTTCTATAATTTTCATAGCCAAATGATTGTCCATTGCTGGCAATTATGGCATGAGGGCTGAGGTTATGCTGCTCTTGAATTTGTCCTACTGTTCCAACACAGTTCTCGCATTAAGATACTTTGAACTAGAGCTTCAGTGCCATCCCTATTTTCTTACCATATTCTTCCTTTCTGCTAGGGTACATCCTGGAACAGTGTACTAGCTTGACTTTTAGAAAACTGCCAAGTCTGTCCTTGTACTATATTTTGAACCTCTAAAGAAAAATTCCCATCTACTTGCAAAGGTTTTTATTTACACAGTACTGCGGCTTGTTCTCCACCACTTTGTTTTTGCTGCCATTTAACACTTCCAAATTTTAATTAACAGCACAATAACATAGAATCATTTTGTTTTAGTTGTGCCTCCTGCTTTGAAGTGTGCGTTCTTAACATTTGAGCAAACCACCTTGCGCAATTGTGTTGTCAATGAAATTTTCAGTCGCCTGTATCTCTGACTGTGATTGTTGACTGTGTCATGATCATTTCAAGGGGTATGCACTCTTTATTCTGGCTCTTGCAAAAACGGATACAGTTATGATTTCCCATGGAAATTTCAATCTGTTTAAGTAATTTAACAACTATATTAAACACTGTTTCACTTGTGAATCTGTCCATTTTTCCTTATTAGGATTTGATTCATAAAAAAATCAAAAATAATGTTGCAGAATAAAGCATCATTTAATACTTTAGTGGCTGGAGTGACCTCCCAAATATAATTTCAGGATCATCAACACAGCACTAGTGGTTCTTCAGACTTCTATAATTAGTCTCAAGAATTATAACTGGTGATAGATGTCTTGCTGGTTACTATCTGAGCCCATTGTGTTGCAGAAAGATGAGACAAACAGCTTCCTCAAATGACATGTCTGTCCACCACCTCTTTGTGACGGCATAGATGACTGTTGCCAGAGCTGTGGGAAAATGTGCAGATGAAGGTGGTTATTAAGTCTCAGACATTGGAACTAAATGTCATGTAAAGCACTGGAAAATGAAGGCGTCTATGGAATTTTTTTTTCCTTCTCGTCAGTTTAGTCTAGCTTTTTTAAATAGAAAAACTGGAGGATGTCCGAGGATAAAAGCAGGAGCCTGTGTTTCAATCACATGCCATTAATTGTGCCTCAGAACTAGCTGCCCTAATTGTATCCAAGGGCACTTCAACCAGCACTCAGTGGCAAATCCGGGTAATTTGCTGATGAACGTTCCTGATGGGGCCTGCATCCAGACCCACCTCGCAGTCTATCTCACCTATGCATGTTTAGAATTTTGTGCCTCACATGCACAAATCTTCCTGGTTGACATCGTACCTCTCTTTTTTCTACGTGACACTTACCCGTATATACTCAAGTATGTCGAGGCCCCTAATTTAACCCCCCAAAACTGGGGAAATGTGTTGATTCGAGTATAAGTCTAGGGTGGGAAATGCAGCAGGGCCTGGCAGCTCCTCCTTTGTAAGCTTTGGGAGTGGTGTGTGATGTTTAAAATGACTTTTAGCCACTGACCCAAGCACTTGCCAGGCCCTACTGCATTTCCCACCCTAGACTCCCCTGTGATGCAGAGGGGGCTCATGAGAAGCAGCATGCAATGTTTAAAATGACCTTTAGCCACTGACCCAAGCACTTGCCTATTGACCCACATATAAGTCGAGGGCCCCTTTTTTCAGCCCAAAATTAGGGCTGAAAAACTAGGCTTATATTCGAGTATATACAGTAATTGCTATTCAGTTGTTCAGAAACTTAATGGATTAGAAGACAGTAGGTTCTAGCCTCAGGCTCCTCCCCATTTGCTCTCCTCACAGGAGGTGAGACTGTATGAAGAGGAAAGCCCTTGTTATGCATAAGAGTCCCTCTGCGTCTGGCAACAGACGCTCCTCCTTGGTCTGGAGACAGCTGCAGAGACAAGACAAAACTTTTCGAACCTCTTAAAGTGTTGTGATGTTGCCAAAAACAGCTTTTCAATCTTGTCGATCAGTCAGTCCTGTCCTCACCCCTCCCCCGCAATTCTTTTTAAAGCCAGTGGCCAAGCCAGTGAGGCTCAAGCTGCAGCTTTTTGTCTCATAAAGCTTCCATATCTATCTCCCCCCCTCCTCCTCGCTTCATAGCTGCTTTCAGATTTTGAGGGGAAGTTGACGTTTGTAAGTTTTCTAAGTGTATAGTGAGAATTAATCAGGGTTGAAATGGGTCCAAAGGAACAGATTCCTCACCAGATGGCATGTGATGGGATGTAGCCATGCGTCTTCGCTTCTGATTAGAGGAATCCAGAGCCAATGGCTTAGGAAAGGGTATGCTTCCCCCTCCTCCTTCAGCACAGGGTGGATACAAAGCTTTCCGGGCGTGAGCAGTTCACCGCTGTGAACTCTGAGCACCCCAAATGAAACTGCCTCCCATGGCAAGATCCTCCAGATCTCTCCTGCCCTTGTAAGGGCTCCCTGCTGCCGAGAATTTCCCCCTCTACGGAGCTCAAAGCTCCGTTCCCGAGGTGGAATGGCACCACGACGCACTGGAAGTCGCCTTCGCTTTCAACTCAAGCAGCTTTGTCTACTAGTTTTTTTTTTTAAAAAGTACTTTCTAAAATCATTCAGGAGCTGGAGAAAAGCTGCTGGTGGTTAAACAGTACAAAAGGTGGAGGGAAACCCTCATCCAGTACCTTCCCTTCCCTATGCTGAGCACTGTTAGATGATGATGTTAAGAAGCAGCAACAGAAAGGGCCCCTGATTCTGAGATAACAATCATCATCTCAGCTTGTGTCAGTAAATACAGAAAAGCAGGGCCTACTGGGAAAAGAGGCATTTTAAGCAAAGAGGAAATGCATCAAATAAAAAAAAATACATACTTTCAAATCAGATGTAGAAATTGCATAGCCTTCTATTCGTTTAAGAGTGAATGCTATGGATGTTAACTGACCAAAAACTGCCAAACAAACAAACAAAATGCATATTATTTGCAACTGAAATGTTCAGGAATAATTTGCAAAGCACAGCTTGACATAGATCTTTCCACTTAGCAGAATGGAATCTTACAGTATTACCTATTCATGCCCAAGGCCACTCATCCTGTTGATTTAACGAGACTTGCCTATCCAAAAAGCTGTTTTATCATGTACTTTGCTTACCTCTCAATAGGACGCTGTAACTTTTTATTTGCTTATGGTGCTACATAGCACATAAAGAGGCCCAGCTGTTAAGTGTATCTGTGTCAGCTTTGCCAACCACATTTGTGAAATCCACAAGGAAGTGCAAATAGCACTTGGAGAGCAGAAGCTCTCCGCAGAGGTGCAGCACATGTGGTTCTGCAACTCATGAATGCCATCCTCCCTCCCCAGGACCCAGGTGGCAAGCTGCTCTTGAAACCTGGAAGTGAGGTTGGGGGTTGCATGGAGAAAAGTGAGCCTGTCCTTTGTGCAGCAATAGGAGAAGAGACTAAATCCACTGGGCTTGGCCAAAGCTGGTTGTAATTAAAGCAGGGTTTTGCAGCTTGCCTCAAATACATTGGGACCAGTTTTAACAACAACAGATGTGAACATGTACTTATGCTACAGGATAGTAAAAAAACACACCCATATCCTAGAAATGTCCTGTTCCAAACCCGGATTTCTACTTAGCAAACAACACATGGATAAATACGTTGCAATGACTACCATTTCAGAAGTTTTTCAGAAGGTTTCACCAGCCAGTGCTTCTATTATGCCTGTTTCCACAAGTACAGTGGTACCTTGTATAAAGGAATTAATTCGTTCCAAATGAAATTATGTTAAGCAAATTTTCCTTTATACAAATTCCCATAGGAATGCATTGAAAATGGAGTAATCCCATTTTTATGTTGTATGGATTTTCCCCATAGGCGATTATGTTAAGCAAATTTCTCCTATCTCCGGAATTTTTTATGTTGTACAAATTTTATGTTATACAAGCTGTTTGTTATACTGTATTGGTATTGGTTTACACTGCATTTTTTATTGTATAAAGCACTTCACATTTTTATTTAAATGCCATTACTGCCATTTTGGTAGCTGAGAAACCGAAGCAATTCATTTTCCATTTGTAACTTGAACTCTACCTGCCCGCCTTCAATGGCACCAACTTGCAGGCATAGTTATTATACATATATGGTGACTCAGACAGTAAGCATTCAATACAACCTTGAGAATAGGGTCACTGCCCAACCCAGCACTGGGTTGTTATCTTTTAAAGGATATTTGGGATGCTTTCCCTATGATTTGTAAACAGATTAAAATCTTTACTAGTACTGCTGTCACTTGGTTTGGTAATAAATAACTTGACCCTATTTCAAACATTTACTACGCAATGTACACCATACAATTCAAGTAGGGCAGGGCAGGAGTATTCTTGTTTCATATATGCCAACTGTGTAGGCACATACTCCTTAACATAGGCCAAGTGGGGAGCAGGAGGCAGTGAAAAGAAAGAGAGAAGCAGCCTGGGGTATATATTAAAAGCCAAGTGTTATCTTCTTTTTCACTGGAAAAGTACAGTCAGTGCAACTGCATGATACAGCTCTTATAATTCAAGCCAAGAGGACCATCAAATTAATAGAGCTACAGGGATGGGTTAAGACCTGTGGCTTTTACTTTTAGACATGTTCAAATAACTCTTTGAATATACATCTTTAGAGATGATCCCTTTTAGAAGCCAAGGTTTATATCTTAACAGGTATGGACTCGACAAATAATCTACTGCAAGAAAGAACATTAAGTTCCCCCTGTCTTTACCTTACAGCCAACACCACCTTATTCTGTACTTCAATGCATACAGCCTTTAACTAAATAATTGCAATTAACTATACAATTTTGACAAATAAGCAACCTTGTCTCATAACTAATGCGTGATTTAGAATGGCTGCAGTTGGCAACGGTACGGCTTGATTTGCCCCACCATTGATACAGGTCCTCTCACAGCCAGAATGTTTTTCACATACCTGGAACGGCATCTGCTGGCAGGTCTTCTTAGCATGGCAGCTGGGGAAGCAGCAACATTTAGCAACGGTGGGATTCCCAAGTTTGTTAGATAGAGGTTTTCCCTTAGATTAAGTTACTAACATCGAAATCAGTGGGATTTAATTTAGTCAGCATGACTAAACATGACTTTGCCTGGATCCAGACAACATTCATCACTCAAAAATATTTTTGTCACTTTTTGGATTGAGCCTGTGGATTCAAAATGGTTAGTACGTTCTTTCAAAGGTAAAAATAAAAATAAAAGAATGGATGCTGCGTATTGCTGTTTCCTGAGACACAAGGTCAAGCCAGACATGAAGGGGAACTACTGTACGTCTCCCCTGCCTATTCCTCTTCCACAATAGGACCCAGATATATGGACCTCAATGATCAGAGCTGGTGATTAAGCCCCCAGTTTCCTTCCAATGATCAATCAAGACCTTAGGAGGCGGGTGGGGGGTGGGGGTGGGCCCCTAAATGTTGTATATTAAATGTGGAAGATGGTGCGCTATAGCAAAAAGACTTATTTCATTTCTTAAGGGAGCACAACTTCGAAAAAACAGGTTAAACATACTGGATAGTTCAGCGAGTACTTGTATTTCTACCTCTGATGTATTGTATTAGGTGCACCCTAAAGACGCTAGATGAAAACTGTCAATAGCTCTCTATTATCTCAGATTGTTCACATTTTCTGCCCAAGAGGTATCACACACAAACCAGTATATAACTGATGAAATCAACAATTCTACTGACATTACTAAGAAATAAAGCATTTTTCTAAATCAAGAGTTAGAGGCCTACACTGAGTCAAGTGTACATCATTAAGGTCTCCTGTTTTTATTGCCCCCATTCTTCTCACCAGCAAACTGTTTTTTTAATCCTGCAAATGCTCAATAAAATGACTGAAAACTAAATTTTATGAAGTTTATATTTACATTGGAGAGGGAGATCTGTTCAAAACTGTCTTCAAAGCAAATTACATGGAGATCGAGAGGAAGAAGAAAAAAGGTAAATCAGCTTATAGAAGAAGTTGCTGAGCAATAGATGGCAGGCCTTTGGGGCCCAAGATGAACAGATGGTTTCTGGGTGAGGTTTTAATTAAGGGCAATGTAGATACACAATTAAATTTATGAGCAATTCAATGATCTAGCATTGAGGGATTCATTCAGACTGAACAGTTTGTTAATACCATCCCTTTATTTCATCCTTTTCACTGCCTCACAAAGGCAAAACTAAATGGTCTGAGATGGGAGGAATCACCTGATACGCAGAACATGTCCAGTGCAAATCCTCTGTCATGTCCACAGTCCTGATGGTGGAGGTGTTCATACAGTGTTCCAGACATCTCCTCTGTCCTTGGGGGTCTTCAGCTCTAGCCCCATTGAGTTCTCACACCTCTTTTCAGGCTCTTCTTGGAGGAAAATTTGCACGGCCGAGTCACTAAGGTCGGGAGGATGGGGAGCTTTTCTCTTCCAGAAAAACTGTTCGTTCCTGAGAGGAATACTGCTCGGATCAAGCTTGCTTTGAGACCTTCCAAAGTCGGCCATCACACGTTGTAATCAGGAGACTTCCCTTGTGGCTGCCTCAGACGGATTTGTAAGGTTGAAAAAGCGCCCACGGCCACATGAAAAAAGATCTGCCAAAGGTTTCGCAGTTCATAAAGATACATATTGCACAGGCAGATTAAGCCAAAACTTAGGAAGGATTTAATGTTCCGCCAGCCTGTGCAGTATACAAACAGATAGCACTGCAAAGGGGGAGAAAAAGTGGTTAAGAGTTTAGGAAGAATATCAGGGGCAATACCAGATCCCTGAGTGGAGAAACAACAGAAACCAAAGGAGCAGAAGAACAATCCCCAGAAGGCTAGAAACTGTTGATATGTTATTTAAAAATGTTTCTCTCTATACCTGTGGCTCTAAGCAATTTTTTGAGACTGCCTGAGATACTGTTTTGAACAAACATCTGTCATTCGTGTTGTAAAACCGTAGAGATCTGATTTAATCCTCTTTGCTTGTAATGCATTAGAATCTTTTGGGCAACAAAGCATGGAGTCTACCAAAGTTTCTTGGTGTGGATTGCAATTTTTTTTTACTTACGTACCTACTTACTTACTTACAGATTTTTTTAATTGCCCCACTTCAAAGTGGTCTCTAGGCAACATACAATCTTTAAGGGAATCTCTTATTCTGCAAACCAAGTTAAATATCATGCACAACCAAACGAGGCAAAATAGCAACTGCCTCTACACTGCTAGGTAAATTGTTTTGAGAATGTAAAATGCTTTCCCTTCTTTTCAGACTGCGCTGAAGTGCACTTTGGGAGAGAGCAGCAGAAAGTAAATTGATCCTGCATTTTGCATGAACTATTTAGATTAGTTTTGCCTCAAGTAACAAGGCAAAATGCTGATAATGCACAGAACAAACGCAGCAGCTGAAATTCTTACAATATGCTATTTCAAAGTTAATATGCTACACATACCAGATGTACTAGCGCTAAGGTCCTGGATTGTATCAGTGCCACAAAGCTATACGGAGGCTCCCAGCAAGTTGTCTTGACCTGCTTCAAGGAAAGGGGATGGAGGGGTGCCCTCCTAAGCATGGCTGGCATAGCAGGGAAGCCCCACTAACCACCAAGGATCCCCAAGACGTCCCACTTCCATGGGCATGGGCAGCGCTGTCCTGTCTCATTGCAAACACTCTCAATGATATGCTGAGTGGCTGTGGGCCAGTTGGCCTCTAAACCTAAATCTACTTGGCTGCCAAGAGAAACTTAAGAGAATCTCAGCTGAGTACTTCATGAATCTCTTGACTTAGTTAAAAGCAAATACTTAAATTCCACATTCTTGCGTATGCTAGAAAATCATAACCTGTTAGTAATTGCCTGTTTATTAGTCATTCTGATCAAATCATGCCTCCATTGTGCTTCTGTACATTTCTGAAATTAAACTGTCATTCTGTTACAATTCACCACCTACTTTCCAAGAACAAGAATTTCAGGTGAGAACAAACTAGGCTAAAGGCTGCCTACCATTCATCCGTTATCATCACAACTTAAAAGAAAACAATAAAGTAAATAAATATATTTACATTCATTTCAGGCATGATAAAAGTTTCAGTAATGAGCTAAGGCTCCTGAAGATTATTGAAATATGTGGAAAGCATACCCTACCTGATATAAACAAGCTGTTGTGCCAAGGAAAAAGGCAATAATATAGCTGAAGTCTTCTCCTTCAGCCTGAAAAGAAATGCATTATGTAATCAGTATCTTCCATATTATTCAAATTAAAATATTTCAGTGGATTCCCCAGGGTTTATGAAGTCCCCAAAGTGTCTTGCTTAGACTTCAAAAACAAAACAAAACAAAAACTCTCTTATACTACCAAAAGTCTCCAGCGTGAATCAACTGCAAGTCTCCTCTAAAACTGAATCAACTGCTGAATGGGCAAGTCAGTGTTTATGTAAATCCAGTTGCCTCAATAGATCTACAATAGTTAGGACCAACCACTGGATTCTGCACATTACTGAATCCAGAGAAGGATGTGCAATCATAAAGCCATGATCCAAGCACTGACTTCTGCCTTCGTATAGGCAAGAACAGGTAAAGACTGGAGGATAACCATCAGGACAACACTTATTTACATAATATCTAAATTGAGATAAACCTCTGCCCCACATTTTGGTATCAATAAAGCAAAGGCTTCCATGTTCAATTACTGAAGATAATCACAGGGCCTAACAACAGCTAAGCTGCTGGACCTTCACATAATACTGTTTTAAAATGCAATAAAACAAAGGTAACAGTATTGATTGGGATGTAGCAAATAAGAGTGGTGTTAGCAAAAGGTTCCCAAAATGTTAATGCTAGATGGGTTTCACATTGGGATACCTTTTTCGAACAAATGAGATGTGGCAGGCCCTTAATTAATGACTGATAGTATCTTGCATAGCAATCAGATCTATGGGAATCCTTTTAAAGAGCAAAAGAAGTGTCTGGATAAGAGGACCCAAACCCTTCCACTTTGACTATCCCTCTTTTTCTCAAACTTGGGATCCCCTGATGTTCCTGGACTCTTAATGCAGGGCATGAGTAAAGTGGGTAGAGGGAAGCTCTTCTCCCTTTCACAAAATACCAGAACTAGGGGACATACACTCAAATTGAGGGCTGGGAGAGTAAGGACAGACAAAAGAAAATATTTTTTCACCCAGTGCGTTGTTAGTCTGTGGAACTCCCTGCCACAGGATGTGGTGATGGCCTCTGGCCTGGATGCCTTCAAAGGGGAATTGGACAGATTCCTGGAGGAAAAGTCCATCACAGGTTACAAACCATGATGGAGATGTGTAATCTCCAGGCTTAAAACCGGGGTACTTTAAGGACCAGATGCAGGGGAGTGGTACCAGGAGACAGAGATCTAGTTTCGTCTGCTCCCAGACGCCTCTGGTGGGGCCACTGTGAGATACAGGAAGCTGGACTAGGCGGGCCTTTGGCCTGATCCAGCAGGGCTCTTCTTATGTTCTTAACGCCGAGAAGCCTTGATCGCTAACTATGAAGGCAATGGTTTCTTAGAGCTGCAGTCCAAGAACATCTGAAGACCCCAGGTCTGAGAAACATTGGTCTAGCCCGTGGCTTACTCTATGGAGTTTCATCCCAACCTTGATTTTCTATGAATTGGTCTCAGTACAAAGAAAAACTGATTGGGAGAAAATTACAGGTTGGGGGACAGACAAACTAGAGCAGGTAGTGAGGGAGCAGGATTAGCACTTTTTCTGAACACACCCAATAAGTGCTGAAACTGAATATACACCCAGCTCCCACTCAGATGAGATAGATCTAAGACATCTAATTAAGTCCTAACAGTGAAAAATCGCTCTAAGAACCATGTAAGTTGCAGCATATTCACTAGATGGTGCTACAGTCATGCAAAGAATCATTTCAAAGTGAAGTGAAGAGGAAG
>JAHTLZ010003547.1:2970979-3076160 GCA_023846285.1 Phrynocephalus versicolor | reverse complement strand
GGTAAGCACACATGCAACCACAGCATGGCCTAAGGAATAAGACATCCTGATCCCTTTAGCCTTGTCATTGTCCTGCATGGTCCCCCCCCCCCATATGCTATCTCCAAAGGGAAGAAGGCCTCATCTGGGACCAAAAGAAGCCTTTCTTCCACTCTGAATAGTAAATATAGGTGGGGGAACATGATGGTACCCCAGTGAGGACAAACAGTTGACTCTCCATGTCTGCCCACTCCATAAACCTGAGCTATCCTCAGTAGCTAATTCCTAATTACATGTTAAGCGATGCACAAATTAGGTCTTGGAGAAACATGAACAATCTTCCCAATTTAAAAAGCGAATCATAGCAAATGATATTTTAACCGTGTACGGTATATATAACATGTTCTCTGGCTCCCTCTAGTGACACGTTTTGATAAAGACATCACAGAAATCTATTTTTTTCTAGTGAAAGCTATATAGTACGATCCTTGCTCCCTCTAGTGAAGTGATGGCAAACCTTTTAGAGACCGAGTGCCCAAGCTACGATTCAAAAACCACTTATTTTTCACAAAGTTCCAATACGGCAATTTAACCTGAATACTGTGGTACCCTGGGCTACAAATGCTTCGGGTGCTAGCCTTCGGGAAAGCGAAGATCGAAGAACAGGCTTTTGAATTTCCCGCATCCCCAGCACCCTTGCTGTGGCTGTGGAAATTTTTAAAAACCTGCTCTTCAATCCCCTCTTTCCCGAAAAGTAGCATCCCGAAGAGTAGCCCTGGGTAGAGAAGTGGATGGTGTGCTACACCGTCAAGAAAGTCAGAGAGGAGTGGCGGCCGCTTGTGGACTCATTCAGTTCCAGTTTACTCCAGCCACGGTGCTCTGGCTATCCCAAAAGCACTGTGGCTGGAGAGTAAACTGGGGCTACAAGGAGCCCACAAACCGCTGCCTCCTCTTCGCCTGGCTCTCTTCATGCAGCCATTTCGAGACTGCCAAATGGGTCTGTGAATAGAGCCGGGCAAAAGGGAGGCAGTGGTTTGTGGGCTCTTTCGTAAACCCAGTTTACTCTCCAGCCACATCGCTTTTGGGGTGCCCAGAGCGGTGTGGCTAGAGAGTAAACATACAAACAAGCCCACAAGCTGTTGCTTTCCTTTTGCCTAGCTATGTGCATGGAACACAGTGGTGTGCTCCGAGCGGAGGGGAAAGTGCCGTGGCTGTGTGGGGGGCGATGTCGTGTGCCCACAGAAAGGGCTGTGTGTGCCACCTTTGGCACCTGTGCCATAGATTCGCCAACACTGCTCTAGTGGCGGGTTCTGGTTACTTCATCTTTAGAAATACACATATGCAGTGTTGCCTTGAATTACAAAATTAATCTGTTCCAGTGGATTTTTTGCAATGCAAAATGTTTGAAGTTCCAAACAAGGCTTCTCATAGGAATGAATTGAAAACTAGTGAATCTGTTCTGAAGGGGACAGATTACAACTGGCTTTAAATGCATTCCTATGGGAAGCCTGTGGGGAACCGAAAAAGCAGGGGAACAGCTTCCCCCCTTTGCTGGGTTTGGGGGGGGGAACCACTCAAAGAACCAGCAGTGGAGCTGTCAAAATCACCTGGCTGTCGGCCGTGATTTTGACAGCTCAGCAGCCACAGTGCTTTTGCCTTTAGCAGGCGCCGGAAAGCAGGACGTCAGCCAGGGGAGGATCAGGTGGATGGTGAACTCGACATCTACCCGATCCTCCCCTGGCTGAGAATGGGACAGCCAACATTGGGATTGGGTGACTGCAATGTTGGCTGCCCCATTCCCTGCCAGGGGAGGATTGGGAGAACGGTGACTTCACTACCCACCCAATTCTCCACTGGCAGACATACTGCTTTCTGGCACCCACTGAAGAAAAAAGCACAGTGACTGCCGAACTGTCAAAATCACGGTCGATAGCCAGGGGATTTTGACAGCTCAGCTAGGGGGTTTTCCGCCAAACCAGCAGTGTGTGTGGGGGGGGAGCTCTTTCCCTGCTTTGCTGGGTCGGGACAGGCTTCCTGTACAAATGCCTTGAATAACTATTACTTTTTTGTAATTAAAAATGCCTTTTTTCATAATTAGAGATTTCATTTCATAATTCAAGTTTTTTTCGTAATTCAAGGCATTACTGTATTTCTAGAATCTCTTAATTTTTTAAATATTTTCAGACAATGGATAAGTGAATCAGCAGATACTGATCCTGCAGATACCAGGAGTGGGTCCTTCTGTATGTATTTACCCTTTCTGATTTACAAGAAAATATAAACCGTACAATTCCATTTCTGGACTTTAGGAAAGCCAACTATATTTTTAAGAAAATAAACTCACCTGCTGCTATTTTCCCATTACCATTGTATTCTGAATGAGATATGTGTGGATATCCATTGGCTGAACCCAGTTCAGATAAAGAAATCTGGTATGGTGGCCTTAGCCTGATTTCTGTCTGCATGTCAGCAAGGTTTACTTTTGTTGATAGAGAGCGTGGATTATTGTATCTGTGCTTGGTCCTCTGAATGAAATTATCTGTGTAAAGTTAAAACAAAACTCCCTTACATTTTTGTTAGCAAAATTATTTGAGACCTCATGATTTCATGCAGAATAATGTATGGCTCAAATACACACATTTAAATGCATTATTTCAAAGTTCTATATCCATTACAGAAGGTTTTAATACATTATAGAAGGTTTTGCTACATTATAACTGATGTATCACGGGACAATTAATTTGCTGTTCTGAAAAATTAAGTGCTGAAAATCTTAATTATGAATAAACTAACGTCTGGCAAATCAGAAAGTATGGCTAATATAACTAATGAACAACATTTTGTTTAGCTTTTTATCCAACATAAAATATATTTTTATAGCACACAAGTGCTTACTCTTTAAAAAGATAAGGAATGACTCTGAACACTAGCAGCCCGTTTTCTTACATATTTTGTGACACATACAATATTAGGCAGAGCAAAGCCCATAACAAGAAATCTACTTTGAGAAACCACGGAGAAAATGTACACTTTCACAATGAAACAAAATTATTGGATACCTCTTACCATGACCACTCTCTTAAGACAGGAAGATATGCTATTGGAACCAAAGGGGGAGACAACAATGCCTTCCCTATTCTCATTTAACTTTCAGTCACCTGGAACACCATGTTACACTGGTCTAGAATCTTAATTTCTTCCTCATTCACAATCAAGAGTCAGTGGGATATATGAGACATAACAGCAGTGTACCGTAAAACATACGAAGACCTGTCTATTCAGAAATAAATCTCCCCCAAGTTCAACTGAATTGCAGCTTATCTTGTTAGAAGTACTGCACTCTTCTTTTTTGTCAGTATTATTGTTGCAAAAAAAAGGTGTTGGGGAGTGGCAAAATATAAAAATCATCACTAGGCTCAGTGACAGAAAAGACACACCCTTCCCGCCCCCCAAAAAAATATGCACGTTTAATGAAATGGCGATAAATGGAGCTGAAGATAAGTCGTGGAAAGAGACAGCAAGTCAGTTGAACAAAGTACAATCTTCTCCTGCCCGATACAGTGGTACCCCGACTTACGAGATTAATTCGTTCCGAGCGAACACTTGTTATCTCGTAAGTCAGGAAGCGGCTTCCCATAGGAATGCATTCAAATTCAATTAATCCATTCCAGATGAACGGATTCCAATGCATTCCTATGGGAAAGAGCTTTAAACAACCCGCGGCTTCCCCAACCACCACCGGGCACGTTGGGGAGAGGAGCGGCGGGTGGTTTAAAAGGTCTTTAGGCACCCAGGCAACCACTTTCCTGGGTGGCTAAAGACCCTTTAAATCTCTTCTCTCCCCCCCCTCCCCGGGGAGGTAGGAGAGAAGCGCTGCGTGGTTTAAAAATGGTGCACTGCTTCTCCTGAGCCCCCACAGGGGCTTAGGATAAGCAGTGCATCCCTTTTAAAATGCCTTACAGTCACGGAGGCAGCGTTTGCCTCAATGAATGGAAGGCAATTCAAATCCCGACAAACACACACAGCGCCCACTGCTCGCAAGACGGGGAATCCCCGATCTTGCTCGTGAGCAGCCGGTGGGGGTGGGGGGGAAGTGCTGAAGAGCACTCGTAAGTCAGGATTTTCGTAGGGCGGGCCCCTCGTAAGTCAGAGTACCACTGTACTTCCAACCTGAATCTGTATGGTTCTCTAGGAGCCTTGGAGAATTGTCCATCAAGTGGGACACAGGTGGACAGGCACATACACCAGTAAACACCAAGATTATTAAATATCTAGTCTATACTTTTAAAAAGCATACTTATCTAAAATATAAAATACGAGAAAAGCAGTATATTGTCAATTTGATTCTAACTTATGGCAACTCTTTCCAGGGTTTTTTAGGTCTACAGTACTCAGAAATGCTATGATTCACCATTCCCTTTTTCTTTGGGTGCTCTGTGTGACTATCCAGCCTTTCCTAGGGAACACAAACTGGCTCATTTCCCAAAAAGCATTACGGGGGCTGGAATTCAAACGCCTGACTTCTGGCTCCACAAGCAGGTACCTAACTCACTGACCCAGTTATTGACTGTGTGCTGTCAAGTCGATTCTGGCTTATGGCAACCCTTTTCATCATGTTCTAAGTAGAAAGTTCTTGGGTCCACGTAGCTTGCCCGAGGCCACACAGGCTGGTTTTTCTCCTTGGAGGCGCTCCCTGGCCAAGTGTTTCAACACGGTACTGGTTAAAGGCAGGATCTTTATACCCTATTAACTATTGAATTACTAATATGCACTTTTTGCAAATGTACTTCAAAATGACAGTATCTGGCCACTGGCATATGGAACTTGGTTACAAAGTACCTGTTTGAGAAGGGAAACATTATTATGCTTTTAAAAAAATACAAAAGAGCTTAGAATAAAAGCATGCAATCTTCCACAGCCTGCCTAGGTTTCTTGTTCAATCAGTCCTCAATACCAAAGGTACAATGTGCTCATCTTTATTCCTACTGCTATATTTATGTTACAGAAAGATTTGTATCTTAACTTTGTTTGGGCTTCGATTGTACTTCTATTCAAAGTCACTGAATTGCTGCTGATGGTTTATGTGGCAAAATGGAACAAATACAAGAGATTGATAGGAAAGAAACCACTAGCCCTGTACCAAAATATGTAATACTGTAAGGGTGGGATGAAAGTCAACCTATTTTTATAGCTCGAACAGTCATGTTCCAGGTTACACTAAAAGGCAGCTGTATGCTAAGCTTCCTAAAGGGGATCATGAAAACCAGCAAATTCCCCAACATGTACTATGGTTCTGGAGGAGAGGGGGGAGAGAGAGATTTAATATGCCAATAAGTTATTAGAATGTCACCTTCTCGTGATGCAGTGGTTAAACTGCTGCACTACAGCCAAACCTGTGCTCACAGCCTGGGCATCAGTCCCAAGCAGCTGGCTTGTGGTTGACTTCTAGCCTTCTGGGGTCGGTAAAATGAGCACCCAGCTCGCTGGGGAAGGGGGGGCAATTAAATTGTAGACCACCCAGAGAGTGCTTTAAGCATTAAGAGGGGGTATATAAGCGGCACACTTTGCTTTCCTCTTCTCTGTAAAAATCAAGACCATCTCAACACAAATACTGGTATGCAGTCCATTAAAATAAATATAACTGGAGTAAAAAAAAAAACTCATCTCACATGTGCCCACTGTTTCTTAGTGCAAAGGAGTCACTTCTCTACAACCCATCCCTTCAAGAGATTCCTTTGGAGTTCTTCAGAAGAGGCCCTTCTGGGCTGCAGCTCTACAACCCCCAGAGTCCCCAGAAAAGGCCTCTCTAAATGTTCATACATCAGGCGAAAGACTTCTTACACTGCTAGGCACCAGGGACTGGTTTCAATGTCATGGCACTTGTGGTGGATGATGTACTGTATACATCTGGATATCAAATGCAAAAGCGACTGATTATCTGATTCTTTTTTTTAAAAAAAGGACTATAAAATAATATGTCACTGTTTTATTCACCTTATAGTGGAAGAGCCTATGGTCTATTTAAAACCTAAAGAAAAAACAAGCTGTTGAAGAAAATGGCAAATCTCTTACCAAACTCAATGAAACAGTAAGGTCTAACAGCCGTATTTGTCTTCTTCATGTTGTACGTGGTAATGAACTCTTTCTGAAGCTCGTCCAGGAAGCAGAAGGCCAGGACACTGGGGTAATTTTCAGTGCAGAGCATCATGTAACTCACTCCCAGGGAGCTAATGAAACTATAATTTTCAAAAATATGTTTAACATTTCAGAATGAAATTAATGCATCCATAGTTTGACTTCAAGTAGCTCTGCATGTTTTCAGAAAAAGAAAAATGACTGTGGGTTATGATGAAGGCATTACTATTCATGAGAAAATCTAAACATTATTTCCAGCATAAAGGGGGAGTCTTCTTGCAAACAATGTTCTTCCACAACCCCAAATGGCAATTTAGGTCCTATGTGAGTGTCTGTACATACACATGAAAACGAAACAGAGAGAGTAAGATGTGGAACCATGTGTGTGGGGACCTTTCCTCTTTAACGTGGGAAGGCAGGAGAAGAAAAGGTGCATAACCTTCTCCTCCTTAGATGTTTTAATATATTGATTATACAACACAACATCTGCCTCATTCCAAAAGTAGAAAAATAACTCTTGAGAAGGGAATCTTCTCTTTATGAGCCAGAGAATGAAATGATTCCCTAGCAATGATGCTTTTTAATCAGTATACAGAGATGGCATTAAAAAAAAACCATCAGAAGCTGGAAATTTTCCTTTCTTTTAATTGAATCTCTGGCATATACTTACAAGTCTCTTATTCAATAACTATTCAGTTAAACTAAGACATTAGTTCCTTGCTTTGTAATGCAACATGAAACAGCATCTGGGATATGATTTGAGGCATGTGACATATGACTTAGCACGTGTTAAGGATTACTGATTTCAACAACAGCAGGCAGCCCAACCTATTCTTGGATACACACTTTGATGTTGTCAAGCGGTTTGAAATGGATCAGTGAAGCTGTGATGCCATCAAGAGGCCAGACTCCTTTAGAAGACTAGACTCCCAGCAGGGTGATCCAAACCAGAACAGTCCCAACTGAAACACAAGGCTAAGATGCATCAACCTTCTTCAAGGGTAATAGACCTATCAGCGGAAGAGATTGGATGCTTCTAATGGTGATGGGGGAGGCAGCTACTGGGCAGCAATGATAGCTGAAGAGGACGCTGATGGATGAGGCAAAGGTGGGTAGCACTCAAGCTAATGTTTCTTAGTATGTGGCAGTGGTTGAACCTTTCTTACTTGAAAATCCTGTGATGAGACAAGTCCAAAATGAGACAAGAGATAGTGGTGGAAGCTGCACAGATGCAGCACTCAATCAGCTACTGAAGAAAAGCAAAGCACAAGCACTAATACCACTGGCACTAATGATACGTCTCAATTAAAGCTCACAGGACATCTCGTAACTGACATGCATAGAAATGAAAGATTGGTGCTACACAACACTTACAATTTGTACATGGAATGTGAGATGTATGGATCAAGGTACTGGTAACTGGAAACTATAAAGCAAGAAATGGAACATATAAATATTGTAGTGCTTGATGTCAGGGAGTAAAAGTGGAGCTGAGCCTTAATTTCAGTCAGTCAACTACGAAGTTTTCAGTTTGTAAACTGCCCAGAGTAGCCATGTAGCTAGATGGAGCGGTATATAAATAAATAAATAAATAAATAAATAAATAAATAAATAAATAAATAAAGTATTCTACTCTGAAAATGACTAACTCAGAAGAAATGGGGTGGCTCCAATATTGAGGCAAGATGAAGCACAGGCAATTAGGAGATATCATGCAGAGTATAACTGAATAATATTAATCAGACTCCACAGAAAACCTATCAGCATAACTAACATTCAATCAAGTTTATGCTCCAACTACAGGTACTGAAGAAGATGAAATTGGGAGCTTTCATGCAAGTATCAAGGAGGAAGTTGATCTCACATCAAAACAAAACAGGCTAATAATCACTGGTGTCTGGAATGGAAAAGTAGGAAATAAAGCAGACCAAAATGTTGTTGGAAATTTTGGTCTGCGAGACAGAAGTAAAATAGGAGAAATGATTCATAGAGTTCTGCAAAGCCAACAATCTCTTTATTGTAAATATGTGTTTCAAGAATCCAAACAGACAGCTATACATGTGAACATCACCAGATGGGTAATACAGAATCCAAATAGACTATGTAATTATACGTAGGGGATAAAGACAATGTATTCTCTCTGCCAAAACAAGACCAGGAGCAATAGTATTTATCATAAAATGATACTAGAGTACTACTGCTAGGTACTAGAATAAAGCTGAAAAAAGATACTAAAGGACACATAGTGCCCAAATATAATTTAGCAACATTTCTAATGGAGCTAAAGGTCACATCAGGAACAGATTATTAAATTCAGTTGACAGCAAACCAGAAGAATTGTAGACTGAAACCAGAGGTGATATGGGAATAATTCAAAAAGACAATTTCTGTAGTAAAAAGAAAAGAAAAACCTAGAAAGATTATGGAAGAAATAATTTAGATTGTAAAGGACAAGGGAGAAACAAAAGTGCAGTCACAGAAATAGGGCCAGAATCCTAAACACAGTTTTGTCATGTAGAGACAAACATTGTAATAATCATTACAAAGAAATAGAAGAGAACATAAGCTGGGAAAGGCTGAATGCTGTAGGAAAAAAGGAAGACTAAATGGAGATGGGTTGACTGCCTAAAGGAAAACATATGATTCAGTTTAGAAGAGCTGGGCAGAACAGTTGAGGACAAGACATTTTGGAAATTACTCATTCATAGGGTCACCCTATATTAGGGTCGAGCTGATGGCATGTAATGAAAGGCAGCTCAAGCAACACTGAGATTTGTGTTGGGTACATCCTAAGTATTGCTTATACCAGGCAGTACTGAAATAGCTTGGAGGACTATTTGAAAAATTTATATACAGTTGTACTTCTTAAAACAAATTTAATTATGCTATGGGTCAATTTAAGAAAATTTTGTCTTATGAAACACGGTGTCCCATAAGAATGCATTGAAAATGGATTCTGTTCCGGAAGCTATGGGTCGCAGACTGAAAGGGAAGGAGGTACTCATTCAAATGCCCTGTCAGAAATCCTGAAATCACAGCAGGCTTAAAGCTGACTTCAGCATCTAAAAACAAAACAATGTCTTGCTTCCTTGCCACCATTACAGCAACTAACAATTTTGCATGAAATAATGTAGAACAATTTGGACAGAGATGACGTCTCACTGAAGACTTACTTTATGTTATACTTTCCTGCTTGCAAAGTACATCTGTCTGGAAGCTGAGAAAGTCTCTTTGCAAGAATTTTGAAGTACTTCCTGCACTCCTGCACACCAGCGTTTTGCTCATAATCAGTAGAGGCAGATAGAGGGAGTCCATCTTTCACACGGACAACTGAGGCTGACAAGATTGTGGACATTGCCAGTAGACGCAAGGAAAATCTGAAACAAAACATACATGGATAGTCATATCTATCCTTGCTTTTGTTCTTCAAATCCAGACCAGTAGACCAGCGTCTTGATTAATCAAAATGAGAGAAGATTCAGGCACCCTTTCAAATTATTAACTAAATCCCTCTGCCACATATACCAATGCAAATCATCTATAGCCCACTGGTACATTCAGGTACTCTAAAGGAAGATACCTACCTCCAGCATGAAAAAAAATCACTCATTTCTTTTGAGACCTCAGCAAAAAGTATGCAAAACAAAAATCAAGCCTGACAGCCCTTCTTGCTTTTTAAGGAAGTCTTGCCTTTACTCTCCAAAGCAAATGTTGATGCTTATTGCTCATCAATGCATTTTATATTTTCCAAATATCTATATTTACTCCACAAGCAGTAAAAAGAACTAGACTGGGGCAGGGGGGTAGGGTTTTACTTGAGAACATAAGTCTGCCCGCCCCCCGAAAAAGATGGCATGGGAAGACTCTTGAGGCAGGGGTCCCACAGCCAAACTCAGTCTTCAGTGAATTGTTCTGGATTGTTTCTTCCGCTAAAAATGTCCCCTGCCATGCGTCTACGGATGTTTGGATTTTGATACCTCTGTCCTGTGCAGAGCATAGCTGGTGCTATTTTGGCTATGCAGTGTGGAGAAAAAACAAGAATGGTTTCAAATCAAATTGATTTAAATCACAATTTTAATGTAAAAAATATTTTTGTTTTTGTTTTAAAATGATAAACATTCCAGTCTGTTTAATTTAAATGGTAGTTTAAATTGTGACCTGGAAGTTGAGTCTTGGCAACTGGACTTCTTTTCTTGTGAGATTAGTGTGCCTTCACTTGAAGGACAAAGGACACTCATTCAAAGACAAGGATGTACACGTATTAGGCAGAAAGATAGATAGTTCAAGAGAGATAGGCAGGATATATCTCAATGACATCTGTAGGAAATCATAAGCAGGTGAAGACATCTGCTTGGGAATACCCTGAAGCATATGGTGAGCCACTGTGTGAGACAGAATGCTGGACTGGATGGGCTGTGGCCAATTCTGGAAAGGCTGTTCTTATGAGGGGTCAGGAAGACATTCACGTGTGTACTGAAAACCTCTCTCTCAACAGAGGTGGGGGACATAGGTACAATCTGCCACTTATCATGATGCCCTTTCATCAGTACCCAGACAAATCATAAGCACTTCACACCTCCACCAGAATGGCAACGGCTAACGACCCATACTTAATGACTGTTAGAAAAAGCTGCATGAGTGGGACTTTCACACACCCCAGGCCATAGTGCTGTACATCTAAAAAGCCTATTCAGGCCATCATCCACCTAACAAGCCTATTCAGACCAGGGTGGTATGAAAGCAAGGTGAACTATAAATTGGAAACCATGCACCAAGTTTGCTTAGACTGACAGAGCTACTCGGATGAGTTTTGATCTCACTAGAAAAGAAGTCCAGTTGCCATGACTCAACTTCCAGATAACCTCACCTGGATGACTGAGAATCTTCACAGCCGTATTTTCAAATTATGATTAAATCCACCCTGTGACTATACCTTGGGCACTGTTTCTCCATCAGATACATGAAGCTTAGTAATAAGGTGAAAACAGATAGAGCTTATTGAAATATTCATGATGCAAAATTTATCACTGGGTAATTTTTCAGAGCAGGCGTTTTAAAATGCAGAACAGGCAGTTTTGGGTAAAATACTCTTCACTGTAATTAATAACAATTCAAGCCTCCGTTTACAGCTCTCATGATGCTATGCACCCTCAAGTTTACTAAAAAGTAAAATTAAATACATTTTTAAGTATATATATAAAACGATCAACAATTCCACTTGTCCTGGCGAGTATGGTGGCATCCTCTGACAAGGAGCCCCATCTCCTTCCAGTGTTGAAGTTGCAGAGCTGGGCAGGGATTATCCTAGCACAGTGATGGTGAACCTTTTAGAGACCAAGTGCCCAAACTGCGATTCAAAACCCACTAATTTTTTTGCAAAGTGCCAATACAGCAATTCAACCTGAATACAGGTGGCTGTGGAGGGGGCGATGCTGGGTGCCCACAGAAAGGGCTCTGAGTACCACCTTTGGCACCCATGCCATAGTTTCTCCAACACTGGCCTAGCAGTTGCATGGTGCCCCGTGGCACTTCTCCAGCTTTGAGAAGAAGAGAGAGGCTGGGCTTTGTCTGGCAGCTTCTCAGCCAAACTGCCCGATATCCTTGGCCATGCCAGGTTAACAGCACCCTCATATTTCAAAGGAGGAACCAGAAGAAAGCAAGGAACTGTTCCCAACATCTTCCTTGCACACAAGCCAGCATGTCTGCCTACTCATTCATTGCCCTTTTCCCCTGAAACCAGGGTTGGGGACACCTGGAGACAGAGTTTATCAGGCAGGATAATGGACATAAGAGCTCACTGGTCAGTCTGCCTCCTTGGGTTGGTCTGATTCACAAAACATTCAATAAAAAGCACAAGATGATTAAGCCTGATGGAAATGTATGTGGGAATGTTTTATGCTTCTGATTTTAAAAAAATGAAGCAGGATGGAGTGAGAAATCTGGAATTCATCAAGTAAGCCACTGGTTGTGACGTAATGTTTTCCACTGGAGCCTATCATTTTTGCTTGGCCTTTCTAGGCAAGTCCTATCCCATAAAATAATTGCAGCTTTTTCTCCACATTGGTGTCTCTGTTAGAAGTGGGTACAAATTAAAAAATTGCAAAATTCTTCAAAAAATGCTAATTTGTTGATTCATATCTGTATGAATCTATGCCCCCTGCTGAATACAAATCAATTAATCCTAGTGATTTTTTAAAAAAAATTGTCAGGCTATAAAATAGCCTCCCAAGGCACCTAGAGACACTGAAAACTCAGAAAAGCTTTCCGATTCTCCTCTACCATTCTTCCAAGCCTGCGGAAGATTCCATTTCCCCAAGTCAGTTACTCAAAAATACCTTCCTGGGAAGGGACAACTTTCTGGGTGTATAACTGAGATATCTGAAACCTAATCTTCATAAAAACATGGAGGGCTAGAACAGAATAGGCAGCAGAAGCTTTTGCAAATTACTGATGTCTCTAGGTGTCAGTGAGGCACTTTCTTAGAGGAGCTCTTTGGGGGGGTGCATATCCCAGACATTGGCAACCCAATCTTCATCAAACTTGTAGGGATCGTAGGAGAGTGTTATGGGACCAGTCCCTGCAATTTTGGTGTCCGTAGGTGCCTTTGGGGGCCTTTTATAAGGTTTATACATGAATTGGTTCCTTAGAAAAGAATTGTCAATTCGTTATTTGTGATTCATTGAAATTGACAAATCACAAATCAAAATGAATTACTATTTTTCTGATCTGTGCTCATCTGTAGTCTCTATTTCAGTTACTATTGTGCTAAAAACTCTACAGTGTACAGTAGCCAGAATTCTTCAAACAGGCAGAATCGTGTCACAGTTGTCAAGGATTATTACTGCTGACTAGAGATGGGCACGACTTAGCGGTATTTCCGTTTCCGTTTCCGTTACTCGTTTCCGTTACTCTACGGAAACGGAAACGGGAATTACTCCGCCAGACTTCGAGCTCGAACCGACGAACGAACAATTTGGTCTGATTTGTCGTGCTCGTTACTTGCATCGCGCGATCGCGCGCGATGCCAAGCGGCACAGAAAAAAAAAGTTTTTAAAAGTTAAAAAGCCCGGTTCCCGGCCAAAAAGCAGGCAGAAAAATGCCTGCCGTGCCTCAGGGCACCTACCAGAGGGGTGGTTTCTGGAGGTCCCCGCCCGGCCTCCCCCCCTCCTCCGTCCTGGGATGCTCTGGTGTGGTGGTGGGACTCGCCCGCCGCAAAAAGCCCAGTCTCGCCGCCGGCCGCCAAAGCGCAACCAAGCGGCATGGGCGGCACAGGAAAAAACTTTTTTAAACTCTCCCCCGGGTCTCCCCCCCACCCATTCCCGGGCCAAAAAGCAGGCGGAAAATGCCCGCTTGACTAAGGGCACTCACTCAGTAGGGCACCTACCGGAGGGGGGTTTCTGGTCTGGAGGGGGGGTGTCCCGGCTTCCCCCCCCCTCCGTCCTGGGCTGCTCTGGTCTGGTGGGACTCGCCGCAGGCTCGCAAAAAGCCCACTCTCGCCGAGACGCCGACGGCCGCCGCAAACACAAGCGGCACGGACGGCGCAGGAAAAAACTTTTTTAAACTCTCCCCCGGGTCTCCCCCCCACCCATTCCCGGGCCAAAAAGCAGGCGGAAAATGCCCGCTTGACTAAGGGCACTCACTCAGTAGGGCACCTACCGGAGGGGGGGTTTCTGGTCTGGAGGGGGGTGTCCCGGCTTCCCCCGTCCTGGGCAGCCGGACTCGAGTCGCCTCGTCGCCATGCCATGCGGTGCGGGCGGGGGATCGAAAATGGGGCGGCGAATGCAATATTGTTTTTGAAATCGTGGTCCAAAAACACACAAGCACAACAGAAACACGCGGAAATGTATGAACTGCCAGATTTTTCACAGTAGCAGTGGTTTTTTTCTTGCAACAAAATGTCTCTCCTCTCCTCCTGTGTCCTCCATTGATTTTATTTTATTTTATTTTATTTTACACCTGCGCAGTGTGCAATGATGGGCTGGCCCAGTGGCCTGGCCAGCCATGTGGGAGGGGACAACCATGCAAATTTTTGGAGCCATCTCACCAATCGCATGGCCACTTGGCCACTGAGACTTCTGGGATGTGCCAAAAAGCCCCCTAAAACTTGCCCTAGCCCCCTAACCCGCTAACCCTAATCCTTGACTCCTTACCCATACGTCACAGACTGTCTTCTTAGTGGGTCAGAGAGGCACCCAGAGGTGCAACCCAATAGCCCACCATAACCTTACCCGTCATTAGCCTAACCCTAGCCCTAACCCTAATCCACCTTAGCCCATAGCCAGATCGACTTGCATTGCACTACACACGCAAGTACGATTCCCTTCTTTGTGGGACATGGCAGGTGCGACCCGCTCGTGGGACAAGGTGCTTGAGCAGGTGCAGTGGCACTGCCTGGCCTGCAAATGGCTGGCGACACGCTCGTACCAGGGTATCAAGTACTCGAGCAGGTCTCACTCTGCCTGCAAATGGTATACATAACCATATGGTTGTGCATGCCATTTTGCAGCAGCAGCAGGTGAGGATGGGAGACCCCCATGTTGAGGGGTCTCTTGGAGCCTGCTGCTGCTGTCCCTTCCTTTATAGCGGGCCGGCGGAGGCACCCACCCCACAGAGGTGCCTCCAGGAGCCTGCTACCCCCCCCAAAAAAACCAGTATAACGATAACGAAAAAAACGAAAAACGAAACGACTAATTTTTTCCGATTTTTCGCGAAAACGGAAACGAAACGACTCGGACCCTAGCCGAAAAAGAAAACGAAAACGTGCCCATCTCTACTGCTGACTCCAAACAGACCACAGCTGAGGATCATGAAAGGAAAAGCTACTTCAGTTGGGGTGACCTGCAAAGTTTGTACAATGTTTGTCTTTGTGCCTGAGTGTAACACACTGTATACATGCAGCAAGTGCAAACTGGTGGCATTGTTAGAAGAAAATGTGAGAGAATTGGAGTATGAAAACTACATTGCCAGAGCAACTGCTGTAATCAATGGAGGCAATGGAGATGCGAGAAGAGAAGAATGCTGAGCAGAGAGTACCCATTGTTTAAGAAGCACCATGGAAAAGAGTCACAGCTAGGAGCAATAGAAGGAGAACATTATTGTCACTGGTGGAACTGCAAAACCACTTCCAGTTTCTTCATGAGAAGTCTGGAAAATGACAAAGTCAAAGGAGAGACCTATGAGAGGGACTGAAACTCAGCCATAGGTACTGAACCCATTTCCTACAAAAAGAAGAGTAATTCTAATACTCTATTGTGTGGGATTGAAACTGACATGCCAAGAAGATGTGCCGCAGCACAGATTAGGGATGTGACAGAAAGTTTGTCATAGCTCATAAAACCCACTGACTCATATCACTTTCTTCTCATCTATTTGAGAACAAACAACACAGCCAACAGCAACTTCCAAGAGACCACATCAAATTTTGATGTTCTGGGAAGGAAAGTTAAGGACTTTGGGGCCCAGATAATTTTCTCATCAGTCCTACCAGTATTCAGAAGAGGAACAGAAGGGGAAAGAAAATAGGCAATGCTTAGGGGCAGGAACAGCATCATCTGCAGATGGAGGGAAGGAGAAATAGAGCTGCATGTCATCTGCATATTGATGCATGAAGCTCCAAAGCTTCTGAACTCCCTCAGCACTTTCATTTAGATATTAAATAACCTTCATGAAATGATTGATCCCTGGGGGATTCTGCAATTGAGAGTCCAAGGCGTGACATCATCTCACCAAGCTGAAGTCCCTGGGATCTGTCCTCTAGGAAGGATCAGAGCCAGGCCAAAGCTAGGACACCAATCCCCAACCTGGAGAGCCTCCCAAGAAAGATATCATGGTTGGTGGGATCAAAAGCCGCTGAGAGATCAAAGGGGACCAGTAGGGACATTTTGCCCCCGTCCATCTTGCATAGCAACCAATGCTGTCTACATGCTATGACATGGCCTTTGATCCAGGTGGATCAAAGAAATTGACACATCTGCACCCTCTCCACTCGTATGACACTGGCAACAGGCCTATAGTTGTTAATATCATCTATTGCCACATATGATTTTTGGGGGGAATAAGTCTAATAATTGTTTCCTTGAAAAGTCAGTAAACCCTGCCTTCAAGGAAAGATCCATTGATGACAGCTATAGCCCATTCCATTATTATTAGCCTGGCATCTTTTACAAGCCAGGCTGGGCAAGGATCTAGGGAGGTTGTGATGTCATGACAGTGGTCAAGAACTCTGTACACCTTTACTGATGTCACTGGTGAAAAATGTAAATAACTGGACAAGGCGGTGCACTGGACATCTTGACCCGAAACACTGTTGAAAGTTGGTGGTCTAGGTTCTGGGAGAGGGCCACTACTTTAGATTTTAAAAATGCTGCAAATTGGTCACAGGAGAGGCTAATGGGAAGCATCCAATTGTGATCATTCCTTGATAGGTTGCATACAATTTAAAATATTTCAGCTTGCTGATTCAGAGCTTTGTCAATCCAGCTGGCAAACTGTGGTCTTCTAGCAAGCCTTACCTTCAAGAGGTAGGTGCTAGACGTGATCTTTGCAGCTTTGGAATTGCCCTCTGTCAAGCATGTTGCATAAGTGCAAGCTACTTGCTGCATGGTACAGCCCCAGAGTCCGGATGGGACCTCTCCATCTCCCCTGGACCTTGAAGATTATCAGATTTGCCTGAATGTGAGGTTTTATAGATCAAAATCTATTTCCTTACAAACAAGAAGTATTTGAGGAAGTGGATTTTGAGTCACAAAAGCTCACACTAAAACAAAGCTTTGAGTAAGTGTCACAACAGTTTTTTCCATTTTGTTCCTTCCTTTTTTGTGTTTTCTCCCTTTAATGTTTGTCAACATGCTTAGTCAAACTAGCACAGCTACTATGCCTTTGGAAATTTTTTATGATTTTATGTTTCACCTGAATGAAGTTGTTTTAATTTGAAATAACTGTTGTGTGACTTTTTTCATACTAACAAATTCTGAGGTTGGATGACAACTTGATTGGTCACTAAAAGCTACCAGCAGCATGATTGTCTGAGTTCTTCAGAACTCTTCATCATGCAAAAATAGTTTGGGGGGCGTTAGTTCAAATATTGTATCCAAATTTATTTATTTATTTATTTATTTATTTATTTGACTTGTACACCGTTCCATCTGGCAACAAACACCACTCTGGACAGTTTACAGGGTTAAACAGAATAACAATAATTTAAAGAGTTCAGATTCCATTGAAACCTCTTAATAGAAAAAAAAAATAAGGAACAGCAACTGATACCTTTAGTCACTTTCGTCTTTATCCTAGGTTTTATTTATACCATGTCTCCCTAGTGAGGAGTTAATTAAGAACTTGAAAATTTGTCTTCTTTGTAACATTGGAGTGATCCAATCAGGGTATTGCCAAAACATGGGCTTCATTGTTTTAAATTCATAAGAAAGAAAACAGCTGTGTGATTTAAATCCTTTCCTCTGGTATAGTTGCAATATAGCCATCCTCTCTCACCAAAAGGCTAAGAAACGGGAGATGCCGCCTGCCCTTTTGGGAAGCTCCTCTTCTTCCTCCTGACGGAGCAGCAGGGCACCCAGCAAGAAGAATCCCAGCAGGAGGCGCTTCCAGATCAGCTCTGTTGGTACAGCAGGCAGCAGGCCTCTGCCATCGCTCTGAGCTTTTGTGCTGCTATATAAATTTAGCAGAGACTGCTTATTTCGTTTGTGAGAAAGACATCCTTTCAGCAAGAGAAAAATCCCAAAAGCCTGATGAAGAGGATACCACTGGGGGAAGGGGGTTCCTGAGGAGAGATGAGGCACCTCCCTGAGCTCGATGCCTCCCTCTCCTGTGCAAACTGGAGAGGACACAGGTTTCTGAACCGAAAGGATCCTCCTACTCTCCGGTGCATATTCCCTCCTCCCCAACTCTTAACCAGGTCAAAGAGCAGAGGAACACCATGTTACCCTACATAGCTGTGCTTTGCCATTGGATCCTTTCCCGTCTTTGGTCCAGGAGAGATGGAGGCACTGCACACAGTCTGGGGCTACAGCATGAAGCATCTAATGCAAGCATGTCCAAACTTTGGCCTCCAGATGTTTTGGACCACAACTCCCACAGTGCTTTGTCATTGGAAAGCTAAGCTTAGAATTCTGGGAGTTGTGGTCCAAAACATCAGGGGGGGGCAAAGTTTGGACATGCCTGATCTAGTGGCTTGCACTCATGCCACATACTCTGAGTCTCTGTATGGCTGTAGCAGAAGATCTGGTGCTTCAGCCCTGGTTTGCTAACTTGAAGCAGCCACGAAGTGGTATCCCACAGCCAAAGCCGGGGCAAATGAAACAAAACAGAAGTCCCAAGAATCCATTTTAATTATTACTTACAGCATCCTCAACATGACATGTGTGCTCCACACCCATTTATGTGGCCAGGAGGGACTCAGCATTGTAACAGTCAGAGCTCAAAGAGGGGAATATACTTTGTACATATTTTTCCTTGTTACAGTGTGTCTTGTTATGTGAGTCTCACCTATCTATACAGGGGATCTTTTTGATGTTTTCTTTATCTCTGAGAGAGGAAAGGAACAGTGGAATCCAGGTTACTCTTGCAGACGAAACCTTTTATGTTCTGTATTTAAACACAGGCAGAAATTAATATTTCCCCCCTATACACAGCTAGGCAAATGTATTTACAGCATATCAGTATTTTCATCTACATATTTCTTTAGCAAGAACACAGAGGAAACAATGATGGAACCTAGATTATGCCTGCAGTAGGCAGAAGATTTTTGTTTGTTTGTTTTGGGTTTGGAGTTTTTGTTTTGGGTTGAAAGGGAGTGGAAATAAACTTAGAAAGCAGGGTAGGGAAGAGAAGCTTGTGCTGCCGCCTTGATGAACCCAGATGAAACAGTTTTGTGCCCATCTCTAGTTTCAGCACTAAAGTGAAGTGAGAACTAGAGAGGTGGGCAAACTTTTTAAAATATGAAAGGCAGCATTCCTTAAGTAGAAATCAGCTGGGCCCTGCATGCCTACAGGGAATGAAGATCAAACCAGTGACGATCAAAACTGCAGCCAAAACTAGATAAACCCAGTCCTTTTTTCTTCCTCTCCCACTCTTGACGGCCCCAGCAGGCGGGTGAAGAAGTTAATAAACTCCACTTGCAGAGGCCAAAATAACCTTTTGAAATCCTTTTAAAAGATGACCCGAAGACCGCAGGCTGCCCACTGGTGGAACTGGTGAAGAGGAAAGAGGAGGAAGTCTGCAGAATTTAGAAATTCACATAACAAATATGAATGTGTGTCATAATTTTATGCATTGCAAAATAGACTCGCTGTCTCTTTGAAACAAGTCTCAATATGATGTTCTGTGTTTTATACATGGCAAAAGAGAAAAATGTTTTCTATAACTGGATGCTCTCCAGGTACACGTCTACTGTATATGGGCTGGAGATAATGGTGAATACAGTTGAACACACCCGGACAATAATGAGGTAGGGAAACTGAACTTAATACTTTAAACACCACATTGCTTCTCAAGCCTATCAAACATCCTATAATTTAAACTGAGGAATACTACATAACCAAGAAAAGTGTAGTTAAAATTATGTAAAAAGGAAGGGCAATACTATGCTCTATAAATACTAACCAGACTAGTCGATTTCATGGACATAAAAGAGCTTAACTGTGCATACGTCAGTTTAAGTGACTTATGGCCAACTGATGTATTTTGTTCCGACAGTTTATCTCATAGGATTGTACACTATATTTTAACTGTCCTAGAATAAAATGCTTTGTATTTCAGTTTTAATATTAGACAGCATAAAACAGCTGCCTCTTCCGTGATAGTGTAAAAGATATTTCCTGGCTCTGATTTCATCAATCACTATTAATGCTTTATCATCCCTAATCTTTCATGAGGGGAAAATGAGTATAATTCTGGTGGCCTTGTTGCATAATGCTATTACTGTTGCTTTAAAACTCCCCTGCAGCTTATATAGTCAACACCAATTATCATCTTCTTTCACAGAGGTTTTGTATTGAAGAACTATAGATACAAAAGACAAACGTAAGAAAACAAAAAGGCAGTTGTTAAGAGTTGATCAATGTTATAGTATTTTCCCTAAATAAACAGCATGCATTTTCTTTGAATTCTTATTTATGAAAAAAGCAAAACTGTTTCAAAAGATAAGCCTTACTAAAACCTACAATCTGTTTTCTATTCATTACAAAATCACAATAGGACTGCATTTAACCACAGTCCCATTTCACGCCACAGAAGACTTTTCATATCTCACTGCATAATATGGAACATATGGAATATGGAACATGTCTCTGAATGAAACTTCCCTGTAAGATGCTGTTTCACTCTGCTTATCATTTAAGATTATCTTCATGCTCAGCTCTTACATATTTTGAAATGGATGAAGCAGGCTACCATACACTATGCAATTCACACACACAGCTCGTGAATGTGTAGTCTTCCCGTTTAAATCAGTGGAGAAGGAGATTCACTCAAACAAGTAGGTGACACCTTGGCAGTCAACAGAATATCACTCCATGTCTGATGCAGAAGTTCATACTAATGGAATCAATAACTGTGCTATTAATAGGAACAAGGAAAAAGCCACGAGGCCCCCAAGATTACATAAATGTAAGAAGAATAGACAGTACCTTTTATTGGACCACTAAAAACCAAACAAACTGCAAGCTTTTGTGAAGAAAATTCCACTTCTTCAGCACAAATCCTTCATGGATAGTGCAGACAAATTATATGTAAGAGTCCAAAAATGTGACTTCAGTTTGGCAGAACTGGCTTTTTCTGCCTTGTGAATAAACTAAATTATAAGCCCTAATTTATGCTAGAGGCTGCTTGATCTTTGTGCTATATTTTCCCACTCCAACAATGAAAAAGAAACTGTAGTTTCAAACCAGGCGAGGTCGTAATGGACTCAAATAATAATTTGCAGTGTTTTAGTCTTGAGAGAGGTGAGAATATTAAAAACCATGTTGCAAAGAGGCTTGAGACTGCATCCTTCAAGGAATGACATCAACTCTCACAGATTTGGACTCTAGTGTACATTTTCCCTACTATCAATGAAGGGGCCATGCTAATGCTATTCCTGAAGAAGTGGAATTTTCTCCATGAAAGCTTGTAATCTGTTTGATTGTTAGTGGTCCAATAAAAAAATCACCCATTTTTACATTTGTGCTCCAATATGTCTCATTTGTTAAACTTTCTATTTAATGTGCTCTTCCCGGCAAAAAGCAAACACTGTAGTAGTCTCAGTGCAATATTCATGAATTTACAAGCAGAATAGAAATAGTTCATTTTTCTTCCAGTACTGCAATCCTGACAAAAGTTGTTCTACAAATCACCTATGGGAACTTTTCTCCCAATATACATAGCAGCTTTGGTGCAGCATTGTTTGTCATTGAGCCTTTGCATCTGCTGCAATGCCAGCAATTACTAAGCACCTTCAATGACCATCTGTTTAAAACAAAAAGAGAGGGAATTGCATTACATGCCAAGAAGCATTTAGTGATACCTCTAGTGAAATTAAATATTTACAGGAAACAACTTTAGAAACATGGTAAAAAATAAAAACTGTAGCAGAAATCCTGGAGAGAATGTACACAATCTAAATAGCAGCTGCTAATTAGCTCGCAGAAATATATTTTGTGAAAAACAGAACAAGAATATTTTCAGTACTGAGATTTTTGTTACAAATTGCCACCAAAGCATTATTTGATTCATAAGATCAACAATCCAAGATGCAATAAAGTAACAAGGAAATGAATCCAAAGTAAGATGAATTGGTGATGCCATATTAAATTGTGCGTGGAGATGTACAAACAAAAAATGATTACAAATTTTGCAAGTGATAATGTTTAAAATCAAAATGGCTTTAAAACCAAAATTATGTTTGAACACCACAATCTAAGAGTATTTGTTCAAATGTAAGCACTATTGTATTCTATTCAGTGTGGCTTACTTCTTGGCAGGTGGATTTGATTTAAATCAAATTAATTCAAAACACTGGAGGGTAGATAAAAATTCAGTGATTTTAAAAAACACATTTTTATTTAAATCATATTTTATGTAAATAGGATTTATTTTATTTCTAAATAAAAGACTTTTACCTAACCCACAATGATTTAAAACATGGTTTAAATGAACATGATTCAAATCAAATCCACCCTTCTCCCTTAGTAACAAGGTTTTGGATAGTAAGTTTGTGAATGCCTCACTGTTTGCAAAGTATTAGGAAACTAAGGCGCCCCATCTCTAGCACAAAATTATAGGACTTAGCAACCCATAATAAAATTGTGTGATATAATCATACTAGAGAAAGAAGGAAAAATAATATGTTTGAAGAAAAATGAAAGGTATTCAGAAAAGCTAATCTAAACTTATTACATTTTGCTCCTTTAAAAAAATATTTTTCCCTATTCTGAAATACCCGTGTCTACCTGTATGGATTCACTTGAAACATAACAAAGTGACATAATAGAATGTGGATGGCCATCTTCCAATATCACCATTGCTACTATGATATGTTAAAAACATGATAAAACCATGGACAAAACCTTTTTTGGAAAATGGTGATATTACAGTTCTTTAGCTGACTTTTTAAAATTTAGTTTTTTATCAACTTACATATACAAACATTGATAATATCTGTACGTTAGCAGTATGTTTCACTGTCCTTAAAAAAACACTGCAAGGGTCTGTACTTGACCATTCCCAATACTGGATAGTTAGCCACTTACTGGGTGGCAAGTGGTGTGTAACAATTATCTCTGGGTTATCTGGTGCTTTGGAGTTGCCACAGTTTTGGCTCATGTTTACATTAAAGTATAGTGCAACAAATGTACACAAAACTCTCTAAATCTGAGTACTTATGTCTGAAAAGCTGGAAAGAAGAAGCCTTAATAGTAGGCATACCCTCAATGAACAATGTGCTAGAGCACATGGCAAGTTTGGCTTCAACTCGGATATTCATTTGCACAAGGAGATAACTGCAAGCTAGTAATTTTCCATTCCCATGATTCTGCTTTCCTTCAAAGATGCAGTTACAGAAATGAGCAAAAAGCCCTCACTTGTTGATTGAAAAACTCCATGATTTTAAAAATCATATTGATTTAAATAATTTAAATATATATTTTAAAAATCTGAGTTCAATATTTGGAACTATGGGGAAAATTACAATGCTCTCTACACTAGTTCCCCTTGAGACTTTCCTGCAGACTACAGCAGATCCAGAATGTGGTGGCCAGACTGGTGTCTGTTGTAAGCAAATTTGATCACATCACCCCAGTTTTGACTCACCTTTTCTTGGTACCTGTTTTATCCTGGATCACATTCCAAGTTCTGATGTTCATATATAAAACATTCATGGTTTGGGGCCATGCTACTTTTCAGAGTGTCTCCCCCACAATGTCCTCTTCCCAACCCATCAGATCCTCTCAGGCAATGCTCCTCTGAGTTGCCACTCCAAGGGAGGCCCACAAGTTCTCTAACATGGATTAGGACTTCTTCATTGCGACACTGACTCTATGGAACCAGCTCCCAGAAGAGCTATGCCTGGCCCCTTCCTAATTAACTTTCTGAAGGCAGCTTAAAACACTGCTTCAAGGAGGACTTCCTCAATGACCCCACTTGAAGTTGCACCTCTTGCCCTGCTCTTATGGAGACAAAATGCTTTGGTGCCTTAGATTTTAATGTTGTGGCAGTTCACTGTTCTGTTATATATTATTAATATCTGTATATTAACATGATCATGTTGTGAACCGTGTAGAAGTGGACTTATGGGGCAGGAAGAGAGGAAGGAAGGAGTGGAGATTTTCCTCTTCAGGTTATAATATATATATGGTGAATGATCGTCGATCACAGAGGGTGAGAGCAACATGCTTCCCTCCTAGTATAACTTATTCAAAATTGGTGATAGAATTCCTAGACAGGAGTATACATTCATAGAACAGAAAGACTTCTTGAACTTATCAAAAGAATGAGCACACAAAATACTGCTTGGTAACCTGATACAACACTGTGACTGAAGAAGCCCCATTCGTATCTTTGGAAAGATGTTGCACAAATCAGGCTTAATTCTGATCAAACATGCTTATGATTGAAGTAGAAATCAGCAACCTTCCCATCTAACAAAAATATCAGAAGAGTCAGCCAAAAATATTTCTGTACAGAAAGATTGCAGTGCATGCTAGGAAAGTTACCAGCTCTGAAAAAACACCACTGGTATGTTCATCCATAGGGTCACCATAAGTCTAACACAATTTGAAAACACTTAAACAACAATGTAAAATAATTCAAAGCAGACAAGAAAACCTCTAGAAAAACTGAAAATAGAATGCATGATGAACTTTTTATTTATTTATTTGGAATATTTAAGTAAATACATTTATTTTAAAATTATATCTCTACCCCCCTTTATCCTTAAAAAGTACCCAATGTGGCTTTTACGATTAAAAAACAACTATTAAAGCTAAAAAACAGAAAATTTGCAAATAATGATGATCAAACAAATACCACACTAAAAACCAGTAAATAAAATCTGGGTGGATTTGATTTAAATGTACATGTGAATGTGGTGGGACCAAAGGAACCCTCCCTGATTATATTATCATTTAGGTATAGGCTCATAAAGGGAGACATGGTTCTTTAGATAGCTTAGACCCAAGCCATTTAGGGTTTGACAGGTTAGAACCAGCATTTTGAACTGTGCCCAAAAATGGATTGGCAACCAGTAGAGCTTCTTGTATGCACCAATAGTCATCTCCAGGTGACTCTGTCAAAAGAATTCAGAAACACTACAACTATTCACTACTGGATCTTTCCAGCAGCACTACGATACTGCAGTTAGGGAATGCCCTGCTAGAAAAGTTTTATCTATCACAATATGCCACATATACTGTGTTTTCTTTTCAAAATCATTATTTCCCCCCCAGCAGTTTTAGTCTTAATAGTATGGTACAGGTTTTTGAACTTTTGCATGGCTGTTGCCATCTGTATTTGGTTTTAGATTTGTTTCACTCTATAGTTCTGTTTTAGACCTAAAATATTAACAATATGCTTTACTTTTATATTTTTAAAATTTTAGTCTATCTTTAAGAAATTATGAACATATGCCCCACCAGATGTCATTGGAATACAACTACGTCCAATCTCACTATTGGCTGCACTGGCACAAAGGGACAAGAGTTACAATCCAACATATGGAGAAGTACAAATTTCCCTGTTCCTCCTTTATTTTGCACAACATCCAGAAAATGTTGGTTTCCATATAGTATAGAAATGAGGGAGGGAGTATATTTTATTTAATTATTTTATGTTCCATTAATTTTCTTAGTTTTGTACAGAGTAAAGACATATTCACAAAACATCAGCTACATGGACAGGCAGATTGGGTGCTCATTTTACTAGTCAGTTAAATAATATGTATAAGCACATCTGATCTCGCTTGATTTTGGAAGCTAAGCAGGGTCGGCCCTAGTTAGTACTTGGATGGGAGACCACCAGGGAATACCAGGTGCTGTAGGCGCCTGGAGTAGGAACTGGCAAGTCACTCCAGTACTCCTGCCAACTCCACGGACATGGAGTCACGTAGAGTTGGTCACGACTGTAACGACACAACACACACACACACACACACACACACACTACAGTAGCCATTCGCAGTGGGACCATATGCCCCCCCCCGAGCCCCTGGGACACTGAAGGGGGCCACAGACTGGAAACAATTTTCCACATGTTACATTATAAGGTTCATTATGTCACTTTTACAATCCTGATTTGGACTATATTTCTTTCATATTGTATTTACAGCCACGGGCAAAGAGAAGTATTGAATGGCTCCACTATAAAGATGAGCAGCGATAGACCCAGAACGTTAAAGGCAGAAATCCAGGGTCAAGATTCATCCATCCCTTTGGCTTAGTACTAGGACACACATTAGTCCACAAAATTACACACCAACTCCAGTCGTGTGTGATCTTTCCTGAAAGGCAAGGAAGAAGGGGAAAATCCTCCTTGTCTGACAGGGCACCGACTGCAAAAGGTTAATTGAACTTAAGCCTAATAATGCACATACATCCAGCTTCGCTGTCCATTGCACATTATACCTTAATGCCTTCTTTTTCAAATTTTCTCTGTTTTGCCCAAAGCCCTGAGGTAAAGGCAGATAGATCTCACACTCACACACACACACACACACACACACACACACACACACACACACACAGAGAGAGAGAGAGAGAGAGAGAGAGAGAGAGAGAGAGAGAGAGACTCCTAGTGACTTAAGTGCCCTGAGGTATTTAGAGATATATTGGTCTTTTGCCTGCCCAACTCCTCGTCGTAGCTGCCGTGCCCTAAATTGTTGGGGAGGGATGGGAGGGAACTCCTAGGTCTGTTTCTCCCGCCATAAATATGCACCCGGGAGGACCTTTCCTTGCAAAACTTCCACCTGCCAAGGGGCTCTGAATTCCCAACAAAAGCTGGCGAGCCCTTCTATCCACGTCCCCAGCATCACGGACGCGGGGACCGCACTCTGGCGAGGCCCAGCTCTCAGGAAAGGAAGGCGGGCGGGCGGGCGGGCGAGGTTAGGCGGGGAAAACTCCATACACGCGCAGGCCTTTGCCACCTAGAAACGAAGCCACGTCCCCAATTGCAACTCGGCCGCCCACCCACCCCCCGCTTTCGCCCAGGCCCCTCCAACAAGGGCCGGCGCTCCAGCGCGGCGCCGGCTGGGTCGCTAGGCAACCGAGGAAGGGGTGGAGGAGGAGGAGGGGGCGCCGGAATTACCTCGTTTCGGCGACGCGGCCTGCATCAGTAGCCGCCCCGGCCCGCGGCTCCACAGCCAGCCTCACGCGCGGCGTTCGAGGTGGGCCTGACGCGTGCCGCACGCCTCACGTGACGCTGCGTAACGGCAGGCCGTGGATGTGCCGTGGGCGGTGGCGGGGGGGGAGGGGAGTAGGGCAGCGTTTTGCGCTCTGGGCGCGAGGCGAGGCTCTCGAGCCGCGCGTTAAGGCGGCGGTTGATAGGAACGGAGGGGGAGGGGGTGAAATGGCGCTTTAAAGCGGCCGTTGCGCTGTGCGGGGTGGGGGGCGTCGTCCAGAACATCGTTACCTGGGAGTTACTTCCATTATTATGCCCAAGGCGGCTTACCTCTCCGTTTTTCCGTTAAACCTGTTTCTATGAAATCATGGCGCTCGTGGTGTTGCCAGCTACCAAAGTAAGCTAGTTTTTTGAATCAATGAAAATTCATGTCCATTTGAAGTTAGGATACAAAATTGTTTCTTTTATAGACACGCAGTTTTTGAGGTTTGTAGGAGTGGGGTGGGGTTCAGTGTCCCCTGAAGTACAACCGTTGGCCGCTGTATAATGTACACGGATCACTAAATATGGAGTACAATTGCAAAAATAGGTTACAGGCGATACCTTTATAGACCACTATTAAAAATAAAAAAAGAACATTGCAAGCTTTCAAGTGCAGTAAATCACCCTTCTTCAAAGTAGGTCTCAGAAATTCAGACATGGTAAAATATGTGCTTTTGCAGTGCTGGACTACACTTTACCAGGAGTTACTTTTAAAGTCCTTAGTTAGATGTTCTTAAAGTCCATGGCTCCGTGATGTTTCAGCCAGCGCATGGTTCTTGTTTGAGGGAATGTGGGCAGTTGTAAGAAGCTGCTGCTTAAGTCACACCCCTTCTTCAATATGGAGTAGTACATAATCATTTATTTAAATTACTTGCATATATGCCTCCTTTCTCCCCATAGGGAACCCAAGGTGGTGCACAACAGAAAAAATTAAAAACAAACATGCAGTCAGATTTTTAAAATCAAGAATAAAAACAATTCAAATACCTTTAATAACATGCAAGCTACAAAATAGCATTCCTGAGATGAACTACTTCTCACAGCAGTGCATTCATTCCAAAACCTGGGAATGGAGTTTCGTGTCCTCACCAAATGAGTTTGGGTAGGATGTCCCAGTGTTGGAAGGATTATAAAACAGGGAAAAGGAATGCTTATATATATCTTGTGTGTTGAGCCTTGTAAATCAAGCCATGATGTATAATATACAGTTCTACAGCTGCATGGACCAAAGGAGTCAGCAATAATAGTAGAGCAACAGAAATGCCGAACTAGCACATGTGCAGCCAAAAGGAAAGAAAACAGGACAACTGGTATCCATAAACATGAACAAGAAAAACTTGACTAAGTGTAAAAACACAAAATATATGCAAAAAAAATACCAGAATTCAAAGGAGAAAGGACACAACAAAGACACAGATAAAATATGGCTTAGGTATATAAATAAAACAAGATCAAAAAGAAAAAAATAAATCTGCCCAAAACAAAGGACACCAATCTTTGGAGCAAGCAAAGAGGAGCTTCTCAGGCAAGCAGTAACAAAGAAGAGGAAAGTACTGTAATGTGTGCAGGATAAAGGAGGCAGTTCCTCTTATACCAAAAGGAAAAGGAGACCAGGTGAATATGGGAGAGCTACCAGTCTGAGCAACAAAAGGAGCTTGCAGTTAAAGGGGAAGTGTGCATAGTTGCTTGAACTCCAAAACCCAACACCTAAGAAGATCTTAAAAGCTAAGAAGGCTCACATGGGGTGATAAGATCCTTCTAATGACCTAGACCCAATCATCATTATCATCCTGTGCCATAAAGTTAATTTTGACATATGATTATGCTTAGGTAGAGCATATATAAAAGTAGTTTATGGCTCTTTCTGGGTGCACGCTGTGCCCTGTGGTGTTGACTCCAGGCTAATCCCAAACTGTCTTTGTACCAGAATAATTTAGCCAAAAACTTCTGAGACAAGCAGAGATCCAAGTCACCATGTGTTTAATCAGCTGGATAAAGGAAGTGGGCGACTTTCCCCCTGAAGCAGAAGGAAAAAATTGCCACTAACAAAGGCAGGGTACACATTTAAGTACAGAAAGCTTGAGATGCCTCTCACCAACATTCTTTTGGCAAGCTGTAACTCTTTGTTAGAACCTTTCCTTTGTTAAAACCATCCCTTGCACACACACACACCCATTGATGTCCTTGAACATTTAACATAGGCTCTTCTTTCACTCTTGTTGAGGCACACATTCCAGTAAAGTTGAAACAGTTTCAGACAACTTACAAAGCACAGCAAGGTACACGTACAAGGCATATAGAGGAATCAACGTGCCTTGTTACTACAGCTACCATGTATCATTTTCCTTTCATTTCATCAAGCAAATGTCTAGGCTGGAATGAATCCTCAGCCCTTTTTGCAAACAGGAACCAGCCACAGTCAGTCATGCCGTGTATAAAGCAAACCGTCCCATAGGCCATATATCTGGAAACCAGTTCAGCCCATATATCCACAGACCTCCTGTCCAATGTACCCTGTGTACCATAGGAGTGGAATCTGATAAACAGTTATTTCCCTTGAGAGCTAGCAGCTGTCCCAGTATCTCTTGGATTTAACTTGCTGTTAAAGGGAAACTGGGGAAAGAAAGCAAACAATTAATTCAAACAAAACTTAACCTTATTTAGTATGAACTATATTTATTTATTTATTTATTTATTTATTTATTTATTTATTTATTTATTTATTTATTATTTTGAATATTTTACCCCATATTTCTCCTTGGAAAAGGACCCAAGGTGGCTTACAATAATAAGGGGCAATATACAGCTCAGAACATTTAAGACAGGAGTGTCCAAAGTTTTTGTAAGGATTTGGTGGCTGAGAATGTGGGGGTGGGCGACTGCTCCCTGACCCTGCCACCCTCTGCAAGCCCCACCCATAGACCCCTAAGCCTCACCCACAGAATTATATGTTCCAGTGTTCCTTCACAGCCTTGGGAGAGACCTGACCTCAGAGGAGGAGGAGGAGAAACAGAGAGGTTGTGAGGGGGGAGGGGAGGCAGAGAAAGGAGTTTCCTACAGTCTCCCAGCATAACAGGGGATGTGAGGGTTGGAGGGGGTGTCATTGGTTTGATGCATTTGTGCAAGTGTCACTGTATGCAAGCTTCCAGGAGGCCTCTGGTTCTTAGGTGCAAAACCGTGCGGCTGCATGCATCAACAATCCCGGCTTCTGGAGAAAAGGGAGGAGCAGCGGTGCACCCCCCCCCCACCCCTGGAGCCCTTCGTCATGCCTCCGTAAACACAGCTGCTCCCTTGAAGCGTGAGGAAGCTGCACAGTGCAGCCCAGCCGAGCGCCTTCTACCTCCTCCTGCTCCTCCTTGGCAACTTTTCTTACTTGCTTTTGGGGGTGGGGGGAGGTCTCCTTGGGGAAGGTCGGTATGAGGGAGGCCATGATAGAGTCACCCTCATGATCCAAGCCTGTCCCATGACAGACAAAGCCAGAAGGTCCTGCCACCCTGAGCCAGAAGGTCCCACCACCGCCGTGGGACAAAGGAGCCTCCCTCCCTTTCCATGCCTGCCTGCCTGCCTTGCAGAGCCTTGGCCCTTGGGAGGGCCAAGGAGGGAGGGGGGAAGGGTTAGGGATGAAGGAGTAAGTGTGAGGGGGGACGCAAAGGACCCTTGCTGGTTATTTATTTATTTATTTATTTATGCATTTATATACCACTCCCATTTCCCAAAGGAACTCTGGGAGGTTCACACAAAAGTTAAAAACAAACATCAGTAAAACAACATAAAATGGCACAGGCAAGAGGCAAAAACTGGACAACCATGAATGGGGGGTGGGGAACAGAAGAAGAAAACCTAGTACCACATTAGCAATCACCAAAGGCATCCGTGAACAGCCAGGTTTTAAGGGTTTTCCTAAAGGATAGCAGAAAGTGAGGAGGAATTAAAGAACTTCTTAATGAGGGTGAAAGAGGAGAGTGAAAAAAATGGTCTGAAGCTCAACATTAAAAAAACTAAACTCATGGCCACCGGTCCCATCACCTCCTGGCAAATAGAAGGGGAAGAAATGGAGGCAATGTCAGAGTTTATTTTCTTGGGTTCCTTGATGACTGCAGATGGCGACTGCAGCAACAAAATAAAAAGACGCCTGCTTCTTGGGAGGAAAGCAATGGCAAACCTAGATAGCATCCTAAAGAGCAGAGACATCACTTTGCTAACTAAGGTCAGGATAGTCAAAGCTATGGTTTTCCCAGTAGTGATGTATGGAAGTGAAAGCTGGACTAGAAAGAAGGCTGATTGCCACGGAATCTATTCTTTTGAGCTGTGGTGCTGGAGGAGAGTCTTGAGAGTCCCCTAGACTGCAAGGAGATCAAACCTCTCCATCCTAAAAGAAATTAACCCTGAATGTTCACTGGAAGGAAGATTTTGAAGCTGAGGCTCCGGTACTTTGGCCACCTCATGAGGAGAGAGGACTCCTTGGAAAAATCCCTGATGTTGGGAAAGATGGAAGGCAAAAGGAAAAGGGGACGTCAGAGAATGAGATGGTTGGACGGTGTCATTGATGCAACCAATATGGATTTGACAAAACTCCGGGAGGCAGTGGAAGATAGGAAGGCTGGCGAGCTCTGGTTCATGGGGTCACGAAGAGTCGGACACGACTGAACGACTGAACAACAACAAAAAGGATGCCAGTGTGGGAGCCTGGTGTATCTCACTGGGTAGCTTGTTCCAAAGAGATGGACTGGCCACCGAGAAGGCCCATTTCCGAGTTACTACTTTATGGACCTCTCTAGGGGTGGCCAGGCAGAGAGAGAAAGCCATTGAGGAACGGGTGGGTCAGGCCAGCTCTGATATGTCCTTTCTTTGTGTTATTTCTACACACACACACACACACACACACACACACACACACACACACACACACTTTCCACCAGGCAGGTGTGCTCACCTCACACCTTGCTCATTTCACAGTGTGGCACTTCACAGCCTTCCTCCCGGCATGTGCAAACTGAGGAAATGGGTGAGTGGTGCACAATTTGTGTGTGTGTGTGCATGGGGGCAGGATAAGGAAGAGTGGGGCTGACACACAGACAGCAACGTGACACCCCGACCCCATGCAGCTCAGAGAGGAAAGGGAAAGAGGCTGGGACAGAAGGTTGGGCACAGGGATGGGGAAGAGAAGGAGGCAGGCGCTCTCCCTCCCCACCTCCCCCACAGCCAAGAGGCAGAAGAAAATGCACACTCTAAAATACGCTCCACTGGAGGCCCCCAGGCTGCCTCCGCTCATGCCGCCCATCCTCCTCCTCCTCCTCCTCCTCCTCCTCCTCCTCCTGCAGCCTGTGCAGACCTCCCATGCCGAGGCCAAAGCAGCGATGGCAGCATCGTGAACAGGTGGGGCAGCAGTCAAGAGCACTCTAAGCATGATTGACAGGGCCTGCAGCCCACCATGAGGTCAGAGGAGTGGCGGGGCCTTGGTTGGGTGCCCCAAGATTGAGGTGGAGTGCCTATCAGTCACTCCGGAAGGGCTGAGAGCAACTGGTGGGCGGCAGAGATTCCAGTGGAGTTTGGGCGTGTGTGGAGGGAGAGTGAGAGGGAGGGGGCTGGCCAGCCATCCACGGGCCAATCAAAATGGCCTGGCAGGCCAAATTTGGCCCCCGGGCCGGACTTTGGGCATGGCTGATTTAAGACATATTGAAGTTAAGAACAGGGAATTTTAAAAGACATCTTAGAACATTACAAGGTAACAGTAGAGCTACAAAGAGCATGCAAAAAGAAAAGAAAAATCCATTATGAGGGGTGGAAAGTAACATGGAAAACACTGGTGTTCTTATGAAATCAGTCGATGCAGTCATGTATGGTAATCCATATAAAGTTACATAGTAGGACGTCCCTCATTCAGGGAAAGATTGCCTGAAGAAGAAGGTCTTTGCCTGCTTCCAGAAAGACAGCAGAGACCGGGCAGTCCTGGCCTCCAGTGGGAGGGAGTTCCAAATCTGGGAGCAGCAACAGAGAAGGCCCTTTCATGTGTTCTTTTGAGGCGCACCTGTGAAGATGGCAAGATGGGGAGAAAGGCCTCTCCTGATGCTCTCAGCACCCAAGCTGGTTCATACTGCGAGATTCAATCTTTGAGGTAGCTTGGACCCAACACTGTTACTTTTAGACAATAATAAATTAGAAAGTTGCAATTAAAATACTATACACATAATAGTTTAGATGAAGAATGTTCAGAAATATCACATCAGTAATATACATTCAGTTCTTTTCATTTTTTCTCTCTGTAACATCCATTATTCTCGCATCCAGATTTAATCTTTTTGAACAAATTTAAATGAAAAAGAAACTTTCAACAATTTCAGCAATTTGAATTTCTCATCAAATTCTTCAATCCGGTATCAATATCCAACATTCCAACTGATATGCTCACCCAATACTAGTAGGAGAAATGTGTTAATGTTATGGGCTGTCAAGTCACATCTGACCTATAGTGACCTTCATGGGACTTTTAAAGTACTGTAAGCAGGATATTTTAGGAGTGGTTTTAACAACTCCCTTCCTGCCCCTCTGAGCTTCCAAGTAATTGGGACTATTTCCTTGTTTGTAAATGCCCATAGTAATTTTTCTTAATAAATTATCTGAAATTTAGACATAATCATCATTGGAAAATAAGCCTTAGAATCAATAATAGTTGTAGCAATGTGGATTTTTTCTTGCACAGATAGTTGTCTCTGGAGAATGGAGCTTGACTACTTAATATATCTCACAGAGGCCAAAAGACAATCTTCAGATCTTAGTAACTTGCCATCATATCTGGGCTGCACTTGATTTGAACTGACAACTTTGAAGAAGGATACTCCATATCCAATTACCCAGTTCCCTGATGAGATTAATGTGTATCTGAAGATTATTTTTTTAAAAGCCTGATGAGAGAATTCTTCCCTCCCAATTTTAGTTAGGTTGCAATTTGCTTGCATTTCTTTCTATCAAATAAACTTTTATTCCTTTACTTCTTGTCTCATTTCTAGTATTTCTTTGCCTCATGGGAGACCACAGCCTGCTTAATTTCTCCCTCCATCTAATTTAGTGTTTGACCATGTAATTAAATTTATTTTACTGGGGAAGGGATTATGGGTACTTGCTGATTTTATTAAAAGGGCTGAGAGCTACATTCCCTCATCTAGCTACATTCCGCTCATGTTGAGCCATAGGGACCTGGATGTTTTAGTAGTGGGATTCTGTTCCCTAATTCATCGATGCCAACAGTAGGCTGTAGCTTCACCTAACAGAAAAACATGTCCTACATTTCTCAAGTCAGGTGCTGGTGGGAAGAATGGAATAAGAGAGCAAGACAAATATTCACAGAAGGAAAAGGAAACTGCTATTTTGTACTACTGACCTACGATCAAGCTTTCCCCCTTTCTTCCTCATCAGTCTCTTGCCTAGTTCCCACCAAATAAGAAAAAGCAGTAGGAAGAGTTCTGTCTATTTGGAAGTTGAGTCATGACAACTGGACTTCTTTTCTTGAGAGACTGATATGTTTCACCGCTCATCCAAACAGCTTCGTCAGTCTGAGGAAAGCTAGTTGCAAGTCCTCCATTTTACAGTTCCCTTTGACCTCATGTCACGCTGGTCTGAAATAGGCTCATTGGGTGGATAGTGGCATGAATAAGCTTATACATGGACAATTACCTGGGGTGTGTGAAAATCTCACCTATGCAACCCTTCCCAACACCGATTAAGTGTGGCTTATTAGCCATGTCCTTGCTGGTGGAGGTGTGAAGTGCTTCTGATTTGTTTGGGGATTGATGAAAGAGCCACTTGATTAGTAGCAGGCAGATTGTGCCTGAGTCCCCCACCTCTGTTAAGAGAGGGGTTTCCAATACTCACATGAATGGCTTCCCTGACCCCTTTCTCAAACCACCTATTGTCTCTGTCTAATACGTGTACATCCTCATCTTTGAATGACTGCCCCTTGTCCTTCAAGTGGAGGTATACTGATATTACAAGGTGGTTTGAGTCAGCAGTTTGCCTGCTGACTCCCCTAGCACCCCCAGAAAGATGTGAATTGTGAACCCACCCACCAAACTACAGATGGCCATGTGGATCCCTGACTTTGCAGCAATATGGAGCAAGTTATAAAACTGAAGAAAAAAATGGGAAGAGTTTGATTAGGGACAGGGCATGTTATAAACTGTGATAGGAACTACAACAGGAAGAAATTGGTTTACAGAAGGATGCACCAGTGTAATGATGAAAGTTTGCTTTTCCTCAGAGTTAGAAAAAAATGTAAATACCAGGTTGTTTATGCACACAAAAAGAGAATTTCATACCAAAAGACTTGGAGAAGAGCTGATCATGCCTTGTGAAATTAAAGAACTGGGTGTCAACGTGATGGTTGAAGTGCGCAGGAAAGTTCCAGAATCTAAGAAACCAGTATTCATATATAATACCTTGGATGTCATCAAGTTTAGGCCGTCTTCAAGAACTATATGGTTGAGCCCTTTAAATTGTCCTCCAATGGTCTTGTATTTCAGAATGTGTTATATGAGGTTAAATACAGGGGTAGAGTGAAATAATATCAGTGTTGGAGGGAAATGCTCAGAAAGGAGCAAGCAAGGAAGAAAAACTGTTCTCACATGAGACTGAAAATGAGATACAGAGTTGATGAGGCAGAGGTGTCCTCTGCAGATGATACAAATGTCAGCAGGAATGGATTTTGTTGCAGCCACGCTGGGGTTAGTATGAACGAGAGTCTGTAGCAGCAAATGAACTCAGGAAGCGAACAAAACTGGAACCCACAGAGTGGGAGTGAGTAGAACATTTGCCACTGGAACAAATCTGAGACCCCTGCAAATTGATTTAGAGGGAATTGACATCAAATATGCTTTCTCCTCTTGCTTAGCCATCAGTTTAGGCAAAAGCCAATTTTCTCATGCATGAATAAATTATTGTATGCAAATGAAACACATTCATCACCGGCTCAGTCTAAGATAAAAACTTGTCTTCTTTGAAAGTATATAATGTTGTGTGAAAGAAAAAGATGCAGCAGATCCATGTATGATGCAATGAGGATGATATTTCAACGCCCCCCCCCCAAAAAAAAAAATCATTGAAAATTAGAAGATCCCCACCTTAAGTCCTTGTCTCCCACTGCTGGGACCACTGCTGGCAATTGTCCAGCTTTAAATGGTCCCCATTTCCATTCCACAGCTGCTGAAGGCAGCCCCAGGATGGTGAGGATCTCCAGGGATCTCTGACACCTGGGGCACTAAAAAGCTTTTCATTGCCCCCAACCACAAGGCATGGCTGTGGCTGATGACATCATCCTTGCTGAGCAGAGCAAAGCTGCACAGCAGAATTCCAGCCTATGCCGTATTCAGGAGTGGATTGGCACTCTTTCAAAATGAAAAAGAAAAGAAAAGAAAAGATAGAGGGTGAAGGTTAAGTGGGAAAGCACTGGATGCCAACTGTTAAGAACTGTTTTGTCTGTTGGTTAGCTGGAAGGAGTTCATGGCAGCATATGTTATTTCACCTCTGCACCCAGACATTATCTTCATAGCCTCCATTAAGGTTGCATAGGCAGACAGATGGTAAATACCCAAGGTCATGCAGTGACCTTGATGGCTGAGTGGAGGCTGGAACATGGGCATCCTCCATCCTAATCTGTCATTCTTGCCCAGCAATGGCCCACCAGAGAGTGTTAAGCTGCAATTGCCATAATACTGGCTTTAAAGACTAGAACTAAAAGCTGGTGCATCTGGAGGGCCACAGGTTGCTCACCTCTAGTTTCATTACAAACCTTGCACAGGTTCATCATAAACACTGGTTTCTTCCCAGTATTTTTGCAAGTGCAAGGATATACACAATGACTATTAAAGGATAGACAGCAATCCATCTAGACAACTAAAATATCATTTTTGAACTACTATGGAGTACTGTAAGCATTTACTCCATTCTGGAATTTGTAGATTTTGACACCAATCATTTCCCACTATGCTTTTAAAGACATGTTTGTAAGCAATTAAGGGTGCAGCTAAACAACAAGGGAAATGCAAATTCACTTACATTTACTTGCTGTAAAGTTGCCCCAGGGAACTCAGTCATGTTAGCAGCTTCTTTGCAATTCTAACTATAGATCTGCAGGTGGCACTATTGCAAAAGAACAACCTATGAAGTTGTAAACAAGGCTTTTCTTCCTCATTTCCAAATCTGGGGCGGGGGTGGGAGAGAATCCTGCCAACAGAGAGAAGCTCTAAGCATGTTCTGGTAGTGGGCTCTTCAGTATCTGTTCAAGTGATCACATTCCTGAACTACTGTCAACGGATGGTTTTTTTAAAAAAAGTAGTAGCCCCAGCAGTGGAGGCAAAAACTATGGATGAGGATGAGGTTCCAGACTGATTCAGTACTCACTCCTTGTTCCCACTTTATAGATATGTCAGGCATAAAGTCTTGCTTCAAACCATTAACTTTTATTAAAAGAACTTTGGAATTCTCCCCAAGTTTGTACAGCCCAAAACTCTTTCCCACTCCCAACAGGCAAGGGGTAGGCTGTTAGGTATTAACTCCCTCATGTTTCTCAGTTCTGTGGGTTCCTCCACCCTTGGCATCAATCCACTAATGTCTCCTGGTCCTGGATAAATATTCTGGACATTGGCATCTGCACGAAAGACATAATGTCTGCTTCCCCTCACTCCACCAGTTCTCTTGCCACTGAGTTGACCATTTACCCCTGTCCCTCACAAGGGAGGAGGTCCACCTCTGGGAGAAGGAGAGTGTCTCTGCATCCCCCCCTCTCTTGTTATTTCATCTCCTGCTCTCTCCTCCTCCGTCAACATTCTCTCTCTCCCAGCATAAAGGTTTGATGGGAAGACGGTGCCCCCTTTGCCTCTCTGCTTCTTCTCAGGGTATCATCAACCTTACCCACTCCTGGGTGTAAGTATTCTCCTTCCTTAACCATTCCTATCCTTCTTGGAGCTCTGACTCAGCAACCTCTTTATGCCCCTCAAAACCTGTGTCTATCACATCTGTACTGCCTCTTTGTGTTGGCCTTTCCCTGTTTCTCCTCCACCACCACCATCCCGCTTTTCCTTAAGCTTCTCCCTCTCCTTCTATTGCATGTTTCCAGTCCTTTGTTGGTGGTGTGCATTCTTTGTGCCCATCTTGTCAGTATTCCTTTCTCTGTCTGGGATCACAATGACCTCAGGGTGGGCACTAGGGGATCTTTGTATCCCCTGGGTTGTGCATCCCTTCCCATCCTCCTTCTCACACATGCAGTCAAAGAAAAAAAGTTAAAATCAGCCCATCCTAATCCTACAGCGTTCCCCCTATATTTTTTTATCCATGTGGTTACACTGTATCTCAGACTGACATGGCTTGGGGAAACCCAAGAAAAATAATGATTTATTATAGAAGAACAAGAGCCAGTCAGATATTGCCATCTGAACCAGATAAAATAGGGAACAAATCTTTGAGCGCTTTCATGCCTATCTAATGATGCTGCTATTATTTTGTTTGTTTGTTTATTTGATTGATTAATTTACATACCACCCATGTAACAATAGAGGCCACTCTGGGAGGTTTATATCAATACACATGACAATGAAACAAACTCAAATCTGAATTAACCAATAAAAAGGTAATTCAAAGACTATACTGTAAAAACAGCTGGCTGAACTAGAAGATCTTATGCTGAGCAGCAGTGTGTCAAGGTGTCATGGCTCTGGGAAAGCCTGCCTAAAGAGCCAGGTTTTTAAGGGCCACTTAAAGATTCCCAGTGAGGGGGCCAGGTAGATTTCAGGTTCCTTAAGAAGAGGAATGCCTACCAAGAAGGCCTTGTTCCTGGACTTATCTTTCTGAGCTTCCCTCAGAGGCCAGGTCCTCAGCCGCCCAACCTGGGAAGAATGAGTAAGAGGGGCAGTTTTTGTCAGCGTAGGTATTCTGCCAAGTAACAAGGTCCCAACCCATTTAAGGCTTTGTATGCTGATGTCATTACCTTGAAGTTGACTCAGAAGTGAACAGTTAGCCAATGTGAGGCAGCCAGAGTGGCAGAGATATGCTGGAATTTCTTTATCCCTGTCAACAGTCAGTCTGCCATGTTCTGGACCAGATGAAGCTTCCACACCAACTGGGCAACCCCACACAGAGACCATGGCATTAGTCTAATCTTGAGATTACCAATGCATGGATCAACATGATTAGGGCATTAATGTCCACGTAGGGATGCAGCTGGATGATCCGTTTAAGGTGGAAATTGGGAGCTCAGACCACAGACACTACTTGGAATTCCATAGACAGCTGACTATGTGCAGATTAAAATATACTCATTTGCAGTCAGATTACAGATCACAAGAGGAATATTTCGGGCAAGGTCCCTTGCCCCTAAAATGATCTGCTTTTAATTCAGATCCAGAATATTATGCAGTTACATGCCTATTGTGGTCCCTAAGCACATGAGACACTCAGAAGTGTAAATGCTGCACAGGAACATGTTTGCTGTTTGATGAAATTGTCCTGAACTTTTTAATATAATGTCTCAGAACAATGCCCTGGCTCCTGAGTTCTCCTGACTAAAGCAATCAATCTGCTCTCAAATTTCCAAGTGAGAACAAAATCATATACACCTCAAGGGCAGGGCATGAATCATGTAAATGTGACCTTTAAAAATGCAAATCATGAGCCCTGCTTGTAGGAGAGAAAATATTCTCTTGTGAACAACAAACCAATCAGCCAATTTATAAATCATCCCATATTGTTTGGGGTGGGGGTGGATAGGGGCGGCCCGTGGACAGAGAGTCTGTGGATCTAAACAAGGAATAGAATACACGTACCTGTACACTAGTATCTGGGAAAGCCTTGCATATATGGTTTAATATAGTATTCCAGTCTTGGGAAGAAAGCACTTGTGGGAGGAAGGAGGTATAAATACAGAGAAATTGGCCAATGCAACTAGAAACCAGTGTCTAATGGAGACATTGTCAACAAATATGGAAGCTAACACCCAAGGAATACCGAAATGCATTCTCTACTACATTTTCAGCTCTCAGAATTCAAGGTTTCTAGGCATTAGGGTTCCTTTTGTTCTAGTATTGACCAGATTAATTTAAATGAAATTTTAAGTTTGAAATCACCAGCTAAAGCCCACCTTTAGTGAAGTGAATGAGGTCAGGGGCATAACATGGGAGGGCGCACAGGAGGCGTTCCCCCGAGTGCAGGATTCTTAGCGACACTGTCTGGCCCACGGCTCACTTACCTTTGGCCTTGGTAGAGCTGCCATCAGTCTCAGAGGCAGCAAGAGAAGCACTATCATCCCACGTGACATGGTGTTGGAGGAGGAAGGTGCCGGCAGCAGGCACAGGAGCCAGAGGGGAAGGTGGCATGGCTGCTGGAAGTGTCACAGTGTGACCTGGCCCAGATGGCACACTTCTTGGAACTGGTACAGGCTTGTGAGTTTCAGGGAGGGCTGGGGCCACTGCTTGGTGAAGAAGGTGCTTTGCATGAGATCCAAAACATGCTTCTCTCCTCGCCCCTCATTGCTGTACACAGAGCAAGGCTCTGCCCAGAAACTGCCAGCTCCAAGTCTCATGGGAGGGAGCTGAGCATGGCCTGGCCATAGCCTGATGCCTTGTTTTTTCAGACTGCAGGATTCATCTGGTTGGAGAATTCTGCGAGTTGTAGCCTCCAAAAGGACCATTTTTGTGAGCTGTGTGCCACTTTGGACAGAAGAGGTACAGGAAAGGCACTGATCTAGGATCTAGGTTTCCCTTTTATGTGAAAAAGAGACAGAAAACTGGGAGTCTCCCACCATTCTCTAAGACGGTAACTTCATGTCCCTCTCATTGCGGCTCACAGTCCCACTTGGGACCGGTACGAAAAAATGTTACCCCATGTCCATTGCATGACGGTGCAATCTCGTCCCGACCACGTCCCCTGAATTGGGATTTAAGTGTGATGAGCCATACCTCTCCCTGACCTCGGGAATTCTCTTGTCTCGGTTCCCGTTTCGAGACAAGTGCTTGTGAAGTAAGGCTCGTCACACAACGTGCACATTCTCCAACTAGTGGCAGAAGTGCGAAGTTGCATTCTCCAGTAGAATCCCAATGGCGTAAACAATGCATCACAGAGAGGGAAGAAGACATAAAACCTTGAACTTTGCTGCTTAACGCATGAAAGGCAAAATTATGGAGAACCAAAATATCGAAAAATGGAAGGTCGGACAAAAAAAAAGGAAAACGAAGGCAGGGAAGTACAGATGTTGTCAAGAAACAAGGATGTGAAGTAACAGTCATCACGATACCATCAACCACGCCCGTGGGTAAACAGAAACATGGACAGAACCGGGACAAGACCACGTGACCGTGAACAACGTTATCATGAAATGAACGTAATCTCCGAATGAGGAAGTACATGAAGTAACCGTCTAAGGGACAAAGAGAGAAAGGGGGGGGGGATGTGGCCTAAGTCTGACAAAGAGGGGACACACCAGGGACCCCTAGAAGTCTGTCTCTACCTTTGTAGGTACACAGTTACTTACACAGGTATGGATGCACATTTATTCACTTCCAGCAAATCTGGCCCAAACCTGTTTAAAAAATTGGACAGACTGCTGCTTCATATTTCTTGAGACCATGCTATTTGACCAGCAAGCCCATACATGGAAAGAGTAGGGAGACCCTCAACTAACAATCTGGCAGAGGGAAATGTGTGTGAATGCAGAAGGAAGTTTGAAAACCTTATTGCTGGGATTGTCAAAATGGGGGGGGGCAACATGTAGGAGCAGCTCCAGAACTGAGGACTCCTCACCTGCAAACTTCCAGGAGGGAGCCCTCCTGCTGAGGTCATGGGCCACCTATTGATAAGTTGAAGACTTTTTTCCTGAATCAAGTGTGAGAAAAAACACAGCTGCAAAGTCCTGTGTTTTCAGTCCAGATCCTAACCCATCCTTGCTGGGAAATGCAGTATAATCAGTAGATCCAAAAGCTTTGACTGGAATGTGGCTGTGCATCTTTTTTGTGCAGTAAAGAAAGTGTATTTTGGCATTGAACCGCAACCTCTCTTCACACTGCATCTAAATTAGCTTACAAAGCAACAAGTTCAATCCAATGTGTGCCCCAGGAATCTGTCCTGGGACTGGTGCTTGCTTTTCAGTCTGTTCATAAATGACCTGGAGACAGGGATAAGCAGTGAGGTGGCCAAGTTTGCGAATGACACGAAACTTTTCCATGTGATAAAAACCAGAGAAGATTGTGAAGAACTCCAGAAGGATCTCTCCAAACCGGGGGAATGGGCTGAGAAATGGCAAATACATTTCAATGTAGGAAAATGTAAAGCAATGCAAATTGGGGCAAAAAATCAAAACTTTATCAACTCATGGATTCTGAGCTATCCGTAACAGATCAAGAAGGAGATCTTGGTGTGCTGGTGGACAGCTCCATGAAGCTGTCTACCCAGTGTGTGGCAGTGGTGAAGAAGGCTAATTCCATGCTAGGGATCATAAAAAAGAGGATTGAAAATAAAACAGCCAACATTATAATCCCATTGTACAAGACGATAGATAGTAAGGTCGCACCTGGAGTATTGTGTGAAATTCTGATCACCACATCTCAAAAAAGACATAGTGGAACTGGAAAAGGTACAAAAGAGAGCAACTAAAATGATTACTGGGCTGGGGCACCCCCCTTATGAGGAAAGGCTATAGCATCTGGGGCTCTTTAGTCTGGAAAAAGGTGCCTGAGGGGGATATGATTGAAACATACAAAATTATGCAGGGCATGAGTAAAGTGGATAGAGGGACACTCTTCTCCCTCTCACAAAATACCAGAACTAGTGGACATCCACTCCAATTGAAGATTGGGAGAGTGAGAACAGACAAAAGAAAACACTTCTTTATCTAGTGTGTTGTTAGTCTGTGGAACTCTCAGCTACAGGATGTGGTGATGGCATCCGGCCTGGATGCCTTCAAAAGGGGCTTGGACAGATTCCTGGAGTCAAGTCCATCACAGGTTATAAGACATGATGGGGATGTGTAATCTCAAGGCTTAAAACCAAGGTACTTCAAGGGCCAGATGCAGAGGAGTGGTATCAGGAGACGGATCTCTAGTCTCATACGGTCCCAGACGCATTTGGTGGGGCCACTGTGAGATACAGGAAACTGGACTGGATGGGCCCTTGGCCTGATCCACCATGGCTCATGTTCTTAGGTTCTTAATGTGATATATTATTCATATGGGTTCTGTTCCGGATAACAGCCCGTTTGGCTTTCATGCAAATGAACAGGTCTGTTTTGTTTTGATGATTATGTAAGTGGGTTATTACGGTTTCAGAGGTCTGACTTTGGAGATTTTCTCCAACACTTGCTTTCTCTTAGGCCCATGAAAGAAACTGGACCAAAAGGCCCCATTAATACCCTCCTAGCTCCGACAGTCCCTTTAGGTTTCCCTGTTACTGTAATGGAATTGTCAGATTTTGTTTACATTCAGTTAATTTTTGAAGAGAAAAAAATCATCCCAAGATTATTCTTTCATACAGTGCCTGCCACTATTTAATTAGATGTCTTTTAAACTATTAAAGGAAAGGCGAAATGCGTTCTTTGTAAATGAAATAGTCCCATAAGCAATTTATATACAAACAATTTCACATTCAAAATGAAACTGGCCAACAAAAAATTATGCACAAATAGGATGGAAAATAGCTTAGAAATGGCAAAGACATTATGCAAACATTCCAGCTTTACACCCTCATGCCAATTTAGCATAATTCGCTTATGTCCCGGAGGCTAGGGTATGGAATTAATTTTGCCTCAACCCAATTTGCCCATCCATTAATTCCAAACTTCTTCCCCTGGTTTACTACTGTATTTATGTTGGCTGCCTTCTCTAGTAGTACCTTTTGTTTCTATAATATAGAAGACCGTCATCTTCCCTCTGTTACAAAATAAATAAAACAACTGCACTCGCATTAAACTATAAAATGATGTGGAATTGCTTAATATGCAGATGAAGCAATATGAAGAATCTAGAGTAAAAGACAATTAATTATTTGTTGAAGTCACGATAAAACTGCATTATCCAGGCATTCTAATATGTGCATATTGCCCTATAGTTTAGCAGTTTACTGATATCTCTACCCTTTGCTTCTGTTCAGCAGATAAAAGGTCAAACTAACCAGTCTGCACTCTGCCATTTGCAAAGAGTTGGTGGGCTATTTAAAAACCTTGTATTTTAAAGGCTATCTGCAATATGAAATATGAGAGGGGTTGTCACCAGGAAAACAGCTGCAAACAAAACAAACTCAGGACAAAAAGAAAAGTAAGTAAATAGTTTCATGAATGAATGACTGAATGAATGAACGAACAAACAAACGAACGAACAAATGAATGAATGAATGAATGAATGAATGAATGAATGAAAAAGGCAGATGGGAGCATGTTGACAGAGACAGGAATAAGACCTGACACCAATTTTGATGCCCACCAAGAGTCATTAGGGGTTTCAACAATGGCAGCAACAATATCCGGGTTTTATTTATATGCTCATCATTTAATATGGTTTATGCTATCTTCTGCCAACAGTATCCTTTGGCATCCAACACTAGAAAAATGGGACAATTGCTGCTCAAAAGAGTGAATGGGCACTGGAATGCAATACAGAGATACCATTTTCAGAATATTTAACCTCCCAGGACACTCTCTCATGGCCTCAAAGTAGCTGTTGTAGAAAAAGGAAATTATAAGGAGGGGTATGAGAAGAAAACAATAGAAGTAGGCTATATAAATAAGGTCCAGTTTATCTCTAAGAAATTTGAGAAGACCAAGGTTTTTTTAGCGCACTCGGTATATTAATATACAGTTTTTCTGGAGTGCTTTCTGTAACGTGTGTATAAAACTGTTTTCTCTCTAAACATACCCTGAGCTCTACCTTAGAAACAATTAGTTCAGTGTAACCACCACAAATAAAGCCTTCAATTTTAAGTAATTAATACCTTGGCAGTCCAATCCTTGCGTTCATGATCCATCTATCATCTTCTTTATTGTCTGGATCCTTTCTTGGTCTAACCCCCAAGATGGCATGATATATGCATCCCATGTGTCTGAGGAAATGGATTTTGAATCATGGAAACTCAAACTGAAACAAGTCTTTGCTACCCTATTTCATCCTTCGGACCTCCCTCTTTTTTGCAAACATGCTGAAGCAAACAAACATGACTACCTCTATGGAGGGTGAAAGGGCTTTAACACAGCAGTTACTATTATCATAACATCAGTTAATTACTGTTAGTTATACAAACTACAAAAAACAAAAAAACCCAACCTAAAATAAATCATTTTTGGTTGCTTTAAAAGTATCTAAATGCTACAAACCATTGGCCTGTGGAACAACACTTCACTTTCTTCCTGTTCAACTCATTCTCCCTCAACAGCCCATAATTGAGCATGAAGCATTTATTTTACTTACTTCCAAAAAAGATGGAAGCAAAACTTTTATTTAGAAGAAAAATATATCTTCAACAGCAACTAACTACTATCATAACAGCCCTAGTAATTTTTAAAAGTAACTTTCCAAGGTCCATATCACGTCATCACAGTGTGAGAAGGGGCTCCATCCCTGTCATGTTACCTAAAATGTCCCCATGAATAGCAAGTAATTTTCTTTCAAGCCCATATATGTTTAAAATATCAGTAGTTTCAGACAATCAAGTGTGACAGTGCAGGAAAAGGCAGAATAAATTTCTGCCTAATAGGATTTAGGTGATTAATACCCCTCCTACACGTGGATGTCTCTTAGAACGTCCTAGGGTCCTGCTTCTAAAACTCCAGGAAACATGAAGGAAACAACAGAGCTTAGATGAGAAGAGGATGGGGAGAATCTGCCATGTACCCTTTGTCACGTGTACATATGTGATATAAGTTTTGTACTAAGTTCTATTGCCTTATTCATTTGTCTCCTAGCTCCATAGTCACTAACTGCATTTATTCTTCCACAACACTGCTAATCTCTGCTAGTGATTTATATATTTTCTTCAACATACCAAATCCATATCTGCATAAAAGGGTTATATAACAGGGAGTTCAGTTCCCCACTGTGGCTCCTTGACAGGGCTTGGACTCAATGATCCATAGGGTCCCTTCCAGCTCTGAAGTTCTAAGATGATAACAAAGAAGTGTCCCCTTTCACGTTGGAAGTATTTTGAATTTAGAGACTCCTTTTATGATACAGAGAAAGCAGGAAATAATGGAAAATGTTTGGATGCTTCTTTGTTTAAAGGAGGCAACACACACACACACACACACTTTCAGTTAGAGATCACAGCTTTGTTCTCCTTACATGTACCTTATAAGGAGAAAGAGGATAAAGCAGAAAATGTGACTGGCAAAGAAAGCAAAAGGAAGGAAAACACTTCAAGCACTTGGGCCGCTATCTCACGACCTCTTTGATCTGGTTCTTACTTACCGAAAATGCATCTCCAAAAATCATGCCCCACGGTCAGTGGGCTTATTAAGAAGATAAACCCGGTAACGCCCACTTATCTAGATTCTAGCGAGGTTTTTGAGACCCAAGCGTGATGGTGGGTATTTTTTGATCTGATTAGAAATGTACGTTTTTACCTGTGGCACAAGTCTGTGGGGGCACATATAAACCAGGTTTTCTCCCCTCTTTTGTCACCATGCCGGCATGCTGACCGTTGAGCTCTTGACTTTCTGGAAGCTTTCCTAACCAAAGAAACAGAGCCCCGGCCTTTCCCACTGCCAGGGCTACCTGTTTAAATACTGATGTCTGCACACCAGAGAGGGGGAGGGGATGTCCTTTCCTCAGCTGTTTGCAAAACAGTGTGGGAAAAGGGCAAAGAGGGTGTATGTCGCGGAGCAGCGCCAGCCTTTCCCACTGTCGGGGCTGTCTGTTTAAATGCTGGAGTCTGCGCACCGGAGAAGGGGGGAGTGCGTGAAAGCTCTACTGTACATATTTCTCCTCGCCCACTACTCACCCTGGTGAGGGAGCAAACCTTGGTCCACGCCCTCCCACCTCCCTCTCGTGGCCACTCCTCTTGGAGGAGGTTTGAAGCGGGGTATGGCCGTGGGAACATTTCAGATGCGGAAATTAATAGAACGTACGTGGGATCTCTGAAACCGCATCTTGCAATCACATGACCAATGCAGAACAAAATCTGGAGTTTCTCAATAACCGCATCTTTCGGTTGTGAGATAGCACCCTTGAGGGATGGAAGAAAACCCTGTAAGCCAGTCATAGGTTCAGAGCAAGTTCTCCATTGGCATCAACTGTTAAACAGTTAAAAGGAGAGGCATGTGAGATTGTAATTTTCCAGCACCCTTTCTCAAAAAAATGCATGCAAGGGACTTCAAATCCCTTCTTGGCTCACATGTTCTCAAACTGATCCTTGACCAGTGGCTTGGTCAGGATACACCTGTCATCTCTGCAGTAGGACAACAGTACTTAATGGGGATACACTTGGTCAGGCCATGAATGAAGTGGAATGTCACACCAATGTCTTTGATGAGCACATTCTGCTCCTCGCTTTGTGAATGTCGCACATATTCCCGGGCAGAATGGAAGAGCTGAAAGAAAATGTAAGTAGTGTAAGAGAGATGCTTGCAGATTAGTAACTCCCCAGCAGACTATATGGCAATGTAATTATGATTACAATGTATCTCCAGAACAGACTGCCAACCAAGGGCACCTCAAAGATCTCATTTCAGTTATCGCATGGCAGATTTCCAAATATAAAGCATATTAGAGTCTTTGGAAATATTGCTTATGCCTACATGCCAAAGCATAAAAGGGACACGTTGAACTTTAGAACTGAACAGATTGTTTTGATTGGCTGTGTCCCTGGAAATGACAGATATGACGTAAGGAAATGTAGCTGTGGATTTCCTCCACTGGGAGGGGAGGACTCAATGACTCTCACAGTCTTTTCTACCTCTCCAATCTGTGATTCTGTGACTCCTCCAGTGCAAAACTTCAGTTCCTCCAAGTAGGCTTATATGTGGTATGAGCACTAGTCACTATGGTTTGAAGGGCTGTGGATTTTCCTTCAGACTTTCTGACCATCATTATATTATGCTGAGCGGCAATGCTATCAAAGGATGTGATGGAAGCTTTTAACATATGATGCTTAGAACATTGCTTCTCATTGAGCTGCATTCACAACACTGTAAAGTTGAACTCTCCAAACTGGATGATGCCATGGATGGAACTGTAATGTGGGCAAGCAATTTTCACCAATGCCACAGGGAGCTGCAAGGGCAAGGCAACATGTGTGTACACTGCTACACCTCTCCCTCCTTTGTCCAGTGGTTTAATTTGTGACTGAAAGGAGCATTTCTGGAAACAGCCCCTTCTGGACAAACAAGAGAGATAAATGTTTAAAATGAATGAGCAGATTTTGCACAGCATTGGGAAGTTTGCACACAGTCTCTGCATTTTAATGTAAAGAAAGTATTGGTGCTTGGCAGACTGGACTATCCACTTTATGCTGCAGTTCCACAGAGGAATTAAAAAACCTGAATGGGCAATATTAGGCAATGGCATAGATTCCTAGGCAATCTTTCCTACTAAAATGACAGGCTTTGATACCTTGGCACTTTGCTTATAGCAAAACAGACAAAGACAGATTCTGGATGACAGCATGAGCTGACTTCTTAGAAACATTTAATTTTAAGAAGTGTGCTCCCAGTTAGGTTGTTGTAGCGATTACAGAAGTCCTCTAAACTTTTGACATTCCCATTTAGGAAAGGGTAAAAAGGATTGCTTGCTTAGGCACTACCTGAAAGGAGTCATTCCCTCATTTTATATGGCTATATAAGGAGGAAGGTAGAGATAATTCTATATAAAACAATGTAATGCATTCCATACATTAGTACTCATACCACGCAATTACTACTGAGCAATAAAAACCATATTGCTATTACGTTTGTTACATTCCTTTAGCAATTTGTACATGTAACAGCCTCCTTTTGTGACCCCCATTGGTTCATTGCTGCTAAGGAATCCAAGAAAAGAGAGATGGGGGGGGGAGAAAATGCATATGTAGGCTTTATACATATAGGGTTGTCTTTCTTACTTGGCACCCATAGGCAGGAACTGAACTTGGAGCAATCCCGGGCTCCCTCAAGAGGATGAGGCAACCCAGAAGAGACAGTTGCTTGTCCAGACGCCAGAGATAGACAAAGTACTGAGAATCCAGATAGAAAAAAAACTTCTTAGAGGTAAAAATGGACCACAGCTTAAATTTTAAAAGGGTAGGGTATGATGTCCTCCTTGGGAAATGAAAACATAATGGTAAGTTCAGTGTTTCTTTTTTCCTGGAACAGAAAAGAAAATGCTGAAGAAATGGGATTTACCAAAGCCAACGTCTTGGAGTGAGTAAATGAAAACAGCCTCTCTCCACAAAACCTGCCGGTGCCAACTTAGAAAGGTCAACAACTTCTGCACCAACCGAAAGCATCTGCCAAAAGTAGCTTCAGGCTTCCAGACTTGTGGCAGCCCTACAAGTCTCTTTTTGTTCCTAAATTATCACCCCAATTTCCAGATGGAGAACTCAAGGTTTCTGTATTCAGCCCTCTGCTTGGCCAAGCAGAAACATGTCCACTTCAAAGAAAGGGCAAATGGGGGCGTATCTAGGTGCATGGCCTATGCTTCTTTCTTTGGAGAGCTGGGGCATGGTATTCAATCCACAGTTGCTTCCGCTGTAATCTTTAAAAAAGGCAACCATACCACTTCTTGCACCTCTCCTGAGTTATATCTAAGAAACCAAGAACTTTTGGACTTTAATTTCTTCATTCTGGTACAAATCTGATACCCCCAGGCTGTCTCCAACCAGAGAGCTGGCAGATATTTCAGTCATCAAGCTATTGCAGATATTAAAAATTTCCTGTCCATCACTGAAGTTTGGAAAGAAACATGGAATCTGATTTACCAAATGTCTTAAGACCTCTTAATGTAGATTGTGTGCAATATTTTTCTAGAGATCTGGTATGGTAAGGATAAAAAAATAATAATTTATTGTCATTGTGTGTATACACACTGTATACACATACAACAAAATTCAGACACCCAGAGACCAAATTCAAAACCCAGGAATAACCAGTTCTTGTGCCTAATGGAAGGACAAACTGACTTTAGGAATGAAAGATCAAAATGTAGGGGTATTATGTCTCAGTGTGAATACAAAACATCTATCGATGTCCAAAAACTCAGGTGATAATTTTTCTATGGAAAAACAATCCTTCTGAACCTCTAAAATCAGTTGCAATTTGACAGAATATATCCTGTCCTCTACACAGAAAGGAAGAGTGCTGTGCGGTACTTCGTTTAAGCTTCGCTTAATGAACGTGCAGTCCTCCAGCTGTAATTGGACTAAAATTGGGCTTCCAGCTCCATTGACCTTAGCCAGAATTGCCAATGGTGAGGAGTTGTAACTCAGCATTTGGAGGATGACAAATTTCCCATCCCTGCTTTGAGCAAGGCAAAACCATTAAGATGTTCTGCTTACAAATCTGTGATGCATTCATATGCCTTGGAATGACTGTACCAGGGGACACCATGCAACAGGTTACAAAATTTAATCAGATTGAAATGGCGAGATTGATTATTTCCTTAACCTCATGAACCTCTACCAATTCCTCTGTTCCTTTATGTCCAATAATTACAGAGAAGCACGTTAAGGGCTTGTTAGCGAAATACCAGATTACAGTAGTTTAAGGAAACCAGTGTTCTTCCATAGACCAGTTTATAAGGGAATTTATGGGGGCTTCAGATGTGATTCAGTAGGGGTGGAGAAGTCTATGAAGTAGAGAAGACACTAGCTCTCAAAAGGGGCCACTTGACGACATAAAAAGAACTAAAAGTCTTGTGGCATCTCCTAAAATTTACAAACTCATCAGCCTTTTTTGTGAACAAACACAAATTCCATTAGATATATCAAGCATTCTTCTCAACAGGAAGGTCTATGGATACAGAAGGACGTTAATTATGCAGAAGCTTGGACGTATGTAATCCAAGCAAAATCACCAGTCATACTTTCTGCTCTATTTTTTTTCTTCAAATACCACAGTTCTTCAAATACCACAGTTGCCCAGATAACTTAAGCTTCTAAGAAATCGGCTTACCAAAATGTCTGTCTTTGACATAGGAAGGCCTTTTGCTTTGATCTACACAAGAAGGACAAAAGTACAATTAGCCTTAGACCGAAGGCATTGATGGTAGCATTTCCCACCTCTGTCTCTGCTAAGTTCTTTACCATAATCAGACCATCTGTGAGAGACAGTGCCATTGGCTCTGTCCATACCTCTATTAATTGTGAAGAGCTGCAGACTCTTATTAAAACCTGAGACGGAACTTGCCAATAGTGACTTCATTTCTTGGGATTGCTCCGAATTACAGGCTTCGGTACATGTTGAGGACAATTGCGCACTGTGCTTTATATAAGCAATTCTTTTCAAATAGTTACTCCACAATTACATGAAAATGAAGGAATGCAGTCTTTCTGTTGAGATATTGTCATGTACTCTATTGGCCCTGGGAGCGCTCCCTTTCCTTGCCTTGGTTAACTACAAATATAATTTACCCCCTATTTCTAGTTTCATGACCCATTTCATTTTCAGCCAAGATGTCTATTGAGTGAGATGATTTTGAATGAGATGAACAATTAAGCTCAAAAGGCCTACAAAAGCGTTGGATGCTACAAACTGGTTCATATCAACTTGAACTCCCTAGTTGTTTAATTAGGGAATGCTGGGCCAAAATCCATTGTGAAGTCCACAGAGTGGTGTGTGTGTGTAATCTAATTGGAAAGAGTTTGGCTTACAAAGTTGAGTTTGTTTCATTGCTTGTTATTAGACTCCTAAAGGGACCTACCTTTAAAGATAAAGAAAATAAAAATCAGTATTTGTCTGTTTCCACACATTTTCCTTCATAGTGCTTATTTACACATACACACAAACACACATTTTAACACCACTAATGTTTGGAGCAGGGTTCTTTTAGGGTTTTTTTTTTACGTAGAAGTTTCATATTTTTAAAGGAAGAAACTTTTTGAGGAAATCAACTTGTCTGCCTCTGCACATGTAGGGAGTTTTTCCTTTGAAAAGGTACACAACAGTCTTTTACTGTAGTGAGGATGATGAAATTATAATTTATTTAATGCAAAAGTGGCCAATTTATGAACCCTACTATTTATATAATAATATGCACATGCTCCTTGCTACTTAAAAAAAAACCTACAGCAGCATCCCAAGTACTTACCATCAGGACACAAAGATTATTTTTTGTGAGTACAGTATAGCCCAGAAACATGGGACTCCTTTGTTAATTCAGATTCCAAAGGTTTCTAATGTACGTATTCACTGAATGGAAGTAACTGATTTTTTTAAAAATGTTACTTGTCAGAACTGAATGTGATGAATACAAAATCAGTTACCTACAATCCAGATATGGTACGTGGTGATTTTTTTTTGTCTTGCTTAATATTGCATTTATTTATTTATTTATTTAGAATATTTTACCCTGCTTTTCTCCTTTGAAAAGGACACAAGGCGGTTTACAATAATGGGGGATAATATACAGCCCAGAGCATTTAAGACATATTCAAGTTTAAGAACAGGGAATTGGAAAAGACATCTTACAACAATTAAAGTGCATAATTAAAGCTAAAAAGAGCACACAGGCAGTTGAAAGGGAAAAAAATCAATTATAAGGGATGCAAATTGTAGTGTATTGGGCACTTTATAGATTTCAGAGAGCAGCAGGACACAGGCAGACCTTGTAATAAAAGTCACTTAACAGGTAGTTAATCATTCAGGGAACGCTTGCCTGAAGAGTTAAGTCTCATACCGTTGGTATGAAACTTACCTTGTGCCCAAGATTGACCCATAGGTTTTTTGGCACAGAAGAAGAGCATCATGGGGATTTTGGAGGGTGAAAATAAACCATATTCAAGCCACAAGTGGCACCTATTTTGGTGGTATCTGAATGAGAGCATGTTAGCTGTGTTGAGGCAGTAGAGTGGGATTGTTCTTGTGTATTCATTTCGTAGATGCTGCCATAGCCTCCAATTCACTTGATTTAATGTTTTTCCCCCCAGGATGTACTCTGAAAAAGATATGCTACCTTTTCCCTCAACAGGCTCATGTACCAGTAATATAGTACCCAAGTCAAATTAGACACTTGCACACATTCGTCCACCTCGTATTTTTTGCGTTTATTTGTTAAACTTGATTTCAATTACATTTACAAAGTTTCCTTTAGTTTCATATGTTGTAGGGGTGCACCAAATTAGAGATCTGATCTGAGCTGCTACTCAATTCAGGACTGGTAATGCAGGCTATAATTACAGCACACCTGTCCCAAGTATATATTTAGCACTGAGTTCTGCTTAAAGAACTACAGGTGATCTCTCAAGACATTCTGTTTCACTGCTGAACATCCCTTAAAATCAGAGCCAGAACTCATTTTTGTCTCTCTTGTGCACACTAGTGCAATCATGGAAGTCATGGCAAGTAGCTGACAATAATTAACAAGGTACAGATGCACTAATTATTCTCAGTTCACCTTGACTACACTACCACATGTGGATTTTGGACAGATATTTTAGTGGAAATCTGCTTCCCTGAATGTTTTATTCCAGCGCAATAAAATACACATCTGCTCTGTCTTGTATGTGATAGTCATTTGAAGATGGCATAAACTTCTTAGCCTCTTTTGCCTCTCTCTCAAAAGACTTGGGTTCCAGATCTGCACTCTGAACTGGCTACATTGCTGATAGCCATTTTTGTCTTGAAATGTAGTGGCAAGTACTGTTACATCTCTTTCTATGCTTGGTGTCATATGCAAACCTGACAGCATTTCCTCTCTGTTCCTTTCCCAATAATTAAGAAAAACTCAAGGGCTAGGAACAACCGCCCAGAGTGACCGTTGGCCAGATGGTACGGTATAAAAATAAAAATAAAAATAAAAAAAACAAGCTCTGTTTTGATTTTCTCATAATCTCCCTCTATTTTGATGCAGAAATATTAATGAGCAATCAATCATTGCATTTGAACACTCAGCTGTAGAGTCACCAAGTAGCACTGTCTTCCTGCTCAAATATTAGAATCTAGTGAAAAGGAATATAACAAGATCCTATTGAAAAAGTTATTGACCTCAAGATATATAATGTTCATGAAGTTTCATGATGTTTGATAACATTAGTGATATTAATTGTGAGTTGGAGGTGGTGTGGAGCACGGGCATGGTCATAGGCTGAAGAGAAGGATTAAATGATCAGATTCTAGACAGTGATTGCATTGACTGCCCCACTAGTGGGCCTAGTGGGCTGGGAAGATTGTATCTGCTCTGGTTTTGGTGTAAAGGTAATGTTACTGTGTTATGTTTGTTCTTGTGCACATGCTTTTATTCTCGTTTTATGCTTAATTGATATAGGAATGTATTTTGTCTGGTCAGTGGCCAAAATAAAGATCTATTGATCTACTGATATTAATTAAACAAGAAACCCTTTCATCTAGTTCTTTGAGTATGGCAGACTAGTCACAGTGTCTAGATTTAGGGGGGAAATGCAAAAAGTCCTCTCCTCAGTGTCCTTAGCATTGGCATAAAGATCAAAATGAAAATAGAGATACTTATTATGGCAGACCTTAGAGCCAGCACATTCTCTCTCTCTCTCTCTCTCTCTCTCTCTCTCTCTCACACACACACACACACACACACACACACACACACACACACACACACACACACACAGCCAATAAGAATCCAGAAATTCAGGCAGTTAGCTTGGTTTCTATCAACAAATGAGAAGCAGGTCTTTGTAACGTTAATAGCCCTTAACTTTCCATTACAAACAACCCTCAAATATTACAACAAGGATATTGTACCACAGTATATTGCTCTGGGGCAAATTTCTCTCCCCTTTATGGTGAGGAGTGCAGCTAAGCTCAAAAGGGGCAAGAACAAGAAAGGGACCAGGAAACCTAACAAGTATGTAGAAGGGAATGATGTTATAGCTTCTTCTCTTCTGCTGAGAAAGTTCCAGAGCTTTGAGGCTGTGCGCCCTGCTCCACTCTACAAGGGCCCTCAGGGCCATCTTCACTGCCCTTACATTTATGCAGTTCTCTAACTAGATAAGAGAACATGTTGCAGCAGCAAACCAATGGGAAAGTTGCTCCTGCTGGTTGACAGGAACAGTCAAAAGCCTCCACAAACGAATTTGTGTGGGGAGTGCAGAAAAGCTAAGCAGAGATGTATAGAGCTTAACATAGCAGTAAAAGTCTGCAGACAAAAACAGAACGGGTGCACCTGCAATAGTTTAGGAGTAACAGATTGGAGAGGAAGGAGATTGGGAGATAGTAATAAATAGTAAGGAACAGCTCCAGAGACTGAGAAAGAAAATGGTTAATTTTTCAGACAGCTAATTATCTGTCTAATAGGAAAGCTCATGCAGAGCCTAATAAAAGAATCTGTTTGGCATGCTAACACTGCTTGGATTTATGTTATGGTTAACGAGCTTCCTACCACAAAAAACAAATCAGCCTATCATCATTCAGTAAATACATAGTAGAGGCTCCAGCAGATGAATGAGTGCCAAGCACACAGAAGCTGTAATTGGGCCAAAGAAAAGTGAATTGAGAATGAAAAGTGGGGTGGGAACCTCTGTCTGGTCTCCTCCCACTGTCCCCCTCGGCAGTAAAGAAGTTCATGGGCTGGAGATCTAGTCTTTTATTATTGGGCCCCTGAACAAAGTAAAGAACCCATCACTGCACATTGAAACGGTAATACCCACCAAAAACCTTGTTCGAGGAATACATGTACTCCAGCCCAGTTCCTCGCACATGTACCCCAGCCCATTTATTAGATCTGTTATATCCAGCTTACACATATAAGGAACTCATAAAAAGAAAGCTGTAGAGTGAAACATTCATTTGATAGAGTTGTGGCTTTTCTGAGGTTGGGGTGGGGGCAATAATCATTGAAAGTCCAAACAGGCAACCCCCTAAACCTGAAGCCACCCCTGCAGAACCTTACCAGTAGCAGCCACCTCTACTCGGAAAGCATCTGTAATGTCGCATGGAGGACCAAGTTTCACTTGCTGAAATGGCTGTGCCGTCTCGTGTGCATGTAAGCATCCTGCTGCAGTTATACACGGGCACAAAGCACCCTCCAGTCGAGAGGCTGTGCTTTTGGTTTTCGTTCTTTTCATCTCACTTCAGAGTTACACGGCATCTTCCACCAGGTGGTGCCAAGGAAGCAGAAAAACTAGCCCACTCCCTCCTCTTGGCAGCCAACAGGAACACTACAACAGGAAAGGAGGCTTTTGTTCTTTCCCACAAGGGCCCCTACAAAGACAGAGGCAGAGGAAGGAGATGTCTGACCCTTCCAAAAAGATACAGGTAGTTATTAGACAACAGCAGAACTTCAAGCAGCATGTCCTGCAATTTTGTCAATAAAGGGAGTAGTTCAAGCATATTTGCATTTTTTTATTCCTTTGATCAAACTGGAAATCACAAAAAAATATATAGTAAAACCGATGAAGACACAATGTCCAGATCACCCTCACCTCGCAGAACCAGCACACAATGACGGACTTTTGTATTTAGCACACACAAAGACAAGCCTTGGGAATGTAAACAAATATTTCCGCATGATGTTTCTTCATATCAAAAATATCACTGCCTGTCGCAAGTACAGTCCAATGGAACGCTTTACAAATATGGAGTTCAAATGAGCCAGAAATTGTACGTGAAGCAGAACCTGACACTTGCATTTACACCATTCCTATGCTTACAGGAGCATTGGACGACATGGATGCAAACACACACGCTGAGAGTCATTGCAGTGCTTCATATGTGCTGGCTACAGAGTCATTTGACTGTAAGAACCCATACATTCTACAAAGATATGTAAACAGTTCAGGTACAGCATAGTAAAAGAAAGAAAGAAAGAAAGAAACACCACTAAAGTCAATTAAGACCTGAAAAAGCCAATGCTGCTTCATTATTTTCCTATTATCCCTGAGCACCTTAACAATTAGTCTCCAAATCTCTTAAGGAGAAAAAAAAGGTGTAACTTTTTGCCAGTCCATAAGAGCATGCCTGCCTGAGTCACCGCTCGCCGTATGGCCAGTTTGGCAAGGCCATTCAGGGCAACCAGAAGCTCATGCAATGTTTCTCGGACAAAATACCTTCCTGTTTTTCCATCATATTTGTGGCAAATCTGCCATTCCAGCTGCAGGCCCCCTGCTTGGCTCTTGCAGACTCTCTCACAGAGTGAGAGGGAGGGAGTTTGTCGTACAGGCTGATATCCACCCACTATTTGAACTACAAAGATCAAAAGTGCACTTAAACGTCTAGTTCCTGAAATAAGTGCCTTGCGCTCACGCCCTATAGAACTGCAGTTGACGAGGGTCTGAGTTGAGTCCACTGACAGCGCACTTGCGTTTCGGTCCTTTCTACAGATCTGGCTACTGATGGATCCTTATATTTTCCCCTTAATCCCCCTTAACATTTTTAAAATCCACCTCACATTTAATAGTCTTCAAAAATTAAAAATACAGAAATTACCTTTTCAGAGGAAATTACTATCAAACCTACAGATTACAAAAAGATTGCATAGGATTACCGATGGGCTTATAGGTGCATCAAATGGCGAGGAAAATGCTTTTACTTCTGCTATGCCTCCTCCGTAACAGAACATGGCAACAATTACGTTGTTTACTGTTCTTCAAAAATCAAATGATTTCACTTTATTTTGAAGTTCTACAAAATGGCAACGGCTGCGTATAAAAAACCCAAAGTCTTTGTTTTCAAAAGATGCGTCATCTCAGGGCATTGTACCAGTGGCCCCCGAGACCGTTCACAGTGCAGTGGGTATCGTCTCTTGAGGCAGAAATTACAACTCATCTTTCCTCTTCCCTATCCTTTCATGGTCTCGTTCTCGGAGGGCTCGCATGAAACTTGAAAATCCAGATTCCTACAATTTTACAAGACAAGAAGGGGGGGGGCAGGGAAGAGAGAAGAAAGAATTGGTTGCAGCCTGAAACTAAAACACAAGACAGGGCTCATGGTAGCAGCACAGAGTGAAGCCCAAGGAACAGAAAGTGAGTGCCTTTGCATTTAGATCAGTGGTTCTGGGGGCTCAGTCATTCTTGGACTAGAATCCCCACAAATCTCAGCCAGCATAGCCAGTGCTCAGGGCCACTGGGATTTGTAGTCCCATCCCCCACCCACTCTCAAATTCTGGGTATCCTAAGCCACACTCTCTTAGATTCCGGTGGCCCAAAAACAGGAATGGCAATGTGTGTGTATTTGAATTACAATTCCCTCCATTACTTAACTATGTTGGTGATGACTGGTGGGAGTTGTACGGGACTGGAGGGACCCATGTACGCCAGGCCTAGGGGCTTGACCGAGGAGTCAGCATGAGAAGCAAATGCCTTGTCACTGCTGAACCTCAAATGAGTATGTGAATAAGAACCAGAACACACAATGTTGCAGTTGTTTCTCCCTTCTCTGGCTCACACCTCCCACACAACTCTCCTCCGTATTGCTTACACTTAAAAAGGCAACACTTTTTCCTGGCAAGGCATTCCTCATTTCATTTCTTGAGATCCACTCAGATCCTGACTCCATCCCCTCATTCCTATGACCATCTAATGATCTGGTGGACCAGAGACGGCAGGAACTCTCCTCCCATTGTAAACAATCATTTCTGAATGGCACAAAATCACTGTAATGAAGACATTCAGCCGCAATTAATTGGTTTTAAAAAGAGTTTTACAAAAGCTCTCCTGTCTCCCAAGAAGTAACAATGCAGCTTACCACATCATAAAATCCAGCTCCTCAAAAGGAACATGTTAAATTTCCAAGAGGTGGTGCATGACTGTTATTTTGTCTGATCTGTGATAATTCTGTCGCAAACAACTCTGCCCTTAATCAGCACCATAGTGCTGCTTTGCAAGTGATCAAAATCATGAGGTCACGGCCTCAAACAGTGAGAGTTGGAGCCAAAGCACCACAGAAGTCGGCAGCTTTTCCATTAATTTCTCAGGGCTTTAGATTAGACCTGACAACTCATCCGATCTATTTGGACACATGATGCAGTGGGAATGGAGCCACCGTTATTTTGTCTGCTACATCTGTCAATTTTCATTTAGAATGTTACACATCACTACTTGGGAAATTTGAGATTCTGGTAAACACCCCAAAGAACTAGCTCTTGATTAACAATGTACCTCCTATTACAAGTGTTATCCGAAATGTATTATCCAGCCCAGTGAAGCTGAGTGTGAGAAGTTGTTTTCTGCACTTTAACAAAATATCTAATACACAAGCAGTCCTTGCTGCTGCTGTGCTGCTACTACAGTGCTCTGCTTCACAACAGGTTGAGCAAACTTTATCCTGTTTCAAGCCCCGTTTTGCCAGTGCTATCTGGGTATTTGGGGCTTCCCAACCCCTTCCCAATCACTGGCCATATTGGCTTAGGCTGTTGGAACCCAAAGTCTAAAATACTTTGAGGTCAACCAGGTTAGGAAAGGCTGATGTAGGCAGAGAGGCTAGGATCCAAATAAATGTAGGTGTACAGAAACTGGGTGTCATACATTCATTGGCTTTGGTTCCCTTGAACAGCTGCTATCACCCCATGGCGAATTTTATTTTGAAGGTGCAGGGACATTTTGAAAGGAGATCCAGCAGGCTCCCAATCATAAAAGCTAGATCTGGAAGTAAACATTTCAATGATCATGGTCCCTCACCCAATGGATCATTCCAAAAGGGTGCCATGGTCCAAGGGGGCTTCCCAGATAGCTTTCTTTCAATGTGCTTAGGAAGCTCAGTCTAATTTTTAAACAAATCAAATGTAGCAGAGCTAATAGATGGTATCCTTATTTGTAACATCATAAATACAGCCTTATGATGTATGAGCACAATTCCAGTAAAATAGTAATGTACTCCCAGAATGACTGTAATCAGCACTAACACCTTTGTATAGGAGGGGGCCAAGGAGGAGGAGAAGGGGGTAGATGGGAGGGCAAGCCGATCATAAATGGAAATATTTTGTAACTGAGGAAAGGATTTATAGAATCTCCAATTTCCCAGTAAGTGCTTGGCAGCTGTATTCTCCTATGAGCTGATACGTTACAGCCTAATAGAGGAAGACAGCCTTCCATTTGTCATTGGAAGAACCAAGACGGAGAGGCACTGTGTGCTAATTCAGATGTTAAGAAATGAAAAGGGACAGTTGAATACTAGTACAAGCAGCCAGGTGGGTGTCCCCCCCACCAAAAAAGTCCCATTTTGAAATAGCATACACACAATCAGTTATCCCCCTTGGCCAAACAAATGAGATATGTCACTTTCATAAAACTCTTTTTAGTTTTTGTAAATCCATTTATAAAGTCAAAGTGATGTTGGGGCTTAAAATCCATTTGCTGCTATTTATATTTAGGCCGATAAAACCACATTAGAAAATCCAAATGGAACACACTGTATTCATGGCCAAGTTCACTGTTCAGTGAAGATTCCACTCAATATTCCCCATTCAATATTACCTGCAGTAAGGTGTGGAGATGTAAAACTCTGGGAAATTTTGAAGAGATGGAAAAAAACATTACAGAAAAACAGAATAATTGGGGGGGGGGACCCAGCTTTTCCCCATTCCTCCTCCCTGAAAGTTTCCAGAAATTTTACATCTCTAATAAGGCCTCCTTTTCGTGATCTCACAAGATACAAAGGGGGCAAATGAAGGCCAAGATTTCAAATGAACATACAGGGCCCACTAGAGCACATTCTGCATTACCTTGGCCAGGGCCAGGGAAAGGACTGGCAGGCATTCAGCTTTCTCATTTTCACTAGTACTAAACCCAGTCAGAGGACTTTGAAAATAACAAGACTCGAAATAAACGGAGCCAACATTTTCCACCGATGGAGCTAGTCCTGGCTGACAAATGCACGTGGAAGTATAGAATGAGCTGACACAGTCCTGTGAACTGTGGAATGGAAGAATTTGACACCTTGGCAAAATGACTGTGTGTATGTTTGTTTGCTTGTGCTGCTCACAGGTGCTGACAGTGCAAAGGATGAGATTTCTCTTCCAGTGCCTGCTGCCATGAACTTACCCCTCTGTCTCCATTATATTTCTCTATAAATTTCCCATAGTTGTAGTAGTTGAAGGTTGGGTAACCATCCACGCCTTCTTGCTTACACAGGTCATGGTTCTGCTCTTTAGCACAGTCCACCGCAGCATAGGCAATCTAGCAGAGGAAGGACAGGCATGTCAGTCATCACCAGGCACTATCCATCACATCAGCTCAGGTGGCTACAGTCCAGATAGTTCTAGCAGTTAATCACCAGCCAAAATCTAGATTTTATATAGGACAGCCAAAATCTAGATTTTGTATAGGACGGAGTATATTTGAGAAACTTTTGGGCACACACGTGAGGCACGATCCAATCCCCTCATCCCATGATGCACTTACACAGGTGTGAAATGCCCTTCTAATGGCCACATCTTCTTTCTCATGAGCTGCATCTCCAGGTAGCCCCTGACTTTGAAAATTAGCTTTTGAGGAGCACAATGGGGTTGCCACTCTACAGGGGAACTGCTATGAGGTACAAAAAGGGCATCTATGTGTACCAATTTGGATCTCAGCACACATTTCTAGACATAGAGGCAACCACGTCCCTGGAATTCTACCAGTTGTGTGTGAACTTCAGTGCATTCCTGTGTCAAACTTTGAATCGCACTGCACAGAGATCAGGGACAGTTAGCTTTCACACAACCCTTAAGCTATTTTTCTTTTTAACATCATACAAATGGTGATTTGTGCACATATACAGAAACACTTAGACCTGGACAAGTGTAAAGCCACCCAAGGAAGTGAATTATGAAGGCAGAAGGCGACCATTAACTGATGAACGAATAAAATACCACCATACCCTTCCCGCAACAGACATAGTCAGAAGATTAATATGGCCATTCATAGGAAGATTCTTCCTGGTCAAAAACAGTCCTTAACCTGAGTCTGTTCAGCCATGGAAGTTTCAATTCTAGTCTGGTTATTTCACTAGAGTTAAACCAATACTGCCTTACATCACTCCACCATGTGTCTGCTTACTGACCCTATGCATCAAAATATGGGAAGGGGTTCCATAAAGGTTTACACCAAATAACACTTGTTCCTCTTTAAGGCACTACAAGACTCCTTGTTTAATCTACATTTGTACCATGAACCTCAAAATCTGGTATCCTCTCAAATCCTAAAGTTCTATCACATTGGTTGGGTTATAGGATAAAATTTCAGGGTTTATAATTAGCACAGTGCTAAACCAACTCTAAATCCACATCACTTCCTAACTGTCCACCCCCCCATTTCAGCCCCTTAGATGGTTTTATTGTGATGCTTTCGGTGTAGTTAGGGACTTACCAAAACATGCTGCTCCAGGTTGTGACTGCTTAGTCACTGTTTAGCTTTGAGCAACCCTAGATGCCCTATAAGCACATCCGATTTCACCTGATTTCGGAAGCTAAGCAGGGTCAGCCCTGGTTAGTACTTGGATGGGGGACCACCGGGGAATACCAGGCGCTGTAGGCGTCTTGAGTAGGAACTGGCAAAACACTCCAGTACTCCTGCCAAGAAAACTCCATGGACATGGCATCACAAAGAGTCGGTCATGACTGTAACGACACAACACACATCCCTATCACATGTAGGTCCTCATCAAGGGCCTTCTGGACTCCACTGACCCTAGCTTCCCATCACAAACCATGAAGTTCCAGTGGATGGGCACTGAGGAAGCCTTTTGGAATCAAGGGATATCTCCCTTCCAAAAGGAAAGTCTTCTATCCTCCCTGGGTTTTAGCACCAACAGCATCGGTGTTTTCATCTCAGTTCCCGTCTTCTCCTCAATCTGTAGTTCTCTATTTGGGTTTTTAAACCTTGTATCACCTATATATATATATCATAAATTGTCCCTTTGTCACTAGATCTCCTGGGGACCACTCAAGTTTGCTGGAATTGCTCCCACTTCTTCATCTGCCGCACACAATAACTTCATAGCCTTTCCTCAATTTATCTTCCCGTCCTATTACTGCAGTAATCTCCAAATAAGCTGATGGTCCAAAGTGAGATGGAACCTGTCTGATCCATAGTTCTCCAGCGTATCAATATCGTGAACTAACAAATGAAGTACATATTCTGTTTATCTGAGTCTTGGTTTGTGTTCTGTTCCACGTGTCTGCTTGATAATAGGTAACATGCAGTTTAATATCTTGATGGCCCATGCCATGCATACATATTGTGTGCATATGTGAAGATATGTGAAACAGACGCACAGTAACACACAAAGTGCCTTGTTGACTTGTTACTTCAGAATTCCCACTTTCTTCCAATGAATTCAAAGTAGCATTCAGGGCATTCCCCACTTTACCTCCACCACAGTCTTGGAGGTCATTTTGGTCTGATGGCCAGTGCCATGAAATCTAGAGAATTTTATGGCTAACTGGAGATTTAGGGCCACGTCTCCCTGACCCACAATCTTCCTCACTGCAAAATTATCTATGGAGGAAAGAGTCTGAAAAACAGTATTTGCCATTATAGTAATTCATTGTTGCGACAACAACTAGTTACGGTCAACCGACTACATAAGGAAAAAGTGTAGTTCCCAGTCTTCAAATAAGAAAATCACACTGAAGTGAAGATGAGGAAGACTTTAAACATCAAAGCAACATCCAAAAAGAGTACAGTATATCTGATCAGAGCTTGGGAAACCTTACTTCTGTCATCTACAGCAGTCAGAATCCGTCAGGCAACATGGACAGGACCCTCTTCAATATACCTCTCCTCTTAAAGCATATTTGCAATCTCATGGCAACAGCTCCTCCCAAGAATATATTGCTATTAATATACACTTACTTTAGTACACCCACTGGACTTAATTTTGGAGAAACTGGAGAAAAGTCATCTGTACTGTATTAATCCTGCTTAAATACAGAGACAAGCACCTTCTATTTTAATTTTATTGTCACTGCTGGCTGGAATCTATTGAATGGAAATGTAATGTCATTTAAATTTAAGACTGCATTACACTGCTTCTTTTAAACAATCTGCTCATAATAATCTCCCTTCTTGGCTTACAGGCTGACACCAAGCCCCATCCCTATAATTAAATGTCATTTAATATTCCATTATGACCTCTAACTTCCTGGTGACACATAGTAAATGTTAGAGATATAGCTACAGCAGCATCCTCACCCATTAGTAATAGGAGCAGACAAGTGATTTTCTTTCAATACTGTTGGTTCATTCTACCCTTCCTCTGATTATCCCTTAGCTTGAACCATTGCTGCTTCCAAGAAGCTACCATGTGAATGACATTCTTATTTTAGAGCTTGGTAATGCTACGGAGGGAGCAAGTGTTGTTCAACCCAACAAAGCAAACTCTTCCATCAGATTATGCAGGCTCCCTTGCACTTGATTAAGCAGCATGCTTAATTTTGGTCCATTGCTGCTCAAGCAACACATTCACCTCTATTAACCTTCAGTTAGACAAATGGCATATTGAAAACTTTACTGCATGTTGAGTTGCTGTACAGATGCCATGTTACAGATATCTACAGGTTTCAGTGGGAGTGTTCAACCCTCCACAAGCAGCTGACCGACCCATTGGGCTTTGCCACTTTTAACTAACCACCTCCTTTTCCAAAACTAGGGAAATGGTGCCACCACAGAATCGCAAAAGCACAGAACTCAGAAAAGGTCCAGAGGCAAATCAGCTGCAAAGGGGCAACTCATCTAGTCTCCTTTTCTGAGTTTCACATTGGTGTGATCTCTCTGAATGCAAGGATGGGAAGCCTCCTCCACACGGACTAAGTAAACAGAGCCCCATGGCCCAGTGGTTAAATGACTGTACTGCAGGTAAAACTGTGTTCACGACCTGGGGTTCAATCCCAGGTAGCAGGCTCATGGTTGACTCAGCCTTCCATCCTTCCGAGGTCAGTAAAATGAGTACCCAGCTTGCTGGGGGTTGGGGGGCAATGTGTAGTTTGCATACTGTAATTAAAACTAAACCGCCCAGAGACTACTTCAAGTGATATGGGGCGGTATATAAGCAGAACACTTTAAACAGTCACGAGAGTTGTTTTTCACATTTAAACAACCCCACATTCCCAAACCTCAATTAGGGGTAAGAAAGTTACAGTCATATTTTTTTTCTCATCCTCAGGAAAAAAAGAGCCTTGGCTTGAAGACACCCCATTAAATAAACTGCCACTCACCATGCGATCTTTCATGCCTACATGAGGATTAAAAAACAAACTGGTGCCCCATTTAATATGATGCCACTCACCATGAGATCTTTCACCCATACATGAGGATTATAAAAAAGTGTATCTTTTACCATCATCATCGTCACTAACAAAAATGGCCATATTTTGCATTAATACCCCTTGTATCTTGTGTAAAAACATTTGCCTCTGGGCAAAACAAAAAGGCAAGTATTCTTCCAAATTTTGCTTGGCAGTGGGAGTGGATTAGACTATTTCCAGCAAACCCTATGGAACCTACAGTGTGCCTTGCCCCATTTCCAGTTACTGGCAGGGAAAAATCTGGGCAGTAGGCCATAAAACTGAATGCCATTCACAAGCATCTGGGTGTCACTGGAGATTTATGTCAATGGCTGAGGAGAGGTTCTAGCACATAAACAAAGTTATTTATGTTCCAAGGCTAAGCCACCATCACTCAACTCAGGTTTGTATGAAGAAATCCTAAGATAAGGCCTCAAAAAGCAACCAGAAATCCTTGATTAGCCTGTCTGTAAGTGTGGGCTTCCCATGAATGAACACTACTCACAAAAGTCTAGTTTACGTCACTAAGGGAGGGAAAGAAACACTTGATTTTGTCGTTCAATGCAGCACCTCTGGGTGACTTTCAGAAGCTGCTGAACTACTAGAGAGGCAGACATTGGTAGCCTGGAGCTTTTGTGGTCAATCCAGCTCTGCTCTTATAACAGAAAATCAATGATGTTGAACCTCAGTGGGAAACATCAAGCAATTAAGAGCCAGCACATATTACGTTTTAAGTGACTATTGCTTGGTTAAGTATCACCTGAAATCCCTTCTGGGACATATTTAAGGCAGTCTGGCTAAGATTTGTGAACAAGAGTGGGGTAATCAAGACAAAAGCGCTAAGTGGTACAGCTAGGATGCACTGCAGATATATTAAAAACTTAAATCCATAAGTGGATTTAAAAAACCTCAAGGATCCCAAGGCATTTAAAACAATGACATCATTTCTTCAAAATAGTTACAGTAATACCTCAGATAACGAATGCCCCTGATAATGAATTTTTCGGATAACAAATTGCAATTTCCAGGTATAGGGCTGCCTCGGATAATGAATTTTCCCTATGGGCTTCCTCGGATAATGAACTGCAATTTCTAGGTATAGGTCTGCCTTGGATAACAAATTTTCCCTATGGGCTGCCTCAGATAACGAATTTCCAGCATGCATCAGTAAAAAAGAGTTATCCAGGGTGGCACTGCATCTTTACCTTTAAAGTGCACTTTATAGAGTTTGGAGCAAAAAACCAGGTATCTGTGTCATTTTCCTAGGCTCTGAAATGGATTAATTGGTTTCCCATTCATTCCTATGGGAAACCGTGTTTTGGATAAAGATTTTTTTCGGATAATGAATTGCCTCGGAGAACGAATTAAATTTGTTATCCAAGGTACCACTTATTTGCTTAATTTTGCTAAATGTTAACCCTTAAGACCCTCTTTCCTATTTTCCCAGAAGAGAGAGAGAAAGAGAGAGAGAGAGAGAGAAACCAAGCTATTTTTATTTGATTTAGTTTCTGTTGTGTTCCTCTCCCAGGGCTCTTGAGTAGATAAATGAAGTAAAAACAGATGACCGCTTATTGCCAGATGCCTTTCCAATTCTGATTGATGGATACCAGCTTAAAATGTTTTATAGCTTTTCTGGAAAGAGTTCAGGCTGTGCACTCTTTCTCAAGCAAAATGGGTTCCTGTATGGCCTGGCTCTTCAAGCAACACATGAGGGATAGGTTTTCATGTCATCTCGAGTTGCTTGTTGATACAAAAGAGAAAAAAAGAGTAAGGTATGTGGGTATCAGTGAGCCTGCAATTAAGACACAAGATGACCATCTAGAATGTTTATGAGGTGCTTCTGAGTTTTCTTCCTTTGTTGACATTTAGCAGCTGTGCCCAGAAATGATTTCATGAAATGTCAATATAGATAACAATGGGACTGTTTCCAATAAAAGACACATCTGGTCATTATCATACCCACCTTGGTCCTGTCTTGGAATCAGGTGAACTCAAGTGGGAGGGAAAGACAGGATAGAGGTGTTTTCTTTCACTTTTGGATTATTTCTTGGCTCCATGATAGGCAGCGTCAGACAAAACTCTATTTCATTTGTATTCTCTGTTTGACCTCTGTGTGCAAAATTGCTTTGATATTCAAAAATTGATAGTGACGACGATGAAGAAGTGGTAAATCAGATGCATTAGACTGGCATCATCACTTTCATCAGTCTTGAGTGTTGCACTGCATAGAACTGGTGAAAGTGATGATGATGATGATGATGATGATGATGATGATGATGATGATGATGATGATGATGATGATGATGATGATGATGATGATGATCTGATGAATCTGCTTGATGCTTGTCTTTCCCATCTGTATTGTTTCCGGATGCTGATGAATTTATATCATGCTGAGGAGGATGTGATGTGAAGACCTGCCTGCCGCATAGGTCTGAGAATGAATTTTGTTTCACAGGCACTGTTGTTTTGCCTGCTTCTGGAGCAGACAACTGGAGCAGTTTTGAAAGCTCTGGCTTCATGCCAGATAAACAAATGAAAGGAAATGGAACAAAAGAATCCCCGCAGGTCGGGTACTTCGGAGTTTACTGAAAAGGCCAGCATCCAAAAGAATTATAAATAAACTAGAAGTCCCTTCAAAAGAACCCCAAACAGACGGATCACATTCCATCCCCATCCCCACCCCCAGTATATACTGTATAAATTGTATAAATAAATATCGCTAGTCACATCTCCTGCAACAGACTAGGCAGTGCAGCCTTCAGAAAGGCTTTGGAAGCTTTCCTTGTTATTCTATTTTTATTTTTATTTTCTGTTTATTACAGGAGTAGTGTTTGGGCAAATTGTTTTTTTTAATCTGTTGTACACCGCCCAGAGTTCCCGAGGGACAGTCGGGAGGTAAATAAGAAAATAAATGTGGGTGTCAGAGTTTTGGCCAGGGATCGTTCTTCCAAGCGTGTCACTCTGATATCGATCCATCTTTGCTGGCTTCCATTTTGTTTCCACACAGAATGCAATGTGCTTGTGTGACCCTGAAGTACCTAAATGGGTTAAGACTAGGATAATTTCAATGGTAGGCTTTTCCACAATCAAGAAATGTATTTATTTATTTGTTTTGAATATTTTTACCCCACCTTTCTCCTTGGAAAAGGACCCAAAGGCCTTGTTTTGCACCCCACTTCCACTGGATGACTGAATGGTGGTGACGAAGGGTGGGGCTTTCTTCTTTGTGGTAGACCAAGATGACAAAACCCTTATTGCAACAGGGCCCCCAATCTGGCCCTTATAACAAGTGGGGAGGAGAAGCAAAAGATTATCAAGCTGGTGCTGGTAAATAACCTTTGGAGCTGCTGGCTAATCAGCAGCAGGATCTGCCTCTTCTGCATGGGGCAAAAAGAAGAAGAGGGGAGGGGAGCAATCTGTTGTTAGCAAACTTTTTGGGAGAATAAACATGGCAGAACAGCTCATCTTTCCCTTTTCCAGAATGGAAAAGAAGAAAAAGGAGTCACCTGCTCTCGCACTGCCGTTCCAGGAGCCCACTGAGTCCTGGCTTCCACCTGAAGCACAGCACACAAGCAAAAATGATTCCCCCTGCTTTGCAAGACTGCGAACATTTATGGAATGCTTTTTGAAGTGGGCCATTAGCATTGTCAGAAGCTTGACATTCCCTACTCTATTGGTATTTCAGTTGAAAATAATGTACACTTTGGTTGCTTTCACTATACAGGTGGGACCCACCAAACATGGAGCTATATTTTTGTTTCTGCTTTAGATGCCCAAACACTGTTGTATAACTTGTTACTTACAAGTAGTATGAACTAGCCAGCCACACAGTACCCATTAAAATTAAAAGGGAATTAGGAACTTTTACAATTTAGAACTAAGATTTTATGCGCACCAATCCATCAATCTGAGTAAAATGCTTATCATGTGGTGGTTTGAAGCTTTAAAGGCATAAGCTGTTGCTTATAAACATATTGCTTTGGCAAATTTAATCTGCTTTCATTATTATCCCACAAGAGTCTTGAGAAAGAATAAAAATCTGAAACATGTTTGGTTTTTTAATGAAGCTGTTGTAAATTCATTTATCGTAAAACAATTTAGTTCAAAAAAAATTAATGTTTATATGCTCTGCATTTGCTCTAAATGAGAGGTTCTTCTGAAATGCATAATTATGTCTGCCACAGAAAAAATAACAAATACCTTTGGAAAGAAGAGTACAGGTAACCTTATAAGAATTAGATACAAGGTGAAAATGAGGTAGGAAGCATACAACTGCCAACTGGGGAACTCGGGCACAAAGCTATTGTGTTTCACTGACTATGAAACAGATGAGCCATGTCTGAGCCATGTTAAAATTCTCCTAGCCACACACATAAAGGAAAGCAACCAATGTTCTGATGTGCAACTGCTTCTTGCCTCTCTTTAGCTAATCAACAGGTGATAATTAACAGAAGCCAAGGTGCTCTGATAATAATTGGGTTAAAATGATGGGTGACATAAGCAGATGGTTCCGATGCTACGTCAGTGACTTATATTTCCATGCTTATTCAACTCCTCAAGGGGGAGATGCTGAATACATATTAAAATTCAGCTGTATCCCACTGGATAGAAGCCAGTGGAAAGAGGGGACTGGTGATGCATAAATATGCAACTGTTTGCCCCCAAGGCAGCCAAATGTCACTACTATTTCCACCCAAATAGATTTGCACTGAGTTACTGTTTCAGTGACGTCATGGAAATAAATTGATATGGGCTTGATGAAGCATAAAATATCAAATGGGTAGTGAACACACTGAGCACACACATACAAAAACAGACCACTGTTGTTCTAGAGATTCGAGCCCGCGGCTCTGTGGTGATCCTAGCAAAAACAAATAAAATTTCGAGAAAATTCACAACATCCCCATCAACCCATTGCAAAAGGAGCTTGAATTTTTGAATCACATATTATATTACACACCTCATTCTGCTGTTATATGTCTGAAGAAGTAGACGTGTCCATGAAACGTTACACTAAAATATAAAAGTTAGTCTTTAAGGTGCCACACGTTTTGTCTCTTTTCTTTTCTTTTCTTTTACCCCCCCCCCTCGCAATCCTTCTCATACTAAGACCACTTTCACCAAGTTGTCAGGATCTCATCACGAGACGCAGCCGGGGTTGACTTGCACTATCAATGGCCAGGCAGATCCACTGAAGCACTGGCATCGGAGACGGAACAAGGGAAAAGAACAAGGGCTGAGCCAGAAAAGCTTAAGCCTACAAGATGTGGAGCTCAAACCAGGTATTTGCATACTGAGACCTCTGGAACTTCCAGACCACCTAGTATCATACTGCCAACTCAATGTAAGACAAGCAACACGTCTAGAGAAAAGTCTCTGGAGCCTCATGATCCAAGCCACCAACCAGCCAGTTTTGAATTAAAAGGGTTTAAAGCAGTGGTTCTCAACCTGTGGGTCCCCAGATGTTCCTGGACTGCAACTCCCAGATATCCTGGCCAGCTCAGTTAGTGATGAAGACTCCTGGGAATTGCAGTCCAGGAACACCTGGGGACCCAGAGGTTGAGAACCACTGGCTTAAAGGGTGAAGTCTAGGAAGGATTATCTGGCCTTGGAAACATGCAAAGGATTTGTTGGAATAAGCTGCTCACTCATTCTCTCTCAGACAAAGTACCTACTGGATGAGAGCTCCTTGGTCTTCTTTTTGTGGCTATCTTGCCCCCTGAGCTATTTTTTTTTCTTGCAGAGCAAGGACCTCAGGAAAAACATCGGGAATGGGGCTGCAGTGTCAGGAAGGAAGAGAATAAGCACAAATTAAGCAGCCACTTATTGTGAGGACAGACCTCTGTTTTTTTAAAAAAACACTGCTTTTATAATATAGTCCCACTATCCCATATAATCCCACGAGGGCATCTAACTCTTTCCAGAAGCTGTGGAAAGAGAAAGAGAGGATGGGAAATCTCTGATGATCTAAGACCACATCGACCCATGTAATTATCTGAATCCTAAACTTCATTTTAATTTTATCCAAATTAGTACACCATTGCATTCTGTGCAACTAACTAAAAAGGGGCATACTTTTTTTCCAATACTAAGTATTCTGATATACAGTACATCTTGTGCTTCCTTTGTGTGAGCAAGGAGTTCTTTATTCATTTCCAACACTGTGAGCCCTGCCAGACCCCTCCTGGTAAGAATTCCCTGAGTAAAAATCCCCTGGGTTCCAACTTGGTTTGATCCCTTATGGCAGTTTATTAAACGCATCAAGTTGGCCCCAACTGCCCATTGCCCTGCATTTCCAGGGGGTTGAGACTCTTTCACTAACCTCATGGGCATTGTCAGTGCAGCTGGGGTCTCAGTTGACTTCTGTGGGGTCCCTGAAAGTCCAGGTCCAGACAAGCAAGAGGGAAACTTATTGATCTAGGCCTTTCAGGAAAGGCTGGTTAAAGGTGGGTGATGGGAACTGAGTTCCACGGCACTGCTCCTCTTGAAACCCCCCTATTTGGCACCTGTTGCCATGTGTACCTCTATCACTGAAGATGACGGAGGCAGCAAGGACGCCAAGGCTGGGGTAATGATGGGTTACCTGGGGCCTCCATTGTTAGAACCTCAGGTCACAGACCCCTCCCACAGCTGCATGGGATGGGTGGGAGGAGGTGGCTCCCCATGGCCTCTATCCCCATTTGCAGAAGATGAGGTCCCATTTCTCATCTACTTCCTCCCACATTTCCCCTTTATTCCATACAGTTGAGCTCTGCAACTCCTGCCCTCTTTTTTCCATAGTTATCCCCTCCACCAGCTGTTCTGCAGCGGTGGTCTTTCCTCCACCTCCAGTGGCACATCCCTCTCCAGGCTCCCCTGGGCAAGTGGGAAGATGGGCTGCTGGGTGCACCTGAGGACTCCCCCACCCCAGACACCAGGAGCACTGCATGCAACCAGGATGAAAAATCTGTAGATCCTCATGGCCCTTGCATGTAACTGGGCCTGGATCAGAACTACGAGCTTTAGTATCATGGGTAGCAAACAACTTGCATGGTAAAATTTAAAATAAAGCTTGAGTCCATATTTTTATTTTGAAAAGAGTACATGGTATTTCTGTTTAAAGTGAAGGATGTTTTATTGTATTCTTTTTTTTTTAAAAAAAGGCACCATTATTCATGATTTTTAGATTCAAAAGGAGCTGTTGAGTTTTCTGAAATGTGAACATTAATCTGTCAGTTCCCTAGCACCTTATCTGAAAATGGCAGCTCGTACACCCCTGCCTCAGTGGGATTTGCGAGAATGAGTTAGAGAACCATTTTTGGCACTATTCATATCATGACTTCAAGCAAAACATATTCCAGGCCTGCAGTAAAATACAGCTTTCTCTTCTAGAGTTATTTTTATATATATATAACTGACAGACATCTTTGGCCCATGTTGTTATAGTGTCTGAGTGCCTCACATTATTTAATGAGCTGGTCTCTGTGGGATCTGTTGTCTCACAGACAGATGATATGACTAGTGGTTAAGAGAAGCTGGGTACAATGGGAATGTTTTGCTGATGGAACAGATGGGAAAGGGTGATCCTCTCCCGCCCCTATAGCCCTTCTATGTAGACTCAAGGGATGGTCCATATGCTGGGAGATCATGGTATCCTAAGGGCATCAGGCTGCAGGGTTTGTGGAGGAGACAAGGTATCATATATATGGGTCCATTCGCCTGTCTATTCAGAAATAGAGATTTGCTCTCAGTAAGTCCTTAACAGGACTCTGGCCTAAAGCCTCCGTCTGTATTCTCACCAGGCAACATATTTGAAAGGGCTATTCTAGTAAGCATGGAATAGCCACTCCAGCAAAGGGGCAAAAATATATGTAGTGACTACAATTGCACTGCTAATTTAATTCAGCACTCATTGCAGTGGCACCTCAAAAAGGATACCTCAGAGGTAGGAAAAATACAGGGGGAAAAAGAAATCCAAATGTGGAAAATCTTTTAAGGAAAGAGTAGATTTTATGATGGGTGGTGGTGGTAACAAGTGGCATGCTGTGCCAGTCCAGAAGAAAGAAACTGTTGATAGACAAGATGCACCCCTCATCTGTGGAGCAAACTAGCATGTTTGGGGTGTGATCTTAGAACAGAGGTGGAGCAGTAGCTCCTTCAGTGGTATCCCACCCCCCACCCCCATCACTGACCATGTCACTTCTGGAAGGGGGTGGGGTGGGGCTGAACACCATCTGGAGATCCCAGTTTTGCCAAAAGTAAATCTCGCAAAAGAGGGATTAATGTGTCCCAGTTGCCTTGTAAAAACTTAGGGTATTTGTGCACAACCCCTAAACTCCGCCGCAAATGGCTCCCAGCTCCGGAGATTAAAATTGTTTCCCCACCAGCTCTGGAGTTTACAGATAATTAAGTGCGACCACGCCCACCTAAGTGCGTCCCAGCGCACTTTTCAGGTACCTGCTCTCCGGAGGTGAAAATTCCTGATGCGGATATAACGTAGTGACTTCCGGGCTCTCCTTGCTTCTGTTTGTTCTTTTTTTGCCCACCCCCCCCCTTTAAGAGATCTGAATGCAGTGCCGGGACTGCAGAACGGAGGCGAGCGGCATTCTTTTCTTCCTTTTTTTCTCCCTCAACCACACAGCCAGCAGCCAGGAGTGCAGAGGGGGTGGGAACGCAGGAACAGTGACAAACCCCTAAGATCTCTGGTCCAAATTTAAGTGGCCAGCGGATCTTAGGGGTCGTGTGAAAAGGCTCTTAGAGGACTGTTGTCTTGTGCCAGAGGGAAGTAGAATGGAATGGAGATTAGGAGACAGCTTGCAGAGGGGATGTTATATGGTGGAAACCAAGTTCATAAACATGCCCAATTAAGAGAAACATGTTTCAGCTGAGCCACAGGGAAAGGGAAAGATCAAGATGACCAAAGTTACTTTGCAGAAAAGTAACTTCTGGAAGATTCAGAATGACAAGATCGGATTGGTAGGAATGCATCAAAAGATTGAGAAAAGTAGATGATGGGTATAGAATTAGCTCAGATAACAGAATGGTTCAGCTTAGCTTTTTATAGCAGAATGCTATGTTTGTTTGTTTGTTTGTTGTCTTGCTGCACTCTGCATATGCTCTGGAACTATGCTTCAATATGACTGTAAGTATTTTATTAAAATGCCCCAGAAGTTTGGGCATTCTTTGAAGAAGGGGTCTAGTGGTGCTAAAGAAGGTGCCTTACCTTCTTTGGCACCACTAGAAGGAGGCTCCTTTACATTATGTGGTATTTGGGTCTTCCTACCTTGCAAAGCTGATGGACAGTACAAGCAAGCAAGCAGCCTTGTGGGTTTTGGCAACTCCCTGGAGCACTGAGCCGGCCTTTCTCCCGCGCGAAATCTAGTTGTTAAAATGATTTCATCCAAGTACATATACGCAAACAGGACAGAATTAATCACATGTTCAGTTTTGCTTTGCTTAAAAGCTAAGCAGCAACAAAAGGACTACCATTTTATATATTTAGCCTTTTCCCCTCCTCTTCTTTTTTACAGGCTGCTATTCCGGATCTGACAGGAGGCTGTGATAATAAACGCCTTCTGTAGGAGTAGCTGGCTTTTCTCCCACTAAAATATGTACTGCCACACATCAGGTTATTGATTCAAGGAAATAAATCTCTGCAGGAGCAAATATTGACTTTTGTTATGAAAATGGAAGTGAATAACTAACTGAACATTGGTTTTTTGAAAGGAATGAAAATGGGCAAGTTTTTAATTCACCCCCACCCCACCCCACCCCAAGTGTTCTTTTAGAAAAGATAACATTTCAGTCTGGAAGAGAACAGTTTAGAGAAGTGGTCAACTAAAGACGACAAAGCTCTGGTTGCACAGAAAAGGATGCTGTTGACAGGAGTCTTAAATGTTTAGAATCCACACGACATGTTTTACAAATCTGCTCCCAGACTCTGACTGGGTTGGTGCGTTCTTTTTCATAGCTATTACCCATAACCAACACTATGTTTCCTGATGTTGAGTATCCACCATGTCCACAAAAACCTTATTGTTACGAGGTCTAGAAAAGGCACCAGATGCTTTCCCACCTAAATACAGAGAGTGAGGTCTGCTTACTACATAGTCTGCTCCAAGCAGACCTACAGTACAGATGCCACCAATAAGAGTGTCCACCCTGTTGGGAAAGTGGAACCCTCATCCCTCTGTGTGTTGCTGGGCCACAATTTGCATCACTGGATGGATGAAGCGGATACAAGTTGCTGTCAAAAATCTGGAGAGACACAGATTCCCTATCCCTGGTGCCTTTGCCAGCAGGTAGTTCTGCTGTGAGGAAACAACCAGATTCATCTAAAACCTTTGGGAAAGGCAATAGTTTTATTCACCTCCATTAACTACATTATGTGCTTCATGAGAGGGTTCAATGTGACCTCGCAGCCAGATGGGCGGTATAAAAATCCAATAAATAAAAATAAATAAATAAATAAATTGTCCCTTGAAGAAATCTATGAGAAAACTTTTAGCTGCCTAGATGCCCTAAGCACATCCGATCTTGCCTGATTTCAGAAGCTAAGCAGGGTCGGCCCTGGTTAGTACTTGGATGGGAGACCACCAGGGAATACCAGGGGCTGTAGGCGCCTGGAGTAGGAACTGGCAAGCCACTCCAGTATTCCTGCCAAGAAAACTCCATGGACATGGGGTCACGAAGGGTCGGTCATGACTGTAACAACGCAACACACACACACACACACACACACACACACACATGTCCTGAGAAAACCTGCACATACTGAACTGATTCTGAATACTGTAAAGCTAAACAACACTTTCTGGTTAAAAAGGACAATGTGGTTTTAGAACTGAATGCTAATACTGTATTTGTCTCTCAGCACAAGGATCTACTGTAGCAAAACCATCACATGAAATGATAGCTCGTCAAAGAATTATCATTTGCATTGTTTTATTCTCCTTTGAAACCCAGACACTGGGTTTTAAGTATTATATCTTAAAATTGAGACTGAAAAGAGTTTTGCAGAAAATGTTAACTACCACACTATCTTGAACCAAAGAAAAAATACAAAGGAAAATGAACATCAAAATGGCTTCCTTACAATCAAATGAAACACAAATTAATATATTTAAAGCAGGACTGTCACTGTTAAATAAATGAGGTACACACAGCCAATAAAAACAAGTGCTTGTGATGCTCTACTTAGTATCTGAAAAATCATTTGACTGGACTTACTTTTCGGTCTTCTTTAAATAACTCTGCAGCTGTTGTGAAATGTGGGATGGAGTTTTTACAATGTGGGCACCCTGTGGATCAAGAAAGGGGGGGAAAGAATCAATTATTAAACTAGCTTAAAGTCTGTTCAGATATTCAGCCCAGCTTTATGCAACCTGGCTTAGAAGAGCAGGAACCACTGACAATATGTGGAAGAGATAGAAGGATCACAGAGTGCAAGCAGCTGGAGAAAAATATTCAGCTTCTCTATGACATATCTCGCTTCTTCCTAGGATACACACACCTAAAAGTCCATCTTGCACTCAAAATCAACATGTGAGCAATTCACATAACATGTTGACCTAAGTTGCTTGCAACATGTACCTATTAACCTGTGAGAAAGCACACAACAAATAGTAGAGTAAGGCTTTTTTTTAATTTGAGAGTGGGGAGACTAATGATGATGATGCCTTTCCAAATGCCTTACCCTACTTTAACGACACTGGGCCCTTGAGCTGGAGGTGACTTGACTGCCCTGCTTTGTTTTCCTAGTGTTCTGGGGCTCATGCCATGATGCTCTGTAGTTCTTCCACAGAGCTGCCATCAGTCTTTATCATATGCACTTTAAGTAATCATATGTTGGCAACCATACCTTGGAGCCAATTCCACAAGGTATTAAATTGTATTTTGTTTTGATTTTTTCCCAGCCCTAAGCCTGGCAATAAAACCAGGAGTTAGCAATACATGTGGGATACAAAAAAGAAGAAAAAACTGCAGGAGAATGCTGGGTAGCAGTTACAGAATTGCCTTAAATTATACTGCATTGACTGCCTTAGTGTACTTGATTATATAAGCCTCTAGCATTCGTTCTCCAACAGAAGTCAGCTAGATGCCACTAAACACTCGCAAGCAGGTCAAAGAACAGATCATTTTTTCTCTTCCCATTACCGGTGAGTTATATAAGACCTCCTAAAATGTTTCCCTCTTAGCTAAGCCTTTTTGAAAATTTATCCTGAACAGTACCTAATCAAATGGCCACCTAATCAAATGGTCAAAACCCCACCTAATCAAATGGCCACCATCACAACCAGTAGGAATGTATTCCATAAGAGAACCACACATGGCATAATATAATTCATTTTCTCAGTTGCAAAATTTGCCATCTGTTACCATAAGTAGTTGAACAATCTTCCTTAAATTCACTGGTTACCAAAGTGTTTTGAAAAGGTCATACTTACCTATACATTTAAAGTTTTGGATTCTGCATATTCTTAGCAAGAATCTTAGCAAGTAGTTTCACTTGTGTAATGAAAGCATTGGCACTTCCGTCTCAAATTCTCTGTTTGAAAGAGCAGCTGTGATTCTCAGAGGGTGTTTCGCCCCAACTAAGAAGCGACACTGTTGCTTAAACATTTGCCGGCTGTCTACAATTTTATGACAAGATTGAGGCATCCTTAACCTAACAGCTGTGTGTCCAATTTGTTATATGGCCATTAAACGCACACATGTAGTAGCAATGCTGTCTATTGTTTGTGCCATGGTACATAAACAAAATTCCCTATCGCCACTCTTTCTGCTACGGAGAAAAGGCTGCCAGTAGTCTTCACTAATACAACTTCTCCAATTTCCTCCACTTTTATGTTTTTAACTGCCAGAGGTCCTATCTCATTTTTCTTACTTTGCCCGCTCTCACAGTGCTTTCTCTACCTGGCCACCCTTGATTTCAGGGACATTAAACAGTGGGCATGCGCATGTGTGTGCATATACTGTACGTAGATTTCTACATCTGCATGGAGAGGAAAAGTCTGTCTAGTACAGTTACCTATTACTGTATCATTCTTTTCCTACACATTCTCTTCCAGTACTCAGGAGCCAAACATGACAGCTGCCTTTGATCTTCCATAAAATAAGAGAGCTTGGCGTTCAATCAAGGGCCCACAAGCTTAACTTTGAAGAGTGAAATGTTTCTTTTACTCATATAACCTGGTCAATGTGCAGAATGTACAAGGAAGTAACACATTTCCTGTCTTTGTCAAGACAGAACAGAATTACAGTATATAGCTGATCAAGATGGATGCTTTATTGTAGCCTGTATTAGCATACATGTCAAGTTTTCTCTGGCTCCAGCCGGGACAGGAGGGGGGAGGTGTAATGTGTGTGTGTGCATTAGCGTACACACACACAAACAAAAACACATGTACAAAATCACAAACAAAGCACCCTCCCCTTCCCCCTTCCCCTCCTGATTGCAAAATAAAATAAAATAAAATAAAATAAACCCACAAAAAAGCGCCCCCTTCCCCCCGATGCAAAATATCGCCAAACAAAGCACCCCTCCCCCTCCTGTGCAGGGCTCCTAATTGCAAAAAAAACCCAAGCCAAACAAACAAAAAGGCAAGTTTCGGATTTGAAAATAAGGGATCGTGGTCACAGTATCCCCAATACCACCTATTGAGCATGCTCAGTAGCTGCCTCCAAACATGGCGGCACCCATACAGCTACACCGAACATGGCTGCTGCCATCTGTCACGTGGTCACAGTATCCCCTCCCCTACCACCTATTGAGCATGCTCGATGCTTTGAGCATGCTCAATAACTGCCCCCAACATGCTGCCACCCATGCCATTCAGAGGATTTAAAAAAAATATAAAATCCAGGAGATTTACAAGAAAATACTTTTATGGGATGATGGTGGGAAAGATGCCTAAAAACGGGATTTCCCGACTAGACTTGACAGGTATGCTGCATGGCCTATATGGAGGCTAGGTTTGAATATTCAAGCTTTGAGCAAGAAAAGAACAAATGGCCTCTTTGATGCAACAAAGTGATCAGAGAGATTGTGAGCAGCCACTTCCTACAATCTGATCACTGTTTATGTACCATGGCAAAAACAATAGACAGCATTGCTACTACCACCTCCTATCTTCCAAATGCTCACAGCTACCTCAATGGTTCTCAGAGAGGTAGAGCTCTCTGAACGGACAGCTGTCAGAGAAGACAAGGGACACACGAAATAGGCAGATAACATTTCATTTACAAAAGGTGAAAAATTGTGCTTACACAATGGAATATATACAGGAATATCCACAAAGTGTTGGACAGTAAATAAAGAATGATTCATATTTTTACATTTGTAAACTGCTCCGATTTCCCTGAAGGGACTCTGGGCGATTTACACAAAAGCCAAATAAATAATCTACAATTAAGATCAATGAACAAACCAAACAACAAGCAAAATAAATAAAATAATAACAAACAAAAACAAAAAGTCCAGCAAGAGGCAAAAGCTAAAGGATAGCAGGAACAGTACAACAAAGATTGGGGGGGGGGGAACAACACAACAAACATTACCAATTACCATGTGCTTCTTTAAAAAGCCAGGTCTTTAGTGCTTTTTAAAAAGCTGTTAGGGTTCCGCCTGGCGAATCTTGCAAGGTAGTTCATTCCACATCAATTCATGTGGCCAGATAATTATCTTACAGTTAAGGCAAAGAAACATATACTTTCTTTTCTGCATTAAAATGTAACAGCAAAATAAGTGCACAGGAGACACTGTTTTTATATGACTTATATATATGGAGTTGGTACATTATAGGACTGTAGTAGCATTAACAGTTTAAAGCATGCTTAAAATGCTTTCCCACATTTAATAACTTAAGGGGGAATCAAGGAAGAAGAATCAATAGCAGGAATTTACTGTTTTATGAACTCAATGTGAAGATGGGCTTTGTTACTTATCCTATAATCTAAAAAGGAAATTTGTACATTCTATTGTACAATGATGCATGAGTTTTAAATGAATAAGGAATCAAAACACCTACCAACCATGCGGTTGGTAATACGAGATGTCATGCAATAAACTTAATTTCTAAGATCAAGAAAACACAGAGAAAGAACTGTTAAAGCTTTTATATGGTAGTATTATGAACTATTATGCTAGTTCAGGATAATTAAAATGTTTTAAAATACTAATTTATAAACAACTTGAAGGAATGTCCATATAGAGCAGTGGTTCCCAACCTGGGGGTCAGGACCCCTTTTGGGGTTGAACGACCATTTCACATGGGTTGCCATGAGGCAGTGAAGAAAAAGGCACATGACCATTTCACAGGGGTCGCCATGAGGCAGTGAAGAAAAAGGCACAAACAGCTTGGGTCTGGGGGAGGAGGGGAAGGAAGGGGGGAAAGAGTGAGATACAGGTTGATAGGTTGGAGGAGACATCAGTCAATGGCACCGGAGGCTGCGATTGACTGAGAGTGCCTGTAGAGGGAAGTTCCCTATGGCACCTGTGGCAGTGGCCTGCCAAAGGGGGCTTGTGGCCTCTTCCAAGAAGGGCAAGGGGTCACCACAACATGAGGAACTGTATTAAAGGGTCGTGGCATTAGGAACATTCAGAACCACTCTTATAGAGGCAAAATTACTTTGGATCAGCACTGCTCCTTTTGGCTATTTTTCCAGCTGACCAGAAGGCTATGCAGGCTAGTCATGCATGACTGAATTCAACCATACCTGTGCCTTGTCTCTGCTACCTTTCATGTTTCCGGATCTCCCTGGGAAGCTTGTGTTATTTTGAATGGGGCTTTGTTGCAGGTTGAGGAGAAGCTTTGTACTGCTGTGCTTCCTATGCTGGCTTCACTTCTACCGCAGTGGCTACCAGTTCAAAAGCCTGTAATTTAGCTTTTGTTAACCTTAACAAAATAAGTGAGGAAAATCTCAGGAACCATAGGATTTTAAATTGATTTTACGGTAGGGAGTGCCTCAAGAAACCAAGTTTCTTCTGTAATGCAGTGCAAAAACAAATACAGTGGTACCTCAATTTAAGTAATCAATGCGTTCACTGGGACATTTTGTATCCTGAAAAATCTGTAAACTGAAGCACGGTTGGAATGTATTGAAAACCAATTCATCCATTCCGGAGGTCAGAATCCCCCCCCCCCACAAAAAGTCAAACATCCCCCCATACACACAATGCAGAATGCACAGAACAGACATGGAAGCAACAAAGGATCAGCTCCCTACCTTTCCACCGCTTGAGAAATGCACCAAAAAAGTTTGAAAAGTCCAAAACCCACAGAAGAAAATGACCGGAATGGATGCAAAACTCAATGAAAATACAGCTCCAACTCCTCCCACACCTCCACAAACCACAGGGTCACAATGCATCCTGGGTACACTTTTTTTCCTGCAATGCCTGTGGCATGCCACTGAGAATTTTCTTAACCCGAGGCATCCCTATTTCCAATAATTCGTAAACCGAAACATTTTGTAACTCGGGGTACTACTGTATCAGTAAGTCCAAGCACCTTTCAGTATGAACTGTGTCTAATGATTTTCATTTGCTGTTATAAAAGGGATGGAATTGTTCAGTAATGTAGTGTCTGGAATTGTTCTGATTATGCATTTGAGTAATTTGCCATGGCTACCCGTATTGGGTTGAATCTTGTTTGTGCAAACAGGAAAGTGACTGGGCATGTGTCCAAAATGTCTCCTAACACCTCGAGAAATAGCTACAAATAGCTGGACAACTTTAACTTTTATGCAAACATCAATAAGATGTTGGCCACAGCTCTGTTACCACATATTAAAAATGTTTCTCCTTGTTTCCTTATTCCTTATTCCATTCTTAGTACTTGCTAACTCTTGATCAGTACACTTGTTCCATGAATTGCATGGGTTTGAGCAGCATGATTCCCCCAACAAACAAACAAACAGACATTTTGCTAAATAAGCAAATATTCAATAAATACTGTGCTGCTATTTATCTCTAGGAAGTAGCCTGAGAAAGATGGGCCTTGGACTTATTGAGGTCCCCATGACTGGCGGGGCCAGCAGCCCCTGATCTGATGGACAGCTACATCCCTCTCCTGGCATGGCAGGTCCATACGGCAGCTGGGGAGAGTGCTGGGGCATGCTGCATAGTTAATACTGTAAACTAACCTGGTGTGTGTGTTTGTCTCTTGTGTTTTGATCAATCATTTATGCTTTGTAGTTAGGTTTGGGAGGCATTAGAGTTGTACACAGATTTTGACAACTACATGGGAGTCTGGCACATCTATCCCCAGTGTTGTTGAAGGGATAAATGTATTTGCAACCAGCTTTTCCAAAGAACAGATCATGGAAATAAATATGGCAAGAAATTAAGGCAGCAATTTCCCTCTGTCTTTTGAGTAGCAGCGCTAACACTTAGTAAAGGCTATCTCTATAATATAGAATACAGATCCAAGAGAGATACAGGTTTTAGTGGTAACAGTGATGGAATCCTGGAGACAGCAGGAGAATGAAGCAGAGTTCTTTCATCTCATACAACAAAGAACTTAACACATGTATTACAGACTGTTAAAGCTCAAACACATGTATTACAGACTGGTAAAACTCAAAACTCAAATAAACAAGCGAGTTTCTGTTTCAACACTGGAGGCAGGGAAATACTCATCTCCAGTTTTTGCTGCATATGTAATAGCACAGCTTTCCCACTACACTTTTCATGGCTGTCCCTTGTTAATTAAATGTTCCTGACTTATTCAAGCACAACAGTATGTATTTTTACAATCAGAGCATTGCATTTGCCTGAGCAATTCCCACTCCCTCTTTCTTACCATGTAGCAGAGAAGCCAAAATACTAACCTATGAGTTTCAGTACTAAGCAAACCAGGCATAGCCAATGGTCATTTACTGAGTTTAGGATCTACCTTTAAATAGAACAGACATAAATGCTGCACTGAATTATCAGGGAGTAACAAAGTCATAGTGGAAGATGTGGGAAGAAGCATTTCATACAGAACCACAGACATTCATCAGCTACAGCTTACAAGAGCAGCCAAGTAGCAGAAATGGAAAGAAAGACAACTCAATAATTTTTTCTACGGGAAGCACAGGCAAGCTCGTAAAAAGATGAAATAAGCAAAAAATCATTTTTACTACACTTGTCTCACATTCAGTATTACATTTGCAATGTCATCATATTCATTTCTTGTTAAAAATAGGAATAATTTGCACAAAGAGGTTAGGAGGCACCTCAGGACAGGTTGAGCTTGGGTGGTGCAACCATGGCTTGGTCCTAGGCCACCAAAATTTAGAACCTAATTCACAGAAGACTGTTTGGAAAATGAACTACAGCACTTCTTGACCTTATTTGCATTCCTTTTATTTGACAGCATAAACTTTTAATTTCTTCTTTGGCAGGCATAACATTCTCCTCCTCCATTTTCCTTGGAGCTGCATCATTGCAACAGAATAGCCGGTCCAACTGGCTTTGGTACTCAGTTGCATACTGTATTTGCTTCCAGGGCAACTTACCAGCAGAGGACAAAGCTAGGGAGCTGGGGCAGGGCCAAAGCAAAGGCAACAGGACAGATAAGTTGTCCTAGTGTAGCAGCTTTCAGGCATGGAATCTCTTTTAGGTGTGCAAATCAGAACATCTGTTCCATACAAAATCTTTGCAGAATGAAAACCGGAGGTTATGTTCTTCCCAGGCTTTAAACTGCTTAGCTGTTGTGAGTTTTTCGGGCTGTTTGGATGAGTTCTGGAGGTTTTCCTTCCTGATATTTCACCAGACTCTGTGGCTGGCATCTTTAGAGGGCAAGGAGCTCAGGGAACTTTACACTGCTTCTTAAAACTCCAAAAATTGAAGGATAGAAGATGCTTCATATGGGGGATGGGGAATATTTCTAAGACAAATTAAGACAGCCATTTGGAAAGTTCCCACCTCTAATATAGAAGAAAGGATCTCAGGAACGATCAATGTTATAAGGAGAGTTTACCACCTTCAGAAGGCCTGCTGCCCTTCATGAAGGTTGATCTGTAGTCTTCAAAGACTCGTCGTACACGTCCATAAAGAGGTAACATGTGAATTCATTTCTTAGTTTTCCCAGGCCATAAAAGAGCCCTCTGGCTTTATTTCATGCAATTTATGGTTCAATAAGCTAAATATTCTTACTGCCGCGTAATCCTGACTATCAGCAGGAGCACACATGGAGTGCTTGCTTTGCTTTTTACGATATTTCAGCAATAGCAAAGCTGCAGTTATTTCTGAGGTAAATGTTGGCTTGGATGAGGATGGAATACTTAATAAAGGATTTCCATTCTGGTATCAAGCGCAGGGATGGTGCAACGTAGTAGACCCTCCATAGTCCCTTTGCAGCAAGTAATGAGCAACCAGGCTTGACTTTATCAGGAGAGGCTCCCTCATTAAAATTACATTTATTAAATTTATAGGGAAGATGATTAGTTATAGGATGAAGGACAAAATTTAGGAATGGCATTTCTGGACACAGAACTGTTTAATTAAGTCAATATATAATGGCACAGATGGGCTGCATATTTTAGATAGGCTATGAAACAAAAAACATATATATTTGAAAGGAAAGCACAAACGGAGGCAAGAGAAGAGCCTTTTGAATCTAAGTTGATTCTCAGAACAGGAAACAGATGGGAGTAATGAACCTTCTCTGTTGTATGAATTGTTAGCAGGGCAAAAAGGAAGATGGTGGGGAGGAGATTCCCTTGGCAGCATATAATGTTCACAGTGATAGGATGACATTCTGTAGCTGGGGTCTTACAGCAGATCCCTGAGCTTATGATTTAACTGCCTCCCCAGTGGAGGTCATTAAAAAAAGAGTTTGGGGTACTAATGGGGAGACACTGGATAACACTGTAGGGGGGCATAAAGGGAGCCATTATAAGGTCTATTGCATCTTGCTACAATAATATCAGTCACACACAATTGCACTATACATATTAAGAATGTGGAAGGCACAGCAGCACATACATATCTGAAGTAGCTAGTCTAACCCGACAATGTTGTAAAGTCTTCGCATTATACAATGCAGATAAATCTTGTAGCTGAAATGAGCAGGACCACAGGCCTGCATGCCTAAAGCCAGATTATCTCTTCCCTTTTGCTTTTTACACAGACCCAGTTTCGCTTGTGCAATTTTGTGCAAAGCAATGTGCTCTTCTCAAGGGTTTCAGTAAAAGCACTACATACCAGGATGCGTGTGCATAAAATGATATATCGTACACATTCTCTTAGAACAACAAATTAACTTTTAAAGAAATGAGAACCACAAACCAATACAGTGGGGAGCATATTTACTTCAATATACCTTCAATATACCTTCAATATACCTGAACTTGGCTAGGATGAGTAAGTTCACTGTTGAAATTAGACCTACTGCTTTGATAGAAGAGGCTTGCGTGTAGCCAATGACCTCTAGACCTCTTGTTTAGCTGTACTGGAGAATGCTTGCTTTTAATTTTTCAAACAGTAGTCATTTATTCCAATGATAAACATACCTCTGTTCTATGTATTTTCCCACTGCCATGCTACAGAGTTTGGAAATTTACTTTTAAAAATAGCGGTTACATTTATCATTTCAAGCTTCCCCATCGCCATACAAGTAGTTACAATTAGTGCTGCAGTTTTTAAAAAAGTACTAAGCACAATATTTCTTGTTTAAAAGATACTTTTTAGTTTATTTTTAAAATCCAAGAGCCTTAGGTGCAAACATACTAGTATTTTCCCATTCACGAAATCCTGTTACACAAATGGCATATATTTTGGGAGCAAACTGCCATAAATGAAGAAACAAGGCAATGATAACTCTTTGGGGGTATCCACAATACTTTTCAACTGTAGAAGTAAGGCACAATTGCCTCTAACAGAACAAGCTGTATAACACCAAAGTATTTCAGGTCAGATGCAAAGCCTACTGTACATATACACCAAGCGGTAATCTGACTGTGCCACTATGGCATTTTTGTGGCTGATACAGTTCAATGGGTAACAGGGTCTGGATTGAAACTCTTGCTAGGACCTCAATGTCTCTGAAGTGACTTGATGGTACATAACACAGATACACCACACAGATCTGAATGGCAGAAGGTTAGAGAAATCCCTTGAAAACATATGAATCCTTGCCATAGACAAGTATGGCATGTAAATCCCAGAGTGGTATAAGATTAATACACATTCATGCAGCACATATAGGCCAGGAAGAGCTGGCCAGTTCTAGCTTATAATTATCCAGCCATTTGTACAAGTCTTTCTGTCTACTGTCACCAGTGAAATTGTAATGGGTTTTTTAAAAGGTTGCAGAAATTTTATCTGAAAGATGCTTCCTGGAAGAAAGCACAACATGAACAGACATCAAATAAAGCTGAAGAGTAATTCAGAGACAGCAAATCACTGTCTTCTGCTCCAAGTGTTTACAAGAAACCGCAGATACATGTGCCAAGGAACATTCTTTTTATTGACTTTTCAATTTATATATGTGACAGACATGTACAGAATTGGTAGGCACATAAAATATTTTGCATTTAGGGATGTCTACGAGGCATTCTGCATGCCTGTCACTGTAAGACAAGCATATGACAAGCAAGTACTACATTCACAAGCTTGCTCATGTCAAATCTGTTTAAGTGTGTCTGTACAAGAGGTTTCAAAGGTTGAAAACAAAGAACTTAGAAAACAAAGCTTCTGTCTGGAATGAACTGCAGTCAGGAAACCAAACAGTTTCAAGGGGAGAGAAAGAAAAAAAAGAAATAGGTATCAAGGAATAAAAATGGCTTGTTTTTGAGTCTGGGTGTGTTGCCAAGCAGACCTGCTGCTGAGGAGAGACAAACAAACAGGAGGAAGTGAGCACTGGTAAGTTTCTGGGGTTCTTGCAGTTGGAGCAGAGCTGCTTTAGAGGCCTCCGGTAATTTAAACTGCTAATTTAAACTGCTAAGAGCACCTCTGTTCAAACAAAGGAAGCAGCTGGAAGCTTCCTCAAACAGAGGAAGCAGGGGGTGGAGCCACACTAATTCTTTCCCCGAGCAAGGTCAGCATCAGCTATTTTGAGTCTGGGTGTGTTGCCCAGCAGACCTGCTGCTGAGGAGAGCCAAATAAATAGGAGGAAGTGAGCACTGGTAAGTTTCTGGAGTGTTTACAGTTGGAGCAGAGCTATTTTAGAGGCCTGTGTGCCTAATGGCGCGTGATATTTAAAATAAACAACAAAGGAAGAAAATATTCTTACTAGATATAAAGGTAGTAAAAGTGTAATTTTTTGAGGCCCAGAATACTGCACTTGTTAAAATGGAGTCGGAGAGAGCAGCTGTAGTTACCTGCAACACTTGTGCCATGTTTGTGATCGTGCCAAAGCATGTGGAGAACTACACTTGCAGCAAGTACAAGCTGGCTGCACTACGAGAAGAGAAGGTCCAGCAGCTAGAGGCCCGCATATCTAACCAGCAAAAAATTAACGAGCTTGAGCTGTTCTTGGACAGAGCGGAACAAACTATCCTGGACAAAGAAGAGACAGGGCACACTTCTGAGGAAGAAGTCATTTCACTTACTCAGGAGGTAGATGTATGGAGGAATGACAGCTTTAAGAAAGGATTAGACATGTTCATGGAGAACAAAGGTATCAATGACTATCATTATGGATGCCTAAGGACAACCTCCAGGTTGGAGAGATACGCAGGATATCTCTGAATGCCATTTGCAGGGAATCATAAGCCGCTCAAAACAACTGCTTAGGAATACCTTGAAGCAAATTGTGAGCCACTGTGTGAGACAGAATGCTGGACTGGACGGGCTGTGGCCTGTTCCAGCAAGGCTGTTCCTATGTTCTTATGTTTACGAAGCTGACTTCATAAAAATAGTAAAATCCCAGGACAATTTTTAATTTATTCTCCACAACTGCTTTAATCAATGTTCGGTAGGAATCAGAACCTGCTGAAGTGACTATATGAAGAATGCCCTTATAATTCATCAGGAGGTCTCTTATTCCCAAGCCATTCCATTTCTGTCATTAAGAAAGGTAATTCAGAGAGATGCAATCTGCAAAATCCCATATGAATAGTCTTCTCATTGAAGCAGGGTTGAAAATGCACTTCCCTTGTGTTTGAATCCCATTTTTCAGTATGTGCTGTGGAAGCAAAGTGGTGACTTTATTTATTGCCATCGGCAAAGGAAGAAAGGAACGAAGAGCATTGCCTACCAAAGATAATACAAGTAATGCTCTCTATTCTATTCTTCCTCAGTAGATGGTAATGAGGGCTTTTTCTGGAACCAACACAGTACCTGTTGCTGAATTTCATTAACCCTTAAAGCTCATGTCTTCCAAACCCAATACAGGCATCATTCTGGAGAGGGCAAAGAGGGAACTATGGCAACTGCTCTGCCCACACACTTTTCACTGGAATACTGCTTCTATTTCAGATTTCATCAGCTGCCTGAAACACCTACACTCCAAGGTGCTTTGCAAAATTAAATCCTGGTGATGTAAAAGGCAGTGATTCCTATGAAAGCAGGTGTGTGTGTGTGTGTGTGTGTGTGCATTTCTGTGTGTGTGTAGAAGGCTCAGCCTCCATATAATTCAGAAGTGAAGACAATAAAGTAGGACACACTACAAAGCTATCCATGATTCACAATTTAGAGCAGGATCTAACCCCCACCCCCAAAAAAGCCCCTAGTGTCAGAAATCTGGTGACCTCATAATTAGCTTACCATAGGAATATGTTAAGGGTGAAGCATATTATCTAGTGGAAAACGATGTCCTTCCACAGCTAATGCTAAATTGTCTGCAAAGAGAAACATTCATATATTTAAAAGCTGACACTGCCACCTACGAAAGGTAATCCCTTTCCTAGTAATTAAATCATATGCAATATTTTAAGGTTATTAAAGATTTAAAGCGTAAATCCAGTTATACAAGAACTGGAAGCTTTACGAGTGCAAAACCTGACAAATTTATCTTTAGGTTTTAGTGTCACAGTTGGAAAGCCACGCTTTCTTAACGAACCCTTCTTGCTTTGCCAGTGTTCAAGTCGGTTGAGCTGAATCATAACTTTCTGGAATAATAGTAATGTTGAAACAAATACATCTAAGGGTAGCTCCCTCAGTACTGAATAATTCCCTGGGAGAAGAAGAGCAAGAATTAAATACTGACTCTGCCAGCAGGAAATCATTGCACAGATTCATGCTTAAAAGAAAGGAGAGAAAAGAACACAACGGTAATACCCCTGATAACAGCATCACTTGTCACATGAAGGATATTCCCAATGAACAGAAACTGCCAAGGAAACTCAGGTCTCAGATGGCGAGAGCAATCAAAGAAACTAAGAAGCCTGCCTACTTCTGTGGAATATGACTAGCAACAAAATAAAGTAATTGTTTGCCTCAGTTTCCAAATACTGCAGGGAACCAGGGGACTTCGGCAAAATACAGTAAGTCATTCCTATCTGGCTAGCAACTTTTCACAAAGGGACATTTTCAAAAAAGTATTGTACAGAATGATCCTGTCTTGATTTTTTTCCAGAAGTAGATTGACTCTAGTAGAATTGACAGCTGTTGTTTTGTGCTGTCAAATTGCTTCCAACTTATAGTGACCCTATGAAGCAGTGCTCGCCAAAAGGCATCACTCTCAGCTCAGTTCAGGTTTCTCAAACTGAAGGTTGCCCTTTCTTTCTGCCAGTCGATGATATTTATTTATTTATTTATTTATTTATTTATTTATTTATTTATTTTAGTGCTTATATACCGCCCGTCTTCCAGGTGAACTCCCATAAAGCTCTTCTCCAGCTCCACACTTCAAATTACAGTGGTGCCTTGTATAAAGGAATTAATTCGTTCCAAATGAAATTATGTTAAGCAAATTTTCCTTTATACAAATTTCCCATAGGAATGCATGGAAAACAGACTAATCCCATGTTTATGTTGTACAGGTTCGCCCCATAGGCAATTATGTTAAGCAAATTTCCCCTGCTTCCAGAATTTTTTATGTTGTACAAATTTTATGTTATACAAGCTGTTTGTTATACAAGGGTCCACTGTAATCAACATTCCCCCCCCTGTTACCTTTCTTCACAGTCCATCTGTACAGAATAATAGGTGATCTTGGCTTTGGCCTCCAGTGACACATATTCTCACTTGATAATCTTTGCTAGCTCCTTTCCAGCTGCCCTTACAAGTCTAAGAGGCTGACTACACAGCTATATACCCTGTGATTTGGTCAGCTGCAGGGACAGGATGACTGACTCCTAAAGACAGCGGACAGATAATGCTTTTGCTGGAACAAACCAGACCACCTAGAACATTTCTACCCACTCCTTTCTGTCCTTTGTCGGGTACTTCTACTGATGCCAGTAGGATCACTCTCTTTTGGCGCAATTCTAGCTGGAGAAATTGCTGTGATTGAGGGGGGGGAAGTGTTACTCTTTTGATTTGCTAGTATTGTAAAGCGACTTAACCAATGAGCCTATTCAGGATATTGGCTAATTAAATGCTTCCTTTGTTTGCTCCTTGACAGAGGGGCAAAGGAAATGGATTTTTAAAAATCCCATTCCTCTGCTCCTCAGCCCAGGAGCAGAGGAAGAGTTTAATTGGTCACTATCTGGAAGTGGCTCAGTTATGCTACAGCACATTAGCAAATCAAATGAGGAAGGAGCAGGAGGCTGAAGTGGAAGAAATAGGGATGCTTGAGGTCCATATGTCCTTTGAATGAAAGGATCACACCAAATTGCATACCAGACACCCTACTGACCCTATTTAGCATGCTCTAGACCAGTAATGTAGACAAGCCCACGTCGTTCTAATTTCCCCTCTGTTTTGGGCTGAGGTACCTGATTTTTATCTAGGATCACCCCGAAACAGTTTCCCAATCCCGCGCCCCATCTCTGCCCACAGATTGCACACCAAAAATCACAAATTCATCAGCACATGGCTCCACAGTAGCACAACATGGATCCAAAGGACTGGATCCACACGGATTTACCTGATTTTTATCTAGGATCACCCACAAAACACTCTCCCATCATAGGCTGCATCTCTGCCCAAAGACTGAAGGCCAGGAATCATGGGTTCATCGGTGTATGGCTCCATAGTGGCACACAAAAACATGGATCCAAGGCATGGATCCACCCAGCTTTATATTCCTCATCAAGTGCTATGTTATATTAACAATCACAGATGTCGTTTTGGCATTCTACTAGTGCCAGCATCTTTGCCCTTCTACAACCATCACAGAATCCCACAGTATCTGAGAGGTAGGTCACTTGTACAACATTATCACATTTAATGCTTCCTTGGGGATCCATGACATTATTTTATGTCACCATCATAGAAAAACTTCTAAATCATTTATCATTGGTACATAATTTCTAAAGAACTACATGATACAGTAAAGCAATAAGATCTTTTTAAGTGCAATGGCACAAAAATGGACCCACAGCATGGATCCACTTGATTTTATATGGTTTTTACATTGGATCATACTAAAAACACTCTCTCATGATAGGCCCCATCTCTGCACACAGATTGCACATGGCCCTACAGTGATTATGCATAAAAATCAATGAGCTCTGTGAGGATCCATGCCTTGGATCCATGTTTTTGCGACACTGTGGAGACAGGCACTGACAGACCTGTGATTTTTGGTGTGCAATCTGTGGGCAGAGAGGGGTCCACTGATGAGACAGTGGTTTTAGTATGATCCAATATAAAAAAATCATATGAAGTCAAGTGGATTCACGCCACAAATCCATGTTTTGTGCCACTGCACAGCCATGTGCTGGAGGATCCATGATTATTACTGTGTAGAGTTTGGACATTAATAAGATGTATAAACTGATGGTTATTTGGGAAGGATTCCGTGCAAAAATCATATGAAATCAAGAGGATCCGTTCTTGATTTCAAAGATCTGCCTTTTACGCAGACCCATCTGATCCTTGAGACAGCCCAGAACCACACTGATTAGAGCTTTAACAGTCAAAACCAGGAATTTGAACTGGGCCTGGAAATGAGCCTGTAGCCAGAGGGGTTGTGAGATGAATGATCAACACAAGCTATTATATTTAATTTTTTCCAATGCTCTGTCAAAAGTAGATCAATAGATAGCAAATCACACTTGTCCAAGACATTTATAACTAAGGCACATGCCAGTGTGTGATACTTCGACCCCATAAAGAAAAATCTAAAGACACTGCTCTGGCTTGAACTGGCAACACACTCCTAGCCATTCAGTGTCACATAGTAAGTATTAGAGGTGGGAATTCCCATTTCCTGAAATGCCTTTTTTTAAAAAAAAAACTATTTATTTTTGATATTTGCAAATTTAATACAAGACTATGAACTTAAATTACATTAAAGAAAAAAGATTTCTGTATATTCATTTAAAATAAACAAAACAAAACCAAGAGAACAGACAAGACAGACAAAGGTCAATACAATACAAACTAGTAGAGTATAATGGATTCACTATAAATTGCCTTATGTATTTACAATGAGTCAATAAAGGGCTTCCATATATCTACACAAATATCCTCCCATAATTGCTTTCTATATGATATTCCTTCAAATGAGGCTAGTAGCTGCAGATCATCTGACCATTGTATGAAGGGTGGAGGATGGTTATCGTTCCGGGCCTTTAATATAATTATTTTTGCCACCATGATAGCTCTCAGAATCCAGTTTCATTGACCCTTAGTTAGACCCCATACAGTGGGAATAAATGAATATACTGTAATAGCAGGAATTTCCCCAAAACTACATTAATATAGGCAGGAACTTCCATCCAAATTAGGTATATTACTTGATCATTCCATGTCAAATCAACGAATGAAAAATCCATTTTGGAACTTGACATGGCTATGATTCATTTTTGGTACATTTGTACCTTACCATGAGATGTTTAAAAATATTATTTTCAGATTTTTTGGTGTACCCATTTCCCAAAAATTCTGTTTTTCCAAAAATTCAAATTTTATAATTATTTAAATGTGTACTTTTTTTGAAAATGTACAATTAAATCACATTGTATATCAAATGAAAGCCTTATTCATAAAGTTTAAAATGACACCTGTCCCAGTTCTGTAGTTATCACAGGTATCTATTAAATGACATTTGAAGTTATGGCAGGAAGTGAATTTTGGCTTTTTCTTTCTTTCTTTCTTTTTTGCAATTTTGACAATGCAATATCTCAGAAAAGGGAAGACCAAAAAAATCTGGAAATTTAAAAAAATCTCATGGTAAGGTAAAAATGTACCAAAAATGAACCAAATCCCTGACATCAAGGTTCCATGCATTGACCCTACAGGACAAGAAAGACATAGTGGAACTGGAAAAGGTGCAGAAGAGAGAGACTAAAATGATTACTGGGCTGGGGGACCTCCCTTATGAGGAAAGACTAAAACATTTGGGGCTCTTTAGTCTGGAAAAAAGGTGCCTGAGGGGGGATATGATTGAGATGTACAAAATGATGCAGGGCATGCGTAAAGTGGATAGAGGGAAGCTCTTCTTCCTCTCACAAAATACCAGAATTAGGGGACATCCAGTCAAATTGAGGGCTGGGAGAGTAAGAACAGACAAAAGATTTTTTTTTCACCCAGCGTGTTGTTAGTCTGTGGAACTCCCTGCCACAGGATGTGGTGATGGCATCTGGCCTGGATGCCTTCAAAAGGGGATTGGACAGATTCCTGGAGGAAAAGTCCATCACAGGTTACAGACCATGATGGAGATGTATAATCTCCAGGCTTAAAACCGGGGTACTTCAAGGGCCAGATGCAGGGGAGTGGTATCAGGAGACAGATATCTAGTCTCATGTGCTCCCAAACGCATCTGGTGGGCCACTGTGAGATAAAGGAAGCTGGACTAGATGGGCCTTTGGCCTGATCCAGCATGGCTCTTCTTATGTTCTTATTTCCAAACCATATATATTAAGGATGCATTATACTATTTCATCTCCAACATCTATCTGAATGTAATATTATTTTTTGTTGGGATTAGTCTCAATTTCAAATCCAGGGAAACATCTTTTATAAATTCCAATACAGTTTCCCATTGCTTAGCTTGCTTTTTATTTTCTAGTTCCCTGCCCCATAATTAAGTTCTTGAATATCTATTTTATAAAGGTCTATTAAGTATTGCTAGACTGGAACTGGAGATATTGCCATTGTGTAGTTACAGGTAGGTTATATTTAGAATGTAACGTAACAAAAGATAGAAATTCATCATCTGTACCTATTAACTGATCTAAGGCGAATATCCACATTCTGCCCACTTTTTCCACATAAAGGGCTTTTTCTCAATTTTTAGTATTGCATTTTCCCATATAGCTGTTTTTGCATGGCTATATGGGTCAACTTGTAATTGGTGAGCTAATATTATCTATATTTCCTTAGTACCTAAATTTGAAGGTGGTATTATTCCTTTGTTCAAGTTATATTTAGAATAGAAAGTGAACCATCCTTACAGGGGTATTAAATAAGCCACTTCAAGAGTCACACAGGTTGGAGTATTTGTTGTGATGGAGATTTGCTAGCAGTTTACCTGAGCTAAAAGATATGCTTTATGGTAGGCACTAATATTTGGAAGATGAAAACCACCTTGTGATATTGGCAATTGCATTTTTAATAGAAATACAAGGTGGAAAATTGTTCCAAATAAACCTTTGAAATAGGCTCTTAATGTATTAAAAAATAAACTTGAGGAATATACAATGGCATAGCACATATCACATATATAATGTGTGGCAATATATTCATCTACCCCAAATACTAAATTTAAATAATGTCCATCTTTCAAAGTCATTAGAAATATCAGTGATCAACTTATTTAAATTCAGCTTAATCATCTGAGAAATATCCCTTGGAATTAAAGTACCTAAATAAATTAATACCTCTGGACAGCGACAGAACTGCCATTTATTATACAGTGTCTTTTTTAGGGTCAGAGTAAGTATTACATGATTTGACCAAACTCCAGGAGGCAATGGAAGACAGGAGGGCCTGACGTGCTCTGGTCCATGGGGCCACAAAGAGTCGGACACAACTTAACGACTGAACAACAAAAACAAGTATTACAGGTAGGAATTCCCATTTGTTGAAATGGCTTTTTGATCATCAAGAAGTAACGTTACAGTTTTCTCTCATTTACCCATTACTGACATCACCACCGAGAGCTGACAGAAAGGGAAGCCCTATGCTCAATACCAAATTAAATGCAAATGCAAAATAGATTTTTTTAAAAAAAAAAATAAAAAGATGAAATGAGCCACAGACCTCAGACCTCTGTGGCTGGCTTTGAGTCCGCCTGATCTACTTTGCAGGGCGGTTGTGAAGGCGACATGGGGGAAAAGCAAAATCCCATGCAGAGTCTTGGGTGGAATGTGAGATGATCAGGAGAGGAGGTGGCAACACAGACCTTGAAACAATATAACTGAGAAGAATAGGTGTGTGTGTGTGTGTGTGTGTGTGTGTGTGTGTGTGTGTGTGTGTGTGTGTGTGTGTGTGTGTGTGTGTGTGTGTACGCGTGCGCATGCTGGTGCTCCCACAAATTTGCCTGCAACATAAACCTTAGACATGCATGTGTGTGTGCCTGCTCTCACATATACAGGGTTTATTTTACTGGCCAGGGAAGGTGAGCATGCACAGCGCAGCCTTGTGTGCCACCAGCAGCAGCGGCGGGTGTGGGAGGAGCGTGGGTGCTCGCTCGCCCATCCCTCCATCCCAGCCACAGAAGTCTCTTTCCTCCCACTCCTCTTCCGAAGGAAGCTGCTCAACTCCCTTTCCTCCTCCTCCTCCTCTTCTCCTCTCCTCTTCTGAAGGAGTCCACCTGCTTGATTCCCTTTCCTCCTCCTCCTCCTCTTCTTTCCCTCCTCTTCTGAAGAAGGCTGCCTGCTCCTGTAAGGTGTTCATGCCATATAAAACATCAATTTGCCCCCCCCCCCAAGATCGCAGCACCTGGGGGCATTTGCCCCCTTCATCCTCCTAGTTATGCCACTGTATGTGAAGAAAGAAGGATATCAGTGGTCTTCACCTGAAGATGCTACTGAGTCTGGTACTGATATTATATATATATTAGAAATTCTGTATTGTTGCTCCATGCTGCTCCTTCTCTTCTTGATTAATTTCCCCAAGTTCTCATGCTTGCACCTTTTTAATGGCAACACCTAAACTCAAGAGCAAGGGTGAGTCAAATATGAATTACTTCACCCCAAATCCCCTTTTTTATAAAACAATCGCTCATGTCTCCCAGTGTCTTTCAGGGTTCCTCAGAAAATTATGATTTTTCATTTAAACCAAGAAGCTACTTTTAAAATGTCCCTGGAAATGTATACTTAAGTTCAGTGAAAAAATGTTAAAGATGTTGGGTTGAGCACTCCTGTGTCTGCTCCTTTCTGATCCCATCTCCAATTAAAAGCAAACATCCAAGCAGACCAGTAATGACTACACAGGGTAAATAAAAACAGAATGTTGACTATTCGGGTGGGTGGCAGGGCGGAAAAGAAATCAGGGCAGGAGAGATGGAATGGACTGGATGAAAGGCTGAACAGAAGTACTCCACAGTGGAACATTTGTCTGAAATCCAATAGTCAGTCACTAGAGTAGGCCAACTGAATCAAGGAAACTTACAAAAGTGTTGACTTACCAAATCTCCATTGATCCATTGGGCCTAGTCTGCTTGTGACTTACTGCTGGATTTCAGCTCTTGTTCCAGAGTTCCCCTTGTGATAAAAGACTGCAGAAGCTGCTCCTATGATTAAAAAGCTGGCTAGAGCAGCCATTGTCATCAAGTTCTCTGCACTTATTTCTAGTAGTGCACCACCTGCAGTAATATCTGTGCAGCCTTCCTAGCTTATACCAAAGGCTTTAAAAAGCATCAAGGATCTGAACCAAACCGTTTAGATCCAAAACAAAAAAGCCCTAATCATGCAAGATATGTGTGCTCTCCAACTAAACACAGTGAGATATCTTTCGCTCAGGAGCTTTCCTGACCCTGGGATGTGGCTTTGAATAGAGGAAGAGAATTATTTGAACTAGAGCATGTTAGCAATCTTAATGGTTCTCCTCTTGCACTAAAATAGGCAAGTTAGTGGTAATTGGTAGGCATAAAACCCTGAGAGGTCCCATGACTGAGAAAGTGATAAACAAAGATAATCGATCAAATTTAACAGAAGGCACATTACCGGTACTGAAAAGGGAACATTTGCAATACATCATGATTTGTACTTGTTCCGTTTCCCTAATAATTATCTCACGGCAAGCCGAGATTTAAAATATGCAGCAGCTGCTTCCTACAGTGCTTGATTAAGAAGAGGCTTGCGTGTGTGAGTTCACGGTATATCAAAGGTACGGCATGGTCCCTCACAGTTATCAGAAATAAGGTTGAAGGTGCAGATCCTCTTCTACACAGGAAGTTATAATATCACAATGACAAGAGTAAATACAAAAATCATAAGATTCCTCCTGGCTCTTAATTAAAAGTATGCTCATTACTAAATGTGGATCAGAAGTCAAGTTATTTATCTCAAAGGTATGGAGAAACATACACAATCAACAGAAGGACCTTCTTCAGTCCTTAATTATAATGACCCATTTATTCTGTTAATGTGCCTTTCTCTTCACAACAGTCTTAACTGGATTTAAGATGTCCACAGGAGAGTTTTTATTAACTGTTTTTGAAGAGGAATAATCTTCAGGGACAAAAGATGTTCACATGACCATCAGCATGTAATTAAACAAGAGTACTGTACATGGAAAGGAAAGATTTTTGAAACAACAAGCAGGTTAAGGAGCCTAGGAAACAGGAGTAATGTTTTTTTTTTCAAATTTTACTGCACAGCTACTTTCTGCAGCTGCCTTCATATCAATTTCTAAAATAAAAATAATTTTAAAAATTCCACCACACCTATTTTACCTTATGCACCTGGCAGGAAGGATCACATATGTGAAACAAACATGAAAAGTAGCTGAAAATAGGCTCTTGCACTTCGTTGTCTTCCATTCTTGCCTCCTCAGAATCACTAACTTTCATTTATTAACTTGTTTGCTGTCTTTACTAGCTGCCTTTTATGTCTCAGATTTCCATTTAGGAAATCACACTTTATAATTTTAAATACATTGTTCTTCAATACCCAATCTTTTTAGCGAGAGACTTAGCGAGAGCAAAGACTTACCCACTCTCCTCTCCATGCTATATTTTACCTTCTTGTGTGTGTGTGTGTGTTGCATCATTACAGTCGTGACTGACCCTTCACGACCCCATGTCCATGGAGTTTTCTTGGCAGGAATACTGGAGTGGCTTGCCAGTTTCTACTCCAGGCGCCTACAGAACCTGGCATTCCCTGGTGGTCTCCCATCCAAGTACTAACCAGGGCCGACCCTGCTTAGCTTCCGAAATCAGGTGAGATCGGATGTGCTTAGGGCATCTGCTTTAAAAGCAAAACAGCATTCATCCATAATACAAAGATGAACTTTCTCCTGCCTTTTACAGTAGTTGATTCCATTTCTCTTTACAACAGATCGTAAGCTGATCAAAAGCAGAGAACTTGCCTTGAAAAGAATGTGCAAGGACAATGTGCATGCAGGTGGCAATAGAAGCTCATGCTGTAATAAATTTTGCAATCTTTAAGGTGTCACAAGATACCACTATTTTGGTTGTAATAGATTAACAATGTGCCTTTAGAAATCCACACAACTTTAATTCTCACAGCTTATCTACTTCTGGTTCTAAATTTCTGGCTCACATGGATCACCCATGACATTTTCCTTGAAAATACAGGGACTTTAAAGTTTTCTCTTTGAATGCACATTTAGGATAAATGCCATGCCTGGGGCACAGATGTGCCCAAAATCAATATTTATTTATTAGGATTTAATTCATATAGTATCTTTCTCCCTTGCAAGACCCAAGGCAACTGAAACATAAGTTTTAAGAAAACAGATATAATTTTAAAAGAAACAGCAAATTACAGTATTAAAAAACTATTAAATAAATTAATGCATTAAAAGGAAGTACAAAATAGGAGTTAAAAGGCATATAAAAACAAACCAGAAAAACTGTGACATCTTCATTAAGCGAAGCGGTCTTACACTGAATAATAACAGTGGGCCAGTTCACTCAGAATGCCACTCCATGACCAGCAGTAGCTGTCCAGGGTCTCAGGCAGGTAATTTTCCCAGCCTTGCTACCTGCAATGGCAGAAGCTGAATCTGGGACACAAGGGATATCATCTGCCAGCAAGGAAGAGCCATTCGCATGCCAGAATGGATAGTTGGGTGGAACTGCACATCCTGCCAGTTTCTAACACAGCCATTCTCAAACCCTTATTGGCCATGGCCATAAACACAACACTGCATGAAAGAAATATAGGTCAGATCAGGATTGTATGAACCAGGGATCCTCAAACTTTTTAAACAAGGGGTGGTTCACTGTCCCTCAGACACTGTTGGGGGGCAGACTATAGCTGGGGTGGGTGTCACTCCCAACAAAGCCTCGAGCCACCGCATGCCCACCCAAAACTACGCTGCTGTGCACCCCCCACCGCCAGGCCACCCCAGTTCGTCACATTAATTTTAACATACTGCTCTGAACGGTCAAGCAAGAAATTATTTAACAAAGGTTGCAAACATTTTAGGAGACATGTGACACCCCCTTCCCCCGGGAACACTTTGCAACCTCCTTGGGAGTTGTGACCCTTGTCCCTTGGGAAAACACCTGATCTAAAGTAACTAAGACATAGAAATGATGGAGTTATGCAGATGAAGTAAGACTCAATATCACTCTTAAATGTGATATTGATAGATTCTACCTTTGAAGGTATTGAAAAATGCATTGCTTTGGTTTCTCCCATATACATGGATTGCTAGCATTTAACTTTGCTGAGCAATGGATGGGATTACTTTAGTTGTGAGGGCCAGAATTACCCTTCTAACCAAAACTACATGTGCCCTGGCCTCACCAACAATAAGCACTCAGAGAGGAGTTTAGAGGCAGGTAGAATGCACCCCTACGTGCTACAAACACCCCCTTCCATTTGTACCACACCTGTCATTGTAAAAGGTGTTTCAGTAGTGATATTTAATGGATTTTTAAAAGAAAAATCCGCAAAGCCTGTATTGATGATGCATAGCCTTCTCTGTGGGATTCAGAAGATCAGGCCTTTCCCATGCTTTCTTTTTTCTTTGCCAGCTCATCGAATCCACAGTGCACACCAGGGACGAACGCTTCCTCCCCCCCACCGCCCACCAACACACAAACACAGCTCTGCTGAGACTTCATTTACTAGAAGCTGGATGTCCACTTCCTCTCCAAAACACACACCTACCCTCTCCTATGAACTTTGAGAAGTTTTGCCCAGTGTGTGACAGAATGTATTTTAAGTGCCGGGGGAGTGGGGAGAGGGGTGAAAGCAAGCGGTTTTGGCAACAAGGTCCCTCCTCCTGCTTAGCTTGCAATTCACCATGAAAACAAACTGGAATAGTTTTCTTCTTTCAAACTCTTATTTGTCTTGAGTGCCAGCCAAAATCAGGGCTTGTTTTAGCTCCAACCTCTTCAGAGGCTGATTCTACGGCCTTCCCACACAGTTCTTAGCTGCATCCATCCCAAGAGATGGCGTCAACATAATGATATCACTGTTCTTTACAGAGAGGAACACAGACCCACTTCCGGACCCCTCTTCAAACCTTATCCCCATGGATTTCAGCTACGCAGCCCTCACCACCACCACCACCACCACCAAGGAAAGAAGGATTGCATAAAATCAGTCATAGAGGATGACGTTTGGGGGGGATAAAGAGCCAGAAAGGGGAATGAGAAGTCATACATTTGCAAACTGAAGACTGGTTTAACATACACACCCATGCCTTCCTCCTCTCCCAACTCCTCCTCTCCAGGAGCCTTCCTGCCCTTGCTCCTCCAGGGCCAGGCAGCCCCTTGGGAACAGCTGGCTTTTCCAACCTGCCAGCCGGCCAGCCGCAATGGGCTGAGCAAGGTCTGCCATGGAGTTCTCTCTCTCCCCCCCCGCCTGCATGTCGACGCTTCCCTTGCCCACCTTGCAGGTGTTGCCCTTGCTTTCCCTCCCTCGCCCCCGTCCCTAACTCCCACCCCCCTCTCCTGGGGCTTGGGTGGCCACTGGCACAGGGTGGTCAGGCCCTCTGCACCAGTTGGGAAGGACTTGAGCCTGCTGGGCTTGGCAGCAATCCTGATACAGCTCCAACCCCAGTTTATTCTCCAGACATGCTGCTCTTGGGAGGCCCGGAGACGGAGATCATTCCGCCCAATTGAAGACCACAGAGCCAGAAACTAACCACCCTCCATGATGACCATAGAGCTGCAGCTAGAAAGTAACCACCCACCATAATGACCATAGAGATGCAGCTCTATGGTCATCATGGTGGGTGGTTACTCGCTAGCCCGTTTCTTATCTCTAAGGTCTTCAATAGGCTAGAATGATCTCTGTCTCCCATTCTACTGAACAAATCAGTCATGCAAGGTAATTTTCTATAGCAGCCAGGTGGGGGAGCCACTGAAGCTGGGACTTTCATGGGATCCAGAGGCCTCTGTCACAGCTGCTCTGGAGGCTCCGGGCAGGGTACATCCACCCCATAAGATGCACAGACAGTTCTCCTTACTGTTGGGGGGGAGTGCGTCCTATGGGGCAAAAAATACAGTAATTGTATAATGAACCTTATAAGGGATGTTTGAAGAATTTTTTCAAATGTGCCAGCTCCCTCGGGGGTGGGGGGTGAGGGTTATATGGCCAGTTGGGAATGGCTGTGAAGTCTATCAAAGGGGTGATCTCTGGCCATAAAAAAGAGACAAACATTCACTCACATGGGGCATAGAACATGACGAGGGTGTGCCTCTTTTTCTTCAAAAATTCCCTGAAGTCCTCGCCTGCCAGATGAACAACGCTTGTTTGCCTTTCCTCCCAAGTTGGCTCAGGTGGAGGTGGTGCCTGAGGACTGATGATTGAAGAAAACAACACGGTAACCGTTAGCTTGTAAGAACAGACTCAGAATCCCAATGTATTCTATAACAGAGACCTTGCTAAAACAACTGTCTACAGTGAGCAGTGATCCAGAAATGAGCAATGCTGCACATCAGGTTCATATGCTCCCTTTCTCTGTAGGTGCGGATGTAAGAAGAAAAACGGGAAACTTTTGTTCTCATTTTCTATTAACCACAGTTGGCAAGATAAACTTGAAACAAGTCATAGTCAAGACTACGCACAGTTAAGATAATTTTCAAAATGAAACTGAGAGCCACAGCTCTCATTATATTAAACTGTAGCCTATCATGGGGTCACAGTTAAGGGTCTGAAAGCATGAAAACAAAGACTAGCATATCTTGAAATCATTGTACTGCCCTTTTCCTTAGTGACAAAGAGAGAACAGAGTGAATCTGTTAGTCATTCAATTGTTCTTTTATGACCAGGCAACGGAGGCTAAAAGAATGAACTCTTTTAATCTGCATTCATAAAAGAATTCATTTTTGTCACCGTTAAATTATTGGTTGAGCTTCAATATTACATGTGACCTACTTGTTCTGTTGAGGTATATAGTGCAAACATCCATAGTATAAGTATACTGTATTGTTAAGATTGCCAAACAGATAATCTAAATTTTTGCAACATTTTATTAGCCAACATGATCAAAGATAGCTGATACTTTTATTACAATCAGGATTTTCCAAATTTCTGAATATTTTTATGAAGAAAAGTGGGTAAACGTTAACTGTAGTGCCTTGTTCCAACATTAGAAACATTATTTAAAGAAATCAACCTGCAATGTAGAGTTTCAAATAATGTGGCCCTTGATGTTTACTTTTGTATGTCAGATATATAAAATCCAAAGGAATGTTACGCAACAGATACTTATATCACCAGTTAATTCAAAGTTCAACACACTTACAGAGACAGTGTTTTCCCCCAAAGTAACTGTGCACTGTGCAACTGTGCAGTTGAGTTTCCTGGTTGCATTGTACAGTCATACCCCACAGTTAACTGGATGAAGCTACTAACACCCTAACCACCATGTTTTTCAACCACCATATTGATTATGGGCAAAATCCCATTTACAATCATGGGGTAGAACTGTTACTCTGGGAGGATAACTCCATTATAACTTTGGCTATCATTGACTTCCAGCTATGCAAGACACAGAATGCCTGGTTTAAAAGAACAGGGTTTACACATGGACTAGATTTGTGTCTAAAGGAGCAAAAACCAACTTGTAAAGTAGTACATGTGCACCTCCTGCTGTGCTTTACTGTTCTTTTAAAAAACATTTTTAAAATTTATTTTCTACACTGAACCAAATAAAACAAATATGTTGCTTTTCTCCTGTCATGTTACCAATTCAATCACATTTTTCCCAACATTTCAGCCCAGTGTAATTCATATCTCCTTTCCCTGCTTAAAAGAACATATTTTCATACTTAGTTTCCTTACTGTCTCATCCAATATAATCCATGGGATTATATTGGCAAACTCTTCACCTGATAAACTTTCCCAGCCCATTGTGTTCTTATAGCTCACAACAAAGAATTAATATTGCTTGTAATTGTAGTTTCCACTACTCAGTTTCCATAAGGGAGGGGTGTAGAGGAAGGTGACTTGATTAAAGAAAGGAAGAGCAAAAGAGGTGAGGAAAAGAGATTCTCTAGCAATTATTTTCAAATCATGGAGTCTATCCAAGGTCAAATAAGCATTCCTTTGAAAAACAGCTCTCCCAGCACTGCCCTTAAACTGTGTCTTTAAATCCACCACACACTGAAAGAACAAGACAAAAAGGAGTTTCCTTGAGAGATTTTTTTCTCTACAAGCCCAAAGAAGCAATAGGCAGAAATGAAAATTCATAAAATAAATGTGAGAAATATCACTTCTTCAGATATGTGCTTGTATTTCAAAACATTCACACCCCTTTGCCAAAATCTGCTTCCACAAAAAGGGGGGTTGGTGCTTGTTTGAAGAAAAAAATCCAGAAAAAGGTCCTAGACTGAAGTCTTATGATATGTTGAAAGAGAAGCTAACAGGCTGGTTTCAGTACCATCAACTAAATGACATTTTTCAGAAAGATAGAAGGGTGTCTGGGTTTGGAGAGAAGGAATCTAAGTTCCAAACCATAATCATGGGCCCAAAAAAGAAATTGCTGACTAGATTATATAATTTTTTGCTGGAGTTGAACCTAAAAGATGAACAAGTCAAAGAATGTATGGTAAAATGGGCTATGGATCTGGGTCATAATATTGAGTTAGATGTGTGGGAAAGATTGTGGAAAAAGAATATGAAGTTTACCGCATGTACTTTGATAAAAGAAAATCTGTTGAAAATGATGTATAGGTGGTATATTACTCCAACGAAGTTAGCAAAGATGTATAGGATGAAAGATGACTATTGCTGGAAATGTAAAGAGAAACAAGGTGATTTTTATCATATGTGGTGGACCTGTGAGAAAGTGAAAGAGTACTGGGCACTGATATATGATGAACTCAAAAAGATGTTAAAGTGTACATTCCCAAAACGACCTGAATTTTTTCTGTTAGGGTTGGTGGATAATGAAATTAAAGGAGCAGATAGGACTCTATTTTTATACGCAACAGCAGCGGCACGAATGCTCCTGGCACAGAATTGGAAGACAACGTATATACCATCTTTGGATGAATGGAGGGCAAAAATATTGGACTTTGCAGAGATGGCCAGACTGATGTGCAGACTGAGGGATCAAGACAACCAGAGGTTCCAAAAAGATTGGCAAAAATTTAAGAACTACATGGAGATTCATTGTAAGGAATTAAAGACTCTTACCGGATTAGGGTAGAGCTCGAAGGATTACTACTTATTTTTCAAATCTTTTTTATAAGTATATAAAGGGGGTTTGTCTGAAAGGAAGGCTAGGAGATGAATAACGTTAAAGCCACGGGAAGAAC
>JAHTLZ010003547.1:2953832-2970939 GCA_023846285.1 Phrynocephalus versicolor | reverse complement strand
AGAAGAAAGAAGCCAGAACACCAGCCTGAAGATGACGAGTGAGACCTCGTCGAAACGTCGCCAAAACAACCAGATTTCTACACGGGAAGAAACCCGAATCCACCCTAACATGCATACCTATACCCGTGAAAATCTACGAAAACATATATATATATATATATATATATAGTATATTTTTATAACTGTATATTTTATAATTTGTTTTTTAATTTGTTGTAAACTGCCCAGAATAGCCAATGGGCTAGATGGGTGGTATAGAAATCTAATAAATAAATAAATAAATAAATAAATAAATAAATCCATCCACACTTTCTGGCATTCATTTGGGGGGTACTTGGAACCAATCCCCCACAGTTATTGTGTTCTCACTGTACACTGTTTTCTATATGCATTAAATTTTATCACATCAGTTGAACTCTTGGGCATATTATAGTTGTTGGGTAAAGATTTTGGATTTTAGGCTGTTAAAGCATGTAATTTGCTTTCAAACTTTGGTACAAAATCAAAAGCACGCTAACAGCTCAGTAGTCCAAACAGTAAGGATTGGCTTGCGTGTTTAAAGGAGCATAGGCAGACTTCTGACTGCTACAGGTGCTTGCACTTGTACTCTTTTGATTTCAGACCTCTCCTTTGTTCTTCTGACTGACATTGGTGGCTCATCCTATTGCTTCCAGGCTGTGCTACCCACACTAACATGGCAGTTCCCCATTAAAAGGGGAAATTATGGGATTGCATCATTTCCCCCTCCCCCAGCTATAGAGTCACTAAAAAAATCTATGCACTACCATAGCTGTATTATCTTCATCACCAATTTTGAATCTCATCACCACCTTGATTCAGTAATCTGCATATTGCCTGGGAAAGATATGCCAAGTAAAAACTTAGCCATCCAAGTCAAACTAGCATATAGTAATCACCCACCATTAGCAGTGGTGCCACACTTGGGACCTCTACAGTATGCAAACATCCAACTGCACTAGATTTCCAATATAATCCAATAATCCCTCCCCCAGGATGTATGAGACCCTTTGTTTGCATTTTGCATTGTCACACTTATTACTCGTGGTGGGGAAAATGCCTCACTACTGCACATCTACATGTTTTCCCTGTAGCCTTAATTTTTAATGGAAAAACAACATCTGCTACCAAATCAGTGTTTTAAAATGAAATGCTCCAGCATTCAAACTTTTGTTCAACTCCCTCTACCCAATCAATTGCCAGTTGTGAAGTAGGAAAGGACGGTTCCTATTGTTCAGTGGGAGAGAACTGTTACCTCCTCTTGGTTTCAATTCTGCATGTTGCTTTTGGTACTAGTTTAGCAACTCCAAGAACTGCCCAAGATTTATTTTGTCCTACTCCTAAGTGCTATGCCATGTGGGACTGAAAGGCTAAAGCTTGCCTTGCGCTACTACTCATCATGCATTTGAAGCCTGTCTTCCAGGCAGCATGCGTGAAAGCTCGGACGCCTAATGTTTGACTTTACTAAGGAGCCACACCTGAAATCCTGCTGCTCCTAATCAAAAGACAAACTTCCAGATTGCTGGCCTCCGAGACAGTGCTCCTATTCACCCCTTGGCTGCGGAATGGTATCAGCTTAAGTGTATCTTCTTTCCTGTCCTAATACTGGATTGGCTCTCCATCCTCTCCAATTTTAGGGCAGCTATCAGCATATCCAGAAGCCAAGCTATTTATAATCTGATTGCTATCAAAAGCCCGGCGAGATCCCTTCTGTATCTTTTGTCCCTACAGCCCTATCATTCCAGCCCCTCTTTAGCTCTCAGCCTTCCTTCACTGTTCTTTTTCTTTGCAAAGCACTGGCACATTGTTCAATCTCTTTTCTGTTCTTTTGCACTTCTAAATTGTTAACTTCTGTAACAAGCTGCATATTTGACTGCTAAAAATTTTGGGTAGGAAGTATTGCTTTTCTCTACCTTTGTGCCCCATTTTCGAACACAGTGCACTGCGACTGTAAGTTAAAAATCCTAATATGTATCTATTCAGGATCATATGAAAGATCGGACAAGTGCAAATGAAGATGCGTGGAAACAGGCAAGTTGAATCAGATATACTGCTAAGGATCTTTAAATCAGATCATGGTCTGGAACATTAAAATGTGCTGCAGAAGGACTCCTTTCATGGCCTTGTTTGCACAAACCACCCTTGGTCTCTAGGATTTTTATTTTAAAATGTTTAAAATGAAGTGAAAGGCGTATATCATTTATCTGGGTAGGAAGAAGGCAATGTCTGTTTTGTACTGACACATCTTTCATACACTTATAATCCATGTTGAAATGCTTGTGAAAAAGAACATAAGAGCTACCTTTATACTGCAGGCACAGCAGCCACTATCGCAAAAGGAAAAGATGAAATCCCTCCTCTTTTGCTCCCCACCCGCAGTTTACTCTGAAAATATTTTGCTATTTATTTTTAAAGAGGCTTAAGGTATTTGAGAACACAAAGCATTTAAGTTTTGAAAATAATTACAAAGGCTATCTAACAGGAAAAAATGCCCTCCAGATAGAAATGCTTTATTGCTTTTTAAAAATTAAACATGCCCTGTGTTCATTTAGCATTCCATAGAACACCACATTTTTTTACATTGTTTGCAAAAGATTAAAACAGAAAGAGACGGAGCCATGGGAGATTTTTTTTTTAAAAAAAGCAATAATCAGTTTGTGATGAAGCTTTGAGTTATATCACTTACTTCATAAGCCATTCAATAATTTTACTCTTTGTTCGGAGATGTGGCAGAGTATATTTTTCTTCTCCATCTTGGAAGTACTTGAGTGTTGGAAATCCTGATATGTGAAATTTTTCTGCTACAGCTTTGTTGACAGTAGCATCTACTGCTGCCAGGGCATATGGTCTCTGCAATATAGAGCAGTATCTGTTCATCATAAATCATCATCTGTAAACAGCTAGCTTAGATGACAGACTGAATAGTCAAAGATCAGTATTCCAGAAATTGCTTAAAAAGAGCATGCAAGGCGTATCTAGAAAAGTGTGCTTGAACCTTCTATCACCACTACGCACTGGCGAGTTTAACAAGCTTTGCTATGACAGTGTATACCATCTATTTCAAAGATAATCTTCATGGAAAAAATGCCCCACTAGTCTACTAGATATTTTGACAAAAGTGGAGATATGGAAGGCAAGTATGAATGTGATCAGGCTGTGAAGCTTTGTTGGTTAATATTCATCTTTAAAGCTTGCTACATGTGCATGAGGACTCAGCCTTGGGTTTCACCTAAAAAGATTCTACAAAGCTTTCAGTTCTAGACATATCCTTCCTAATAGCCTTTATTGGCTTCAAATAACAAATTCTACCCACCTTTGTTCTCAAATCCTTTTAGCATTAGACAGCAGGTGAGATTTCCCCAACTGGTGTTTCGAATACAAAAGGACAAATACAAATACAAAATACAAAAGGACAAATACAAACACAAAAGGACAAAGACTCAAGTGTCCAAATTGTGCAGGAAGGCCAGCTCATATTGCATGACCCCATTTGAGTCTGGTCTTAATTGCACTGATAATCGCTACTATGCATAATTCCCTGCATTACTGGAAAGCAGACTAGGTAGGTATAAAAGCAAGGCAAAGCTTGTGACACCCACTTAAACAGATGTACAGAGAAAGAGAACGTCCTTATTTGCTTACAAGTACATAAGGTAAATTAAAGCCAATTTTCCCTGTGTCTGTGTTAAACACAAAGCAATGGAGAAGACAAAACATTTCTGTGGACCATTTGGACTCAGTCTTGTTATGTACAATGCAAGTCACTACAGCTGAATATATAAGCACCTTGCAATTTTTTGTCTGCATTGAAAGACAAAATGTTCTTGCTAACAATTTTGGCAGAGCTCATGCATTACCGATGAGATTATACTTTGCAACCACTGCTTTCTCAGCCCCTTGGGATGATGAGAACAGCTGAAATAGCTGCGGCAAGAAAGGAGAACCATTTTTATGATTTTGCTTATTTATTAAGGCTAATTCAAAAAACGGGGGTTGTGTGGGGGAATATGTTTACCTCACTGTCTGTATGAAGTGTCTCAGCAGCTTTCTCATATTCTGGCTTCATTTTTTTACAATGTCCACACCCTGTCAAAACAAAGCAAAAAAAAATCAGTTATCAGTACATATATAGATACATGTTTCCAAGAACACTACTTCACTATATTCTTCTCTAAGAAGAATGCTAGCTGCACCTGGGTTTGCCAAAATCACATGTTCTTTGCTCATCTAGGGATGATTGGGATAGCTAGCTTTTAACACTTAGCTACATTTTTATTCTTTTTTTAAAGAAAAGATGAAATACAAGAAGTCAATGCTTTAGTGGTAGTGATGTTATCCTTCACTTAACTATCTGAAATATATGTTGCAAATTTAGGCAGCCTCTAAGCACACAAGCTTTTATAGCACTTCTGCATTACCTATTGTAGCCACCATGATAACTGCAGTATTAGCTGCATTTGAAAGACCAACTTACCTAACGTTTGTGGTTGCTGTAAAATTTGAAACAAGGGATTCCTGATTCATGTCTCCTTCTGTACAACACTGCATTTTGCCAGACTTAAGATTCAGAAGCCAGTGACTTTGTCTTAGTACAGTACTGGTAATGTAGCTGTGATTAAGATACCTCTGTTTCACTAGACATTTTTGCTTAGAACCCTCACTTGCATGTACACTATGTGATTAGTTTTCAGTGTGGGAAACCATAACATCAGCAAAGTAATTCATTGATGTGTGGGAAGCTCTGGATGTGGATATTGCTCTTTCAAATATAATCTTCTTTTTCCTAGTCTTTGTCCCACTTAGAAGTGGAGTCCGCTATTCTTGTTTTCGCCTTCCATTTGGCAGTCGTGGGATAGGACTGGGTGACAACTTCATAGCGTTGTCAAGAGTGCTTATCCATAATGGTTTTGGATGTCCCCTTGCTAATGGCACCCCTTATACATAGGCTGTGGTCTTCCATATACTTTGCCCTGTCTATGTAATTAACTTAAAGAAGACGTAGCCCTCCATCAAGATTGTGAGGCTGCAAAATTCTTCTGCCTTCTGAGAGATCCTAAAAATCATTATCAGGGAGATTTTCAGAGAGTTTATTTATTTATTTAAAAAAATCATTCCAGCATTTCTCCCCGGAAGGACCCAAGGATTACATTTTAACAGTAACCCTCAAAATCCTCCAGCCAGCATGCAGTCCAGTCCACTATGGGTACCCCCACCCAAACACCCATTTTGAGGAATCTGAGTAACAAAATATCCTTGTTGGACTGGACAGGAGCAAAGGGAGCAACTTAATCCCAAACCATCCTCTTAATCTACGTCAGTGACATCACTGGCATTTCCAGCAACTGTTTGCTTGGCACATCTGCTTCAAAAAGTGCATGAGACAAGCCTGGAATTACGTTTCTGTCATCTGTTCACAGTCGTGTCAACTGTGTGCGTCACTGTAAACACACATCTGAAACTGGGTTTGACTTGGGTTATCTTAAACATCCCCCCACTAACGTAAACTGGAAAAAGTGCTGTTGGTCTCTGAGTGTAAAAAGCGTAGAAGATTCATGTGTGGGGAAAAGAACCTAAATGTCACCATCAGGGAGCAGACAGACGATAAAGCAGACTTGAATTTTATATGCGTGTAATTTCCATTAAGTAGTTCCCACTCCACCCCATGTTTTAAAAGACAAACTAGGCTCTGCACTGATCTAATGATGACTACACCCAGAGGCGTAGTGAACACATGGAAATGTTAGGCTGAAGACCTAACTACTCTCTTATGTTATATAAACCTATTAGATAAAGCAGTTAGAAACAGCTCCTCCTCTCTTCCACCTTCCAAGCCATAACAAACATTATACAGTATGCCTTATGAGGACACTGGATAAAATCTCTTGGATGATATATAGTAACATAAATAGACATGACACAGCCCAAGATTTATTGAGAAGTTCTCAGTACAAACTTGTAACATCATCCCCCACGCCCCCTCTGAACAAACAAGTCTCAAGCCCATCCTAGGACTCTCATGAGTCTGAAAAAATATTTTCTACATTTCTTAAATTAACCTATGACTGGAGCTTTTCAATCATCCCCATCAATTGCTCTGCCATTTTGTTTTAACACAATGTCCACACTGAAGAAAAGTTATATAAACCTAAATTGTACCCTCTTACCTAGGTCGAACAAATATATTAACCTATTGACGTTTTCACTTAAAAATAAAAATTAATGAAACCAAATGGCTCCAAATATAAATCCAGTTTAAAGACTTTATTTTTCCACTTTGTGACAGCAAAATATGGAATTACAGTGTATCACAGAAGTGAGTACACACCCTCACATTTTTAAACATTTTAGTATATCTTTTCATGGGACAACACTGAAGAAATGACACTTGGCTACAATGTACAGCAATGAGTATTCAGCTTGTATGACAATGCAAATATGCTGTTCACTCAAAATAAGGAAACACACAGCCATTAATGTCTAAACTGCTGGTGACCCCTAAGTGACAATGTCCAAATTGGGCCCAAGTAGCCATTTTCTCTCCCTGGTGTCATGAGACCAGTTAGTGTCACAAGGTCTCAGGTGGGAAGGGGAATCAGGTGTTATCACTGTCCCTCTCACAACTGGTGTTATCGCTCTCGCTCTCTCATACTAGTCACTTGAAGTTCCACATGGCACCTCATGGTCATGAACTATCTGAGGTTCTGAAAAAACAAATTGTTGCTCTACATAAACATGGCCTAGACTATAAGCAGATTGCCTGAAACGGAGCTGCAACACAGTGGCCAAGACCATACAGAGGTTTAACAGGACAGGTTCCACTCACAACAGGCCTTGCCATGGTCAACCAAAGAAGTTGAATGCACATGCTCAGCATCATATCCAGACATTCACTTTGGTAGAGCACCATATGAGTGCTGCCAGAAATTCTGCAGGGTTGTTCTCCCAGAAGGAAGCCTTATCTAAAAATGATGCACAAGAAAGCCCACATAAGGTTTGCTGCAGACAAGCAGACTAAGGACATGGATTTCTGGAATTATGTCCTGTGGTCTGGTGAGACCAAGATAAACTTACATGGTTCAGATGGTGTAAAGCGTGTGTGGGGGCAGCCAGGTGAGGAGTACAAAGACAAGTGTGTCATGCCTACAGTCAAGCATGGTGGTGGGAGGGTCATGGTCTCGGGCTGCATGAGTGCTGCTGGCACTGGGGCACTACAGTTCATTGAGGGAACCAAGAATGCCAGCATGTACTGTGACATCCTGAAGCAGAGCACGATCCCATGGCTTCAGACATGAGGCTGCAGGGCAGTATTCGAACACGATAAGGATCCCAAACCCATCTCCAAATGACCATTGCCTTGCTAAATAAGCTGAGGGAAAAGGTGATGGACTGCCCAAGCATGTCTCCAGACCTAAAACCTATAGAGCATCTGTGGGGCATCCTGAAATGGAAGGTAGAGGTTCGCAAGGTCTCTAACATCCACTAGCTCTGTGATATTGTCATGGAGGAGTGGAAGATGAATCCAGTCACAACCTGTGAAGCTCTGGTGAACTCTATGCTCAAGAAGGTTAAGGAAGTTCTGGAAAATAATGGCGGCCACACAAAATATTGATATTTGTGGTCAATTTGGACATTTTCTCAGGAGTGTGCTCACTTTTGTTGCCAGTGGTTTAGACATTAATGGCTGTGTGTTTCATTATTTTGAGGGGACAGCACATTTACACTGTTGTACAAGCTGTATACTCACTGCTTTACACTGTAGCCAAATGCCATTTCTTCAATATTGTCACATGAATATTTATGAAATGTCAGGAGGTATACTCACTTCTGTGATATACTGTATCTGGCCAAAGCCATTAGTTGTTCCAATTTTTCAAAAGCCAACATACTTTGGTAGTTTAACCATTATTGCTTGGGTAGCAACCAACTGTAGACCAACTGTCTGATCCAGTGCGCTTGTTGCCTAACCCATTTGATCAGATTACATTGCAGTTTAATACATCAGTATCTCACTGCTAAACTGTTATTTTCACCTGGATTTGAATATAGGGTTTAGTTTAGAAGGAGGAAAACAGTTACTTTCACCAAGATGCATGGGAGAGGATATTGGCAGTTTTGCTTTACACATCTTTCCTAATAATCCCCAAGGGGGGGGGGGGTGTCCTGCTTTTGTTCCAGCAGCTGCAAACTGTGTCAACATTGTCTTGACTATCCCTCATTCCAAAATCTCTTGTTTGAACAGTGATCACCAGCATAGATCCCATCCATATATACATAAAGTTTGTTTTGTTTTGTTTTGTTTTTTCTGCAATGCTTTACACCTTATACTTAAACTTTGCTTTTGTAATGCCCATTCTTCCATTCTTACTATTTTCTAAACTACTCTACATTCGATTGTCACTGAACATGGTCACCTCACTACTTGCTCCTCAACTCCATACCCCTTACAAATAGTGCCCCCCAAACAGTTCCTTGAGGAACTCATTTACACCCCTGCACTGCAAGAAACGTTCTAACATTCCTACTTTGCTTCCTGGTCTTCAGCCAATTACTGATCATAAGAAGGTGTTTTCTCTCTTCTTGTGTGACTGATAAACTTGCGCAGTAGTCTTTGAAAAGTCTTTTTACAAGTCCAAACAAATGACATCTACCAGATCTTCCACATCCACATGTGTATCAACAGACTCAAAGAACTCCGTAAAGTGCTTCAAGTAAAGCCTAAAGCTGATATGAAAAGTGACAAGCCCTGTCACTGAATACTTAATAAATCAGCTGACGTGCAAGATTAATTTCCAGCTCATAGATATCTCAAATTTATACAAGTGGCCAACAGTACACAGGTCTCTCTTAGTGGCTAGAACCTTACCGGTGTTTATGTAAACTCTGTGTAAGCTGGCATGGCTAATTGCAGCTAGCTGATGAGCTGGAGGGCTTCATCTTGGTTGCATACCTAGCCATGCACCTGCTTGTGCAACTAATATCATATCCTGCCACCTCAGGAAACAGCCTTAGTGTTCATCCACACACACACACACACACACACACACACACCTGGATGCAGACAGAACCAGATCAAAATAAGAAAGAAAGAAAGAAAGAAAGAAAGAAAACAAAGAGCGTTGGGAGGGGTAAAAAGTCTGGGAAGCCACAAGAAAAAGAAACACGCCTCTGTATGTACCAGAATAGCTGTTGCATAGCTCAGTGGTTCAGGTGTCCAGTGGCTGTAGAGCCAAAAGTTGGGCGTTTGATTACCCCCCCCCCCACGCTTCCTATGATGACAGCCAGCCTGTGTGGCCTTGGACAAACTACACTGGCCCAGGGCACCTCCAGAAGAAGGGAATAGTATACCACTTCTTAGTATTCTCTATGTGGAAAGCCCTTAAATGGGTTGGCATAAATCAGAATTGGCTTACAAGCACATCGTTGTCATTGTTATCATCATCATCATTTACTAAGATAAGAAAAACCTCCACAGTGCTTCTGGTAAAGGGGTCACTTTAGAAAAAGTGCTTAATAAGGGACTTAAATAGGTACAAATGCATTATTTGGGAACAGCCCCATATCTCAATACCCAGTGAGCAATTAGCATGCAGCAGTGTGAGCCAATAACATTGTTTTCGGCAAGGCTTTGTTTGGCTGTTGTTCTATACATGTATGTCACTGTAGTGTGGGGCGAAATAGGCTACAATATTCAATTGTTTTTTTTTAAAAAATCAAATATGACAGAATTCTTCTATATTTAACTAGAGACTAGCCTAGTTAAATTCAGTTGAGCCCAATTCAGTTACTTCACACATAGCAATCTATTTATTACCCCATTTATATTTTATGAAACACACACACTCTTCTGGCTGAGAGTTATTATGTTATGAACTGTGTGAAGTTTTGATGAGGTTGGCATCGGGAATAAGCACAGTTGGTTCCAGCTGCAAAGTATAGTGTGAGTATGGACTTGATCATATTTCCATACCTCCCTTTTCCTCATAATTTTCTGATCTCATCATTCTGGGTGGAACAGGCAGATAAACATAGCAATGGTGGTGAGAACTGTTATATTTTCATATTACCAAGGGGCCTTAGGCAAAGCTCTTCCCAGCCCATCACCCACTATTTCATATATATTTACTGAAATTGGTCACCACCTTTTTACTGCGTGGAAATTAAATCCCTGGAACCACCATCACATATCAGTCCAGAATCCACCCACTTTTCATTGGTCTTGCAAGGTTAATCACCACATCCTTTCAGCGTACTTTCAAGTGACAAAAAATAATAATAATCTGAATGCTAACTTTGGACAACCTCACATACCTCATAATGGCTTCTATTCACTTTCAGATGCCTTGCTGCAAAGCTCCTCTAAGTTTTCTATGAAAACGGCCAGAGATCCTCTTATATCCAGTGTTGTAAAATGTTCTGTTTAAGGTTTGCTTGGAATGTCCAAGTTTTTATAGCAAAATATAATTGATGTGTATCCTTCAAAGAGATGTGCTAGATGTGTATATTGACATGACTGCACTAAAACTCAAAGCCTAAAGAAGTGAAGTAAGATATCTGGTCCCAAGAGTGGAGGAGGTCAGAAATCAGGTGGAAAGGTATCCTCAGGTCAGCAGGGATCCATTAAAATCAGTTCCCCTAAGCACTTGTCTAGAATCACTGAAAATATACACAGCTATCAGGACTCCTAGAACTTTCTCAGAATAAAGTTTTCCAGTGGGAGCTGATTGCAAATGCATGTGTTCACTTCTTCATAAGTATCATAATGGCACCTTTAGCCTTTGGCTCAAATTATCTGTGAGAGTGTATTTGAAATGATCCTCTCCCAAAGTTTCAGTACCATGGGGATTCCTTTGTTTAAAGGCCAAGTATTACCAGACTCCTACAGCAACAAATGTAGGAGATAACACTATAGGGCAACCAATTGTTGCATTTATCATTATCGCTTTTAGATACCTCCAGTGAGGAAAATATCTGGATATTCTTCTATTAGGAGCTTTTGACCTCTTCTAGAAATTCAGGCTGCACCTACACGCGAAGCACAGCAAGATGGTACAATCAATGGCTACTATTCCAGATGGTTGTGTTTATCAGCGGAAATATGCTTCCGAGTTGCTGGGGAACAAGACCAAGTGGATGCTGTTGCTTGGAGGCTTCTCAGAGGCATCTGGTTGGTCACCAGGAGAGCAGCATGATGGATAAAACAGATATTTGCTCTGTCCAGGAGGGCTCTTCTCATGTTCTTATCAAAGAATATACCACCTTCAGGCTATAGGCAGTGAATGTCCCTTATGCATGCTTCCCTAGATTGAAAACATACTGTGTTCTTGCAAAGAGGAAAACAACATACTGGGGCAGCAAGATTCCATGTCAGCCTTTGAGGAAGCATTCATCCCTATGATCCCTCCACCTGCAGTGTCTCAGGCCCTTCTCCACTGTAGGCATTCTTCTACATCTGCATTCTATATGAGCTATCTGCTATGTGCATAGGCCATCTTCAAACATGCAAGTCTGTGGTGCAGTTTAACTAATGAATTGAATTTAAAATATTTTAATCCTGCCTTTCTCCTTAAAAAAGACTAATCACTACTACCTGGTCTACAGGTGCAATAGAATGGCATAAACCATTTCTTCCACATTAGAGATAGATTGCATTTTGGAATGGCTATTTGAGAAATAAGCAAAAACACTGTTGCTGTCTATAGTACAAGAGGACCTCCATATCCATGGTGGATTGGTTCCCATCCTCACCGCCGGGGCGCCCCCCCCGCGGGGGGGGGGGAAAAAATCCAGATTACAGCGAACACTATAGGTGGGCACAGTTTGATTTGGGCTGCCTCGTAGAAAGCTCAGTACATGCCACTACAGGGGCTTCAGGTTCCCTCCACCCATCCCCAGCCAACTGCCCCACTGACCTCTCCTCATCAGGGCCCTCTTCCTCCAGAGGGGCAGCTGGCTGGTGGGGAATGCATAGGGGATGTGGTGCTGCGTGCTGAGCTTCGTACAAAGCAGGTCAAATCAATTTGTGCCCCACTCTAAAGAAAGTTATACAGACATTATGAAATTATATTTCCCTAGTGAACACTGTACACCAGGCATGTCCACACTTCGGCCCCCCAGATGTTTTGGACCACAACTCCCCGAATTCTAAGCTTAGATTGCCAATGACAAAAGACTGTGGGAGTTGTGGCCCAAAACAGCTGGAGGGCCAAAGTTTGGACATGCCTGCTGTACACAGCAGGTCCATGGCTCCGTCTCATGGCTAGTTCTGGTAACGTCATAGTTAGAAATATATATTAATGGGGTTTTTCTTTTGATGTTTTTAATATTTTCAGACTATGGATGAACGAATCAGCAGATACTGATCCTGTGGATAAGGTCATCCTACTGTATATTAAATTTACTTACACAGTACATTAAATGTGCACATCATATACCATATTATATTAACACATTGTTGCTGTTGTTGCTCTTGTTAATTTATCAATTTTGGAGGGATGGGGAAAGAAATCCAAGAAGGCAGACCTGGTAAAATTTGAGACAACAATCCCCAATTTTGATGTGGTAGCTGAAGGGAGTTTGCTACTTGAAGTCCAGGCTGGGTCAAGTGAGACAAGAAGCTAGGAAATGGCAGCCAAGTGTTCAGGGAAGGAGACTGCGCACTATCCTGCCTGTCCAGTGCTCTCACTATTAACCTCTACATTTTTGTGTAGTGGCTGCTGCTGTCTCCCTCTTACTATGCTCTGCGAAGGCATGTTTTGACTACATTCTGCATACTTTAGATAAGGGTTTTGACTGAGAGACACAATGTGCACTTAATATCATAGCTTAAGAAATCACCCTATATCCCATCGTCCCTAATTTTCTTACAAGCAGTATAAACCACAGAGCCCAGCATTTTGCTCATATGGCTTCTTGTGCAAATTCAACCAGTGTACATTATTTTAGACTTAGGTATGTGGCCAATGATCACTTACTTTAATAAGTATATACAATATTGTTAAATGGTAGTTAATCCAAAAAAAACCCCACAACCCAGGTTCAATATGATAAATGCAGACAGTTGATTCCCGTGGCATGGTTTTATTCCCAAGGTATGATTCTGCACTGTGGGGAGGAGACTGTAGCTCATGCAGAAGCTGGCAGGTTCTGTCCTTGGCTTCTGCAGTTAAAAGGCCCTGTTTGTGTATGATGGGAAAGCCTGCTACACCTCAGACCATGGGGAATCAAGATGCCACCCAGAGCTGAAATTGCTATAAGCTGGTACATGTCCACTTCCTATGTTCTGCCTCCATCAAGTTGAGAAGGTTTTTTTTCCTATTGACTTACTCTTTTGCCTGCTCTTCAGATCTCACAAAGATCCATATTTAAACATTCATATTTGAAATTCCACAGTCATTGAATCAATGTACAAATTACACTGACGATGATTAATGATTTCGGTCACCATTCCAACTTTTTAAACTCAATGTGCTAGAAGCCCAACATCTGTTTTTATTTATCTACCCATCATCTCTACTATTCCATATGCACTATCTCAGGTCTCTTGAATACAAATGTCTCACAGTCACTTGATTATTTTTTTACATCTATTGAATGAATATGGGTTATGAATAAATATATTCACAAATCCTTCATGTAGTTTTTGGCACAGTCTTATCCATTGCTCTGACCTGAAGCTGAAGACAAGATACAGGCAAAATATATAGATCACCAACAGTCTCAGCACAGGTGGGAAAACATAGAATTTCTGACTCCTATACCCCCAAGCAACATACTGATTTAGAAAGACATAATCCCCAAGTGGTGGTTATTAAATTCTTTCTATTGACAAGCTACTTGGGTAATATTTGCATTGATTCGCTTGCTTCAACATTCTTCCATGGCTGCATGCCACAAATATTTATGTTAATGAACTGATAAAAAGTTTAGAAATGTGTTATAAACATTTATCTTGCCTGACAGCGAGTGCAGATGGGATAGATTAAGAATTAAGGTATGTTGGCACAGTGGTAGCAATGAGGATAAACATAAAAATGGATTTCCTTGCTGAAGGGCAAGGTTGAAGCTGTGCTTGGGCTCTCATAGGGGTCTTTCACAAATCTGAGAATCTGGTAGTTTAAAATCCCCTGCAAAATAAGCTATTCCTATAAGATATTACTAGCAGATTAAACTAGCGGACTAAACTGAGCATTCCCTTAAAATGCCATGGCAGAGGTCCCTCTACCATGTTATCAAGTATAGTGGATAGACTGAAAATTGGAACACATACAAGGGAAGTGTGTATGTGTGTCTTTCCGGAAGCAGGCAAAGACCTTCCTCTTTAGGCAAGCTTTCTCTGAAGGATGGACTACCTATTATGTGACTTTTAGATGGATTACCATGCATGAACAGTGTATTCCATGTTAGTTTCCATCCCTCATAATGGAATTGTTTTCTTTTCACGTGCTCTTTGTAGCTTTAATGTTACCTTTGAACACTGTAAGATGCCTCTTGTAATTCTCTGTCCCTAACTTGAGTATATCTTCAAGGTTCTGGACTGTATATTGTCTCTGATTATTGTAAACTGCCTTGGGTCCTTCGCAAAGCAGAAAGGCGGGGTAAAATATTCTAAATAAATAAATGTGTGAAAAGAAAGGGAAAGAAAAGAGATGCAGAACCACTATAATCTTCTATCTAGATACTATCATGGAAGTGTATATACATCCACACCCGTGCATTAGGAAAATGCTACATAAATATGGGTATTTAGAAGCATTTCTGTTTGACTATAGACAATGAACTGTAGGTTATGACTCTTTTCAAATGAATGTAGCTCATACTTTGAGATTAAATCAGAAGTCAAATGCAAAAAGAACAGATAGAATTGGATAATATGCAGAGAAACAAATGTTTCCAAACACAGAAAAACCAGAGAGATGCACAGGCAATAAGAACAATGAGGAACAATGTGATAATCATAGTTGTTTTAAAAAGAGAAAGAGCCTGAAATCTAGACATAAGCAGAAAAAGAGAAGAGCAAGGAGTAGTCATCGATCTTGGTCTGTAGCAGAAGTCCATACAAGTCTGCCATATTTACACAAGGAAAAAAATGTAAAGATGAGAGGCTTACAAATCAACAACTGCTTAACTTGAGAAATAGGAAGAACTTGCACTTTATACCAAAAAGAAGAGCACCACAGAAAAAGAAAGCTAGGATGGAGAAGTTGCTAGAATGTTGGACTTAGAAAACCTAGGCTCAGCTTCCCTCTACTTGAACTCACCAAAGGTAAGCTACTACAAGAGCATGCCACATATCTTGCAGATCAATTCTACTACAGTTTCCTTTACTTGGAAGTAACATGATGCAACATTATAGCAATATAGCTCAGGTTCAAGAATTAAGATATAGTAACCCCCCACCTATCGTGGGGGTTAGGGATCCACCCGACCCGCAATGCTTCAAAACCCGCAATATGTGGAAGCGGGTCGGGTGGGGCCTGGGGGGCCGCGCGGCCCACCGATCGCTCCCTGCCACCCCCCGTGCGGCTCCGAGGCACAGGTACTGTGATCCCGCGATATAGTGGGACCGCAGTACCTGAACCGCGAAATGGCAGAGGGTGACTGTATCTGGAAAGCTGGTTGCCATGTCCTTATAATTTAGAAGTGCTAAGAAAGCAGCTTATATATCAAGGAACGCCAGCAGATCATTGGTTAGATGTATTTGTTCAGACGAGAGCTACAGGCTTATAGCCTCTCTTGGGGTATTTATAGATGAAGCTGCATTACTGATATTGCCAGGCTTTATTTGAAGATTTTCTCTTCTCTTTGTAACTCTCCTGTGTTTCTTCAGCATTTTTAAGTTGGACAGAAAATCCATTAAGGAGGCAAAGATGGAAGAACAGCACAATTTCTTCTGACCTACATCATCATTAAATTATACTATGCTTTCTATAGCAACAATTTATTAAACAGCCAGATTCTTGAATATTAGCTATAAAGACAAGCAGAAGGAAAAAGGTGAGCCTGCAATTTCCTGAGCGTTAGTTCCTATCCAGCTGGTGTCCTGCTTCTTAACGCAAATGATTACAACTCAGTCACTAGTCTGTATATGGAAGGAATCTCTCTCACACATCATCCAATTCCATTTGAGTTTACAGTATTTCTACAGATCCTTTGTACAGATACGAGCTGTTTGCTAATGCATTCCTTATGCATATGCCAAAAAACCTTCCCACCTTCTCTGCTTCACGCTGTGCTTGTTACACTCTACAATCGCTCTGGCTATGATACAATTTTGTACTTAAAAACGAGCACCGTAAAGCCTAAACAAAAGAAAAAAGTAACACATTTTAAAAAGGGGGTTACAATTGTTTCACACTTGCAAAACTTCGTACAACATGATAGCTGTTTTATTTTGATGCATTTAACTTTCTGTATTTCAGGAAAAACTGCCTGGAAGTGGGTTGCACTGGGATTTAAAAAAAGTGTAGTGAAATGCCAGAAACACTAAACATTTGGATGCATAGGGAACACAGCCAAAAGACAAGAAAGAAAGCGGCCTTTTCCCCTTGTTTCAATGAGTGTGTGTGTTGTGTCATTACAGTCATGACTGACTCTTCGTGACTCCTCAATATATGAATCCTAAAGACAATGCCTGTTAATCACATTTTTTTTTAAAAAAAATCATAGTTTTGCAGTCTGATGGTGAAACAGCATTTAACCCAGGATTCACAGACCAGAGTCTGCTGAATGAAAGAGACTGTGGGCTCTGCGGTAAATGACCATACAGAACGTTATGAATGGGGGAAAAGTGCAGACATAATTCAAATTAATTGATATTGAGCATCAGGTAGAAGAAATACATCTTCAAAAACCAAAAGCATACAGCTGATTTAATGACACAAAATACTTTTATTGGTTCATCAGTCATTAGAAGGACCAAGGTAAAAGCTTTGAAGTTTTCCCAGACCTGCCATGAATAAATGGGAGTCCCAGCAAAGAAGGATCCCATTTCTAAATATGGTTTTCTCTGGATCCATGGGAGCATGTGAACAATGAATACCAATGTTTGTATTCTCGAAGGCTTTCAGGGCCGGGATTTTATAGCTGTTGT
>JAHTLZ010003547.1:2924866-2953822 GCA_023846285.1 Phrynocephalus versicolor | reverse complement strand
GGGCAGGGAGCTCAGGGAACTCCTTGCCCTCTGAAGATGCCGGCCACAGAGTCTGGCAAAACATCAGGAAGAAAAACTTCCAGAACATGGCCAAACAGCCCAAAAAAACTCACAACAGCTATAATACAAATTTTCTTCATGCAGCCATTAGAGAGCCTATTAGGAAGGTTCTAGGGCAGCTTTCTCTTACAGTTCCATTAACTGGAGTGCAACTCATATGTAGGGCACCAGGTTAAGGAAAGACTGGCCCAGCGCTTCTAGAAAGGGGTGAACAAGCAACCCTATAACTCAAAATTATGGGGTGTGTGTTTGTGTGGAAGGATTCTTAAAGTCACTCTGTGCCTTCAAGGGGCTACAGGAGCAATTCTGTTAAGTATGGAGGCCCCCAAGCACTTCCATAACCTCGCACATGCCCATGTGTTTTAGGATCTTTTGGGGGGAAAGGCCACTAGGGGGTAAAAAGTGGATTTAGTAAAAAAATAATCATTGTAGCAAACAAAAATGGGATTGGGGGGGTCATGGGAGCAGCCAGCACTAGGAAGGGGAAGTGCAGCTCTGTACTTCTAGCGCTCACTAACCATGTTTTAGAAGCCTCCACCCTCCAAACATAAGATGCCTGGATCTTTTATTCCTGGGGAGAATAGTTTACCACCACCGAACACAATCTGCAGAAAGCACAAGGCCAAGAGCCAAGAATTACAAATATAACCATATTTAAAAACAGGATGAACTTGTGTGCAGTGCTCAGAGAGTGAAGCTGGGGGTGAGATGTCAACACCCTGGACCCTCAATCATGGGGTACCCCAGGGTTTGGCTAGCTCCCTCATACAATTTAACATCTATCTGAAGCCGCTGCAAGAGGTCATCCAGAGTTTTGGGGTTTGCTGCCATTAGTATGCTGATGACATGTAGCTCTGTCTTTCCTTTGCCACCTCTGCAGTGGAGGCTGTCTAGATCCTGGTACGCTGCCTGGTTGCGGTTATGGAATGGACCAGAATGAATAGGCTCTAGTTGAACCCTGACAAGACCAAGGTTCTGTTCTTAGGGAGTCCTCTCCCCAGTCTGAATGGGATTTGCTTCCATCTGGCAGAGTGAGTGAGGCATCTGGGAGTGGTACTGGAACTAGCTCTCTCCTGGGACTGCCAGATAGCAGCTGTGTCCAAATCAGCATTTTAGCAGCTTCAGCTCATCACTGAAATTCGCCCCTTTCTTGATGACACCTCCCTGAGAGCAGTTATGGATGCACTGGTGATTTCCCAGATTGACTATTGTATCACACTCTACATGGGGTCACACTTGAATCTCATCCATAGACTGCAGCGGGTGCAGAATGTGGTAACTAGGCTGGTGGTTGGTGTGAGCAAATATGACCACATCACTCCAATACTGGCTCACCTGTATTGGCTACCTGTTGCGTCCCGGATCAGGTTCAAGGTGATGCTTTTAACTTATAAAACCCTCCATGGCTTGGGATATGAATATAAGACAGAGCGCCTGTCCCTCAGATTAATGAATGTCCATCCAACTAGATCTTCTTTAGCATTGGCACTTAGAGTGGCCACCCCTAGAGAAGCATGAAAAAATGGGCTTTCTCAGTGGCCACCCCTGCTCTTTGGAAAAAACTGCCAGTTGACATCCGTTTGGCTCCATCTGTGGCAATATTTTAGAAGTCTTTGTAGACCTGGCTCTACCTTGAGGCTTTTGGCAGTGCTGGACATTACTCACCAGCTAACTGGCTCCCTATTATGTTTGTTCTATGTGTTTATTACGCTTACTTAATATATGTAAAAAGTTATTTTTATTTTAACCTTACTTGTACACTGCCTGGAGTGGTTCTCTGAATTAAACTTGGTAATAAATAAATAAATAAATAAATAAATAAATAAATAAATAAATAAATAAATAAATAAATAAATAAATAAACAAACTTCACATTCAATATAGTTCTGAAGATGACTATTTATTGTTTATTTATTTATTAAATTTATATACTGCTCCATCTAGCTACATGGCTACTTGGGGAGGTTAGAGCAGGCTAACGTAGATGCCAAAATATCAATAAAGAAGCCTAATATTTTTTTATCAATTTAGTAACTAATTTGGAGCAATTTTCTTCTGTTGGAGTACTTTTAGATGATCTGACCAAAGATTTGTATAATATGGTGCTGAGACAGCTGGTGCTCTTATTCACCAGGAAGAAATGGAGACATCCCAATATGACAAGGAGGCCTGCCCAACAGGTAGACCGCGGGCTACTGGTAGCCCGTGAAGGGTTCAAATGTAGCCCACTGGCCATCAAAAAAAAGGGAGGGGATAAGTTCTCCACCCCTCCCTCCTTCCATTCCAAGGACCACAACTGCCCCAGCAAAGTTCTGGGTCTGCCAGCCCACTGTCTCAGCCGAGTGGGGCAGTTCAAGGGCCATGGAGCATTGAAATTTGTTCCCTCCAGAATGGATTAATTGATTTTCAATGCATTCCTATGGGAAACCCATCACTCTACTTACAAAAGTTTTTACTTATGAGCATGTGGTTGGAACGGATACAATTTGTAAATAGAGGTTTTAGCGTAGTAGCCCTCATGCACTTTGGGCCGGAAAAAGTAGACCTTGGCCTGTTCAAAGTTGAACAGCCCTGTGATAAGGGAATAGCAGGTTCCATTATGATAAGGGAATACAGTAGCATCTGACTCAACTACCACCGACTTCACTACCCCTTTACGTCTAGACACATGCTTACAGAACACAGCATGGCACAACATCAGCCACAAAGTGGGACTGATGGACTGAGAAGCTAAAGAAGTCCCATGCAGGCACAAAATGTATTACTGCATAAGAGATAATAGAACACCCTGGCACCACATTAAATTCATCTGTAAGGGAATTCATCTGTATTAATTCATCTGTAAGGGAAGAACAATGAATAGAGTCCTTTAAAATGAGTCCACACAGGCAATAAAACGAAAGAAACAGGGGACTTGACACAATTTACTAAGCATTGCTGCTCTTCAGCAAACCCCCTCTTCCACTCATGCTAAGAAATATTACAGGAGTGTAAGAAGTTAAATTCATATTAGGAAACAAAAAAGGCAAACAAACAAACCTAAAACAGAAGTAAATAGCACACAGTAGGTGACATGAAAAGGGCTCTCAGTTCTGATGAGAGAAAGCAGAGGCCCAGAAATTTTCTACAAGTGTGACTAAACAATTGTACTGTACAGTAGCTCTTTTTTCAGGCTCTTGATATAAGGAAGGACTTCTTCACTGAAGAGTCAACACAGCATTTGATTTATGGAAAATATGGAGAAAAGGGGAAATCTAAAAGAATACCGATAGTTGATCTCCCTAACACAATAGAGCACACTTTATACCACAAGCTACTCTTCAGACAGTCTTTGTTCATTATTCCTCATTAAGCAATGCTTCCTGCACCACCCCCACCACCAAAAGGGGGTCATGTGAGAAATAAATGTATAAAAATCCTACATCACATATACAACACTAGCCTATTTGTATGGACACGGAAGGAGGGGAGTTTGAGGTTTTTGTATTTTTCCCTTCCTCACTTGGGTACCCTCAGCTGCACCTGAACCTCTCTCCAGTGTAATCCCAGTGCCCTGGGGGCTCTCTCTTCTTCTGGAGAAGAATCTGCCCAGTAGGTCCCCAACTAATATTCCCAGGCATCTCCCCAATTACAATGCTTCTCATAGGTAGAAACGTTCAGGTGCAATTCTAATACAAACCAGCTGCACAAGCACTTTCATTTTCCATCTTCATGATTACTGAATCCTTAAGAACAACTAGGTCTATCCAGAACTAAATATTTTTGTAGATTTAGGTTATATGTCTTGTAAGTTACGGATTAAGAAAAATAAGAAACCATTTTAATTGCCCTCATATATTAAATTAGGTGATTTACCACATTTTATCCCTTAACTCAATTGAACAGATCTTTTATTATGTGCTCATATTATTTTTAATCTTTATCAGGATACAGAGCCAGAGTAGAGGGCTGATTTTCGTTTACAGCTAATTACAAGAACTGAGCAAGGGTGAACTCATGAAAAGAGGTGAAAAACTCAGCAATGGCCAGAGGACTGGAAAAGATTGGTCTACATCCCAATCCCAAAGAAAGGCAACACCAAAGAATGCTCCAACTATCGCACAATTGCACTCATTCCACACACTAGCAAGGTTATGCTCAAAATTCTACAAGGGAGGCTTCAGCAGTATGTGGAAAGAGAACTTCCAGAAGTGCAAGCTGGATTTCGAAGGGGCAGAGGAACTAGAGATCAAATCGCCAACATGCACTGGATTATGGAGAAAGCCAGAGAGTTCCAGAAAAACATCTACTTCTGCTTCATTGACTATGCCAAAGCCTTTGACTGTGTGGACCACAACAAACTATGGCAAGTCCTTAAAGGAATGGGAGTGCCTGACCACCTTATCTGTCTCCTAAGAAATCTATATATGGGACAAGCAGCAACCGTCAGAACTGGATATGGAACAACTGACTAATTTAAAATTGGGAAAGGAGTACGACAAGGCTGTATACTGTCACCTTGCCTATTTAATTTATATGCAGAGTACATCATGCGAAAGGCAGGTCTGGATGAATCACAAGCCAAAATTAAGATTGCCGGAAGAAATATCAACAACCTCAGATACACAGATGATACTACTTTGATAACAGAAAGTGAGGAAGAATTAAAGAACCTCTTAATGAGGGTGAAAGAGGAGAGTGAAAAAAATGGGCTGAACCTCAACATAAAAAAAACTAAGCTCATGGCCACCGGTCCCATCACCTCCTGGCAAATAGAAGGGGACGAAATGGAGGCAATGACAGAGTTTATTTTCTTGGGCTCCTTGATCACTGCAGATGGTGACTGCAGCAACAAAATTAAAAGACACATGCTTCTTGGGAGGAAAGCAATGGCAAATCTAGGTAGCATCCTAAAGAGTAGAGACATCACTTTGCCAACTAAGGTCAGGATAGTCAAAGCTATGGTTTTTCCAGTAGTGATGTATGGAAGTGAGAGCTGGACTATAAAGAAGGCTGATTGCTGCAGAATCGATGCTTTTGAGCTGTGGTGTTGGAGGAGAGTCTTGAGAGTCCCCTGGACTGCAAGGAGATCAAACCTATCCATCCTGAAAGAAATCAACCCTGAATGTTCACTGGAAGAACAGATTTTGAAGCTGAGGCTCCAGTACTTTGGCCACCTCATGAGGAGAGAGGAGTCCTTGGAAAAGTCCTTGATGTTGGGAAAGATTGAAGGCAAAAGGAAAAGAGGACGGCAGAGAATGAGATGGTTGGACGGTGTCATCAATGCAGCCAATATGGATTTGACCAAACTCCGGGAGGCAGTGGAAAATAGGACGGCCTGGCGAGCTCTGGTCCATGGGGTCACGAAGAGTCGGACATGACTGAATGACTGAACAACAACTACAAGGAGAGAGAACCAGAACAGAGAGCTGATCTTAATCTGCATACAAATACAATAGCATTTCTGCAGGATAAATCTGTGGATAGGCCAAATCCAGAGAGGAGGAAGATAAGCACATTTTTCCTATTGGATATGGATACAGAGGAGAGAAGAGCTTGGGAACTTTCCAGCAGCAAAATGACTATCAAGATAGAAAAACAACTTATGAAGATAACAGACCTAGCAGAAAAAGATAAAATCCAGAAAGGGAATTTTTGGCTTAGTGAATTGATTATGTAACAAGTTTGTTCTCTGTATTTTGATTGTCATGATATGGAAATTAATTCCATTAACTGTCATGATATGAGAAATATTAAGTGGAAGTGTGAAGACCAACCTGAAATATAAATAAATATTAATCTGTTAGACCTTTAAAAGAATTGTGGTAGTTAGGTATAGATAAGAACTTTTATACATAAAGTGAAATCTGTAGACCAAGAGTTATGGAAGGCTTTTGAAATTAGGTATCGTTTAGAAGAACAGCTTAATATACCTTGTTGATGACATCTATCATATATTACAGGGCTGTTCAACTTTGAACAGGCCAAGGTCTACTTTTTCCGGCCCAAAGTGCCTGAGGGCTACTACACTAAAACCTCTATTTACAAATTTTATCCGTTCCAAGCACATGCACTTAAGTAAAAACTTTTGTAAGTAGAGTGGTGGGTTTCCCATAGGAATGCATTGAAAACCAATTAATCCATTCTGGAGGCAACAAATTTCAATGCTTCATGGCCCTTGAACTGCCCCGCTCGGCTGAGACAGTGGGCTGGCAGACCAAAACTTTGCTGGGGCAGTGGCAGTCCTTGGGATGGAGGGAGGGAGGGGTGGAGAACTTATCCCTTCCCTTTTTTTGATGGCCAGCGGGCTACATTTGAACCCTTCGCGGGCTACCAGTAGCCCGTGGTCTACCTGTTGGGCAGGCCTGATATATTATGACAGCTAAAATATATCCTAAAATGTTTAGCTAATTAAAGACTTAAATAGCAGGATTGAATATACTGTTAAGGTCAGACAGGCTAGTTCAATATTGTATTTTGCTATCTCTATCTTTTGTATTACATGGAAATGTAAGTAAAGATAGCTGGAATATGGATGGGACAAAAAGGAAATTAAGCATGAAAGTATGTTCTTTTAGGTTGGGGAAGGAGATATGAATTACACTTGGCTGAAATGTTGGGCAGAAATTGTGACTGAATTTGTAACACAACAGAAGACAAGCAACATGTTTGTTTTATTTTTATTTTTTCCTAAATAAAAATGTATTTTAAAAATACACAACTGAATCCACAATAAGATCATAAACACATATTCAAGAAGCAAGATTGGTAAAGACAGAATAAGATTGGAAAGCAGATCATGAGAAAGATAATTAATGACCTGGGAAAGCAGATCTAAATAGCCATGTCTTAGATGTTTTTAAAGACCAACAGTGAGGGAGCCAATCAAATCTCAGGCGGAAATTGGTTCCATAAACATTAGAGAACCAAGAGCCAATCAAAATGCCATGGTACCTCGTAAGACGAATGCCCTATAAGATGAAAACCTCATAAGATGAATGGCAAAACTCGTAAGACAAATTTTGCCTATGGGATGCCTTGCAAGACAAATTCTATGCATTCCTATGGGAAAGTGTGTTAAAATATTTCGTAGGATGAATTTTTTGTAAAATGAATTGACCCGTAGAACAAATTGAATTTGTTTTAAGAGAAGAAGCACCACTTGTATGCACATCTCTAGATTATATGTACATCATTCACATACAATCCATGAGGAGACAATTCCTCACATCTACATCAATCTCAACATTTTCATTTCCTCTCTACACCTACAGTATCTCCATGCACAACTCAAAATGAGCAACTCTCTGGAAAAAATATTGAGAGTGTGCAGAAATGGGAAACTGGTTTCTCTGGAATCTGCAAAAAGGCTTTCACTATCAGCAGATGTTCACAATGGGAACCTCATCTTAGAACGTACAGTATAACCAGACCAGCAATTGCAAGTGTAGCACAAATAGATTAAGGATGGACAACTTATATAGCAATATGGGTTTAAATATTTCAACTTTACAAGTCTCTTAAAATTTTACTGCATCTTGTTAGAGAAGTTAGAACTCTACCAAAAAGATGCATAAAGTGAGCTAAACTCTGGTATACTACATTTTTTGTTACAGGCAAAGCCAATTTTATAGTTCTTTTAAAACCTAAGGAATTATTAAAGCGGACAAAGGGAAAGTCATTTGTCAAGACTGCTATTACAATCCACCCCTCACACCCCGCCAAGTGCCACCTATGCTAACCATCTGTCATATGAACTGTTTTCACCTTACAACTGTTACTGCGGTAGAAGAATGCTTTTGTCCTTTTCCTCTATGATTCAGTCTTTAATTAAGCTTTGGCATTTCCCTGCTTTTGCATATCTCACTTAGCAACCTCGGTGCTCTCTCTCAAAAGTGCTTACAAAAGGAATGCTGTATTTTTTTTTAAAAAAAATGAAACATAGAAGCTATCTTTCCTATGCTTTAAAAGAAAAGGAAGACTTGTATTATTATACTCTAGAAGCATGAGCTGCAGACGTTCACATGAGATGCATTAGGATATGAGCCATTTAAGGTCATGATCTAATTTACACTTGACAGTAAGAATGCTTACCCTCCACAACTGTATGAACGTTGTCATTATTTGATTAGCCCAGACAGTATCTGCATGAGAAAGGCCATCTCTGACAGATTCCTATGCAGTGGATGCCAAGAGCTATTCCAGCTTCCATCACGATGGAGCTAAATCCTTTCATGTACGTATCACATTCTGCAGCCAATGTATTTCAAACATCATATACAGTACATGATTTTGATTCACTTAAATCGCTTTCCTATATCTGAACGTGGCACATGGGCTCATTATAATTTTAGATTGCTGGTGCTGACGTGCCACAAAAGGAGAGCACTTAAAGACACTGAAGAAGTGAGATTTTGAGCTTCTAATGCCTGCTCTGTGAAGCTAAGTCTGTATTTAAAATCTGTATTGAAGCAAGTCAAACCTGCAATGAAATGTGGCAGTCTCTCCCTCTTTCTCCTTCTTTAGAGGACCATTTTGGGTCAGGGTCAGTCAATCAGGCTTTCCGTGCCATCGAGTCCACATGATGGGGAAAGCATAAGCAATACTCCTACATCCCACTGTAAAGAACTTATAGAGGATTCCATTTTGTCACAGACAGACTTGAAACCTAAGGTTTTTACTGCCTTAGATAGAGGTGGGGGGAGGGGCTCCTAGAAACTATGGAACACAAGAAAGTGAACCTTTCCTTTTCTCTGTCTGTGTCTCTGTGTGTGTGTGGGGGTCAGCATCTGAATAGGTTCTTTAACTTCACAGCATGCATTCTGCAACCCCCATGTCCCTCCTTAATGATACTTACTGGGTGTGTTTTAGGAGTTTTAATAAGCCAGCTCTGTTATTTTCCCTGCCTTCATTTTTCCTTCTGCAAGTCACAAGAGGGACCAAAACAACCCAGAAGCTTCCTTTTTACAGGCCACATATTCAACCCAATTTCTGCTTCCTTTGGGAGTCCCCTCCCTCTTCTCCATTTAATCTTACATAAGAAGCAAGAAGTGTTTGCAGAAAATAGGGAGAAGGCTGATGCTCAGTGCTATAGCTCACACTCTGCATGCAGAAAAGGCCCCACGTTCAATTTCTGCATTTCTAGGTAGGGTTGGGAAAAGTCTTGTCAAGCCCTAGAGAATTCCTGCCACTCATGTAGATGATTCTGCTGACCTATCTGACTTTGTCTAAGCTAGTATCCCGTGTCCCAGAAATGAGGTAGAAATCAATTATAGCATATATGTGAAGAGAGTACTGAACACCAATACTATTTATGTAGGGGGGAAAGATCAGAGTTCCCATCTTATCATTCTGTATGGACCCTGAAACTTGCTGTTCTGACAATGGTGCGAGTTACTATGAAGTGTGATTTCTCTTTACACTAAATAGTAGTAAGTACTATGAAAGCCACCAAATCTCACCTTTCCGTGCTCAAGCATTCTGAGGTCTTTCTCTTAAAATTAAAAACCATTCATTTATTTTTCCTGCATATTTATTTATTTAAAATATCTTTATCTTAGCTTTCTCCTTAAAAAAACCAAGGTAGCACACAAACATGTTTCCAGAATATACACACTGATAACATTCTTCATTTGATAGCCTTGATTTACTTTCAGCATTCAGCGCATGCTGCGAAATTAAAGAACCCATTCAGATGCTGAACTGACCCACCCCCACCTCTTTTAGTGCACTGTTATAGAATATGAGAAATAAAATTATTAAATAAAAATGTCAAATATAATATCTTTCCAAACGCCTTCAGCAACTGCAAAATTGAGCGATTTGTTGACTTTTAATTTATAAGTTGTGAAACAAGTGAGAAAGTTTCAATTCATCCTCACTACTGTGATTTTATAAGAATGGTGTGTCTGACACAGTGCTGAGTATGTTTAAGACATGAGATAAAAAGTCAGAGAAATTCAACATCACCCATTAAGCACACAAGTCAACCCCCCCCCCAAAAAAAACCCACTGATGGACAACTTGACGACTTAATTCATGCTGTTGTTAAAATGCTTTTGGGGCCCAGGTCCCCATAGCCTAAGCAGAATGAACAGCACATTTTTAAAGACTGTTGTGGACCAGCCACTAGATGGGGAGAAAGACACACTTGATTTCATTAAATTAGAAAGCATTTCTTCATTAGTTAATTCTGAATTGGAAGCAGGCACCAAATAGATGGATTCTATCTAAATCCAGTTAGGAAAGCTGACAGGAAAAAAAAGAGAGCTTTGGGGATACACTGGTCTGCCAGAAAGATGAAGAAATGGGACCTAGATCAAATCAAGCCCGAACTACCTCAGGAGACAAAAAATTTTGACAGTGAGGCTGCCCTACTTTGGGCACCATTGTGAGGCAGGAGGAAAAGAGGAGGCTTAGTCCCTCCCAAAGACTTCCTCCATCTTCCTCATGTCCTTTTCTTCCTCAGCTTCAAGAGATCACAAAAATCTGAAAGGACTTTAGTTTCTTGGGCAAAGCCCCAAGAAACCTGGTTGGTGGAATGCCTGCAAACCTCTGGCGGCTGAAGGACAAAACATATAAAAACACCATGCCTAATGCTCAGATTAGACTCTATATCCAAACACAATAAGATTTTGGCCTTTGTCTCATTTTCATGCCCAAATATATTTATCCAGAAAGCCTCCACTGCTGAAGCATTCCACTTCACGCTCAAGAGCTGTGAAGTGTAGTTTATGTAACTGGATCTAAGCAAGAAATGCTTTGTGTAAATGGAAATGTACCTCAGGGAAGGCCTGCTGACAAGCAGTTAATAGATCTGGATATGCCTCTTCAGGGCATGACATTTTATCATTTTTTTCTCCCTTTGCAGAATGAAAACTGGCACATGTTTTAGGATTTTCTTACTAGGAGAGAAACATTTTCAGGGTATTTTAAAAGATCAAAGGATTTGACTGCTATTTCTGGGGCCATAGCATAGATATGAAACATATTTGCTATCTGGCTAAAGTCAGGAAATTGCATCCAACATATATCTCAAGCAGAAATGGGTGAAGTTATATGTGGCCCCCAGAAGCCTAAATGTGAGGGGGTGTACTCACTTCTGTGATGATATACTGTAGAGCAGAGGTCCTCAAACTAAGGTCCGTGGGCCGGATACAGCCCCCCAGGGTCCTGAATCTGGCCCCTGGGATCAATTGCTTCGCGAGCAAGCCAGCCTCCACAGCTGCTTCTATTGCTGAGGCAGTTCAAAGCGGTGGGCTATGACGCTTCCCCCACTCCCCACCCACCCACCGCCCAGATGATCGGCACACTGGCTAGTGGGGCAGTTCAAAGTGGGAGGGCCACGGCAAGGTCCCTTGCTCCCCCCCACCTGCCGTCCAGATGGTTGGGGCACCGGCTGCAGCCAAGCAGGGCAATTTAAAACGGGAGGGCTGCAGCAAGGTCTCCCACTCCCTCCATGTCCCTGAGGCCCCGCCCCTTCTCCACTGATGGAGGAATGGACGGCGGGCAACCAAGGGGGAAATGGAGCTACTTCCCACCCACCTAGCCCCCTCCAAGCTGCTGCCTTGCTCCGTGGAGCAAGAGAGGGGAGGAGGGAGCCCAGCCATGGCCAAAGGCTGAGGCCGCCACTACCACCACCAGGTTAGAGACCAGTGAGGAGGAGGTGGCGGAGAAAGAAGAGAAGGGAAGGGAAGGCCAAGAGTGGCCCGGGCCTGGTTCCTGGGAGGATGGAAGGGCTGCATTTGTCCCTGGTTGGTAGTGGGCAGGCTGGTGAGCCAACAGAGCACCAGAGCCCACCAGCTGTGGATAGCTTTGGGCAGGCCTTCCTGCATCTCCTCCCTCCTTCCCAGCCCTTGCTCCATCTCTCCCTCACTTGCAGTGCACCAAGTTGGGTTGGGCTGGGTCAGGCCAAGAGAGGGGGCATCTTTCCCTCTGGGGCGCAGCAAGGGCGTGATTGCCAGGATTCACAGCTGGATCCCCACACAGTGGCATCAGCCTTGCTGCCCTTACCACAGCTGCTGCTCCTCATCCTGAGTGGCCGCCTAGAAGGTGATGAGGGGCCTGAGTTTGCCTGGGCTGCAGCCTCCTTCGAGACACAATGAAGGAAGGAAAGAAGGAGAGCCACTCCAGCTGCTGCCACTGGAGGAGGAGGAAGAGGTGCAACAGAGGGATCCCAGCGGCAGCACCTCAGGGCAGCAATCCGGAGCAGGAGGCATTGCTGGGGCCCTGGATATGCACTGATCAACGGCTAATCATGCAGGGCTCTGCACCACTTACTGCTCCCCCCTTTTACCATGTCGGCCTTTTTTTGGACTGTGGTCCGGCCCCCAGTGGTGTCTGGGGGTGTGTGGACCAGCTCGCTGTTTGAAAACTTTGAGGACCCCTGCTGTAGATCTTGCAATATCAACAATTAGCCAGGGAGATTCTTCAAAATTTCTGCCCTCACTCTGTCCTAGTTCTGCATTGCCCAGCGTGCAAAAGAGTCCTAAAGTAAACTAAAAGAAAGTGTGTGTGTGGGGGGGGAGAAATAAGGAGCCAAAATTATAAGGAAGGGAGGGAAAACCAGAAAAGGATTGCTGGTGGGGTGGGTGAGAAATGGCATTTTCAACCATTCATGCAGCTGATTCTATTTCTACAAATTTCAAAATAGGGCAACTAGAATTATGGATGAATTTTTTCCTGTTAGTGCACCAGTTTAAATAAATTTACTTGCCAGTTTAAAAATGTAAACATTGAAAACATCTCCCGTAACAACAGCTTGCAGGGGAAGGAAGTAGAAGGGACATTACATCATGCATTTCCAAGCGCAGCCTCTTAACTAATCCCATATCCTGCAAAGATACGCTTATTTAGAAAACAAAAACTGAGTGTGTCCTTTTGCCTCTGAAGAGGGTTCAATGAGAGAGATATCTGGGCGATGATTTCACACACACACACAATCAATTTACTATGGGGAAAGTGCAAAGAAATAGAAAGAAAAGATACCCCCCTGCCACAGCTATCAGTATCTTTTCAACTAGTAACATGAGAGACAGAAATTCAGACCTATATGGAAAGCAAGTGCTTTAGCACTCAGCAAATCTTCCTTTCACGCAAGAGCAAGAGGAAAAAATAATTTCCCATGTTTCTCTAAAGAAGCTTGTCTCTTTCTAAGGGACCTTAGCTTGGTTTATCAGACATGCACACCAGCTTGATGTGTATCATTATTCACCTAGCTTTTACCGGTTGGTATAATTTTATTTTTTTAGATCACTGGTAATAAGAAGTACTTCAAAACACACATTATCCCAACTACTTGCCTGAGGCGCAGCCCATTCTCTCTTGTAGAGCTTTTGATGCAAGTACTCAGAACCTTCTCCCTTAAGTGATGCAAGAGCAACTGCTGGGTTCTGTTGTTTACTTATACTGGGAAGAAAATCATTAATGCTTTTAATGCCGACAACAATATGCAATATGACACTAGTTGCACCTTAGTAGTCAAATGTCATTCATCTGAATGGGTTGAGAACAATTTTCATCCCTACTGTGTGAGACTCTGTTCTGTACGGACGTGACTCCTTCCCCCATGCAGGTTCTGTTGTGACCCAAACAAAAATGGGCACCACAGGTGCACAGGAATGGAAAAGCCCTGTGTGAAGGAGGGTGGAGGCATGCGTGTACACACCTTAGAGGAAACCTTGGTCCAGAAAGCTGAAGCTAGGGTGGCAGAATCTGACCTTCCCACCTCTTCTCTATACAGTGGCCCTCTGGAAGGTCTTACAGTATATAGGAATCAAGGGAAGAGATAGGCACAAACCTCTACAGTATTTTGAATGTTGTAGAGGGGCTGCATATTCCCTACCCACCTCCTCAGCGCACACTGCTTTTCTCCTGCTCTCTGCTCGATTGTCCCAACACAGCATGGAGTTCCTTCCTATACCTCCTCCAGCAAGTGTCAACTCAGATGAGGAGGCCAGGACAGGGATTCCTGCAGTGCTTCCTTTAAGTGGGCAGCTGCTGGAGGAGCTGGAGAAGTGATGTCTATACTCCTGCTGGAACTGTATGATTATGTGAAAAGCAATGTGCATGACTGGTAAAAAGAAGGGACTGGCTGAGGCCAACAAACCAGCACGAACCTCCAAGCCAAGGTTCATGCCAATCTTTAGTCAACAGCCCCTGATGAACCGAGTGGGCTGTGAATTCCCCCCTAAATGAATCAGTCAGCAGTACTTTTCAGCTGCAGACTCCATTCTTTCCCACCCTCATCAAAGCAACTGGCCACTCCCTTCAAAAAGTCCCTTCAGGAAAGAGGTGCACAGAGCTGTAGAGGGAGAATTGTAAGGGCAGTAAGTTTCGGCCACTGGTCTTCAACTAGTTTTCTCATTTTATTAAGGTTCTCTGCAGGCAAGAAATGGCAATGTGTGTATATATAAACAAAATAAGTATGCTTTGCAGGTGTGTGTTTTATGTGCATGGCTCCCACCCCAGCTCTTCAGATCAGGGGATGATATAGCACCTAAAGCCCTGGATCTGGGTCACTCTCATGAGGATCAAAATTCTCAGTCTGCTATGTAGTTTACCGTTCAAGGATACTTGTGGGCAAATCACAGTGCATTAACTCGAGGCATACCCAATTCACTGGGTGTGGAATGACAGGATAATTCTAAGAGAGGCAATTTATCCTTAGTGATTTCACCTTGAAAGTGTTTACTGTAGAAGAATACAGTGCAAAGAGGCCAACGTTCCTAGGGCAACTCAGAGAGACCAAGGGTATATAATGATTTGAAATAGCCAGTTTGGAACAAATAAAAAATTGTACTACGAGATTTCAGGTGATTTGATAATGGGAGCTACAGCTTCTTCCAAAACAAACAGGCAGACCATGAAATCAAAGAAATATAGATCATGGTGCAAAGCAGCATCCGGGTGCAAGCTGTTTTATTTTATTTTTACTTATCTTTTTCTTTTCCTGATCTTATGTACATTTTAAGATATGATGATATAAAAACTAATTATTGGGTAAAAAATAGACCCAAGATGAAAACTACTGAGGTGTCATCCAGATAAAATATGTGCTATGTTTTACCACTGGAAAAATTCTCCATGAACCACCAAGAACTTTTTTTCCTGCAGAAAAACAGTCCTGTCCTACTATTAGGAAAAGTGATTTGTAGAGCACAGGACTTCAGCAACACACAAGCAAACAAATAAACCCAGCAAAGAGTCAATTAAATTATGATGATATTTTTATCAGCAGGGGAATCATTTAGAAATTTCTGCCTGAGGTACTACAGTATAATAGATTGGTTGGACTAGCTTTAAGTACTGTGGACCCAGATATGGGTCTTTGCTGAATAATACTGCTATAGTGGTAGCCTAATCAATATTCTGCCCATGTGTCTATGACCTTGTAATGAAAAGATCACCACCATTGTGCCTCCTCTCCAAAAATGTATCTTATGAACAGAAGATTAGTAGGACATTAACGCCTGGAGTAGGAACTGGCAAGCCACTCCAGTATTCCTGACAAGAAAACTCCATGGACATGGGGTCACGAAGAGTTGGTCACGACTGTAACGACACAACACACACACACACACACAATGCAATGAAACTGAAGATTATTTACTCTGAGTCAATGCTGCTAATCACACAACAAAGTTTCAAATTATTAAAAGAAATTAGGCACACACTTCAAAGTACATCACTCTTGGCCTTTGTTTGATGTTTGTTGCTCTTCCTGAGCTAATATGTCCATAACCTTTAAGTCAACCCAAGGTTGAAGCAAATAAGATCCCCATCTCTTTACTTCAATGCTCTGACAGAAACATGTTATGTTCTAATATCTGAAAGCTGAATCCATTAGCAAATATAAAAAGTGTCTGGAGAAGATATTTTAATCATGGTGATTGATAGCTATTTATGATAGCTATCTTCTGTTAATTATCCTGCATATTCACATTTATTTAATGTTGTCTGCAGGGGATTCCTAATATAAAGTTGTTTTTTTATTTTTTGGCATCAGTGAAATCTGCCTGTTTGAGTAAATCACTAGACTTCATCATCTCCATCTATAAAAGCAAAAGAGAAGTTCCAAAATCTATTTTCTAATGGAGCTACATGGCACAGTGGTTAAATGCTTGTACTGCAGCTAAAATTGTGCTCACAACTTGGGGTTCAATCCTAGGTAGCAGGCTCATGGTTGACTCAGCCTTCCATCCCTCTGACATCGCAATGTGTAGCCTGCGTACTGTAATTGCAGTACACTTTGCTTTCTATCTTCCAAAAGCTAAGTTCTTTATGGTATGCTGTGCTGCATAAAAATGCTAGACTTGGGAACCAATAGCATGAACTGAAAGTCCTGTTAACCACTTTGGATGGCCTGGGGTAGATCATTGTTAGTGATTCTCATCTATAATATGTGATCAATGCCAGACTGAATCACCTCCGTAGGATTTTTTATGGGGATGAATGAAAAGGCCTGATACACGCTGGCATTACACAATGCTCCTAAAAAGATATTTTCAGAAAATATATACTTTAATCCCAAAAAAGTTTCTACAAAATGCCACAGGGAGGTAGATTATTTTCTCAGCTGTAGGGCAGAGGGAAATTACAAGGTTCCAAAGTCTACTTTATACATTTAGCCATGAAAATCTTCTATCTCTGCCAGTTCAAACTTCAGGAGGAAGGCTACATATTTGAATATCTCCCCAGATATAAAGTTCACGCTTACACACAAATTAAGTTATAATTTGTAGAACGTGCTGATACAGAAATAACCAGTGGAAGCTAGATTATTTTGCCCTAACCTATATCTACAGGCTACTTGGATGAAACCCTGAGTCTAGCACTGGATCCTGTATAGTTTGTATTCCTGTTTCTGTGTCTCTGTATGTACGTGTGCCAGCCTGGACCCTGAAGGGGCTTGAGTCTGATCCTGAAGAGATCCTGAGGTGGATACAATATTTGTCTCATTTTCATACTACTGTATGATGCCTCCTTGGTTGAAATCATGTTTGCAACGCTATATTGTGCCATGCAGCTCAGATTACATCAACAGCTGCTGTGGTCATTTGGGGACAATTAAAAACTTTCCAGTTCCCCACCGCAGGTTCTGGGGATTCCTCTAGATCACCTTGGATCTGGGAACAAAGTCCCTTCCAGAGTCATGGAACAGCGGAAAGATTGGTTTAAAGCCTGAATATTGATGGCACCAGTCCCTAAGGATCTCTTGAACCTGGGGAAAGGGAAAACTAGAAAGTTTAAAATTGGTCCCAAAGGGTGCAACACAGCCATGGTGGATGTTGTCATCCAAGAGGCAAGGTGTACAATGCACAGTAGGATTTCAGCCATCAATTCTACATTTCTTTGGATGTAGAAAATTTTATCATGGAAGGTAGTGACTAAAGTTTCTGCATTTCTATAGCTATGTCTCTGGTCCAAGGAAGCATGATGAAAGAGGAAATTGGGTAGAAGGACCTCAATGAGATGATCATGAAAGAAACAATATTTATTTATTTATTTATTTATTTATTTATTTATTTATTTATTTATTTATTTATTTTTGAATATTTTTACCCCACCTTTCTCCTTGGAGAACGACCCAAGGTGGCTTACAATAATGAGGGACAATATACAGTCCAGAACTTTTAAGACAGATTCAAATTAAGAACAGGAAATTAGAGGAGGCACCTTAGAACATTAAAAGGTAACATTAGAGTTATAAAGAGCATGCAAGAAGAAAAGAAAAATCCATTATGAGGGGTGAAAAGAAACATGGAAAACACTAGTGTTCTTATGAAATTAATCAATGCAATCATGTATGGTAATCCATATAAAGTCACATAGTAGGTAGTCCCTCATTCAGGGGAAGGTTGCCTGAAGAGGAAGGTCTTTGCCTGCTTCTGGATTAGAGGCCTCATTGCCCACTATACTGGTATTAGTAACATCTTTAATAATTTAGTGATTTCTTACTCAAGGAAACACTGATTTTAACTGAATTACACATCTCTGTTCAGCTACAGACCTTCTTCTGGCTAGCCTATCATCCATGTGTTAGTAACCATGAACCAATTATCTCTTCCATATACTAGCCTTCTTGACATTCAGATTTGCCTTCACAAGATCTGAAACATGTTAAATTCACTTTCTTCTGCTGGTTCCATTCATTGAAAAGATAGTGCAAATAGAAGTAAGAGTAATAAAAAACACAAGACTCACATGGTGCGTAGAACATCACTAATACGGAAGGATGCTCCTTGATAAACTTATCAAAATCATCATCTGTTAGGTGATAAACAGCATTATCCTCTTCTGACCACGGAATCTCAGGAGTCTGTGGTTTAGGTGGCTGAGGACTGTCAAGAAACAACAACCAGTAAAGTTTAGAAGAAGTTACCAGATGAAAAAGAGTCCTTGAGTTAAAATTGATACTAATATACTTTAGGAGGATGTCCACTGTACTGCAGATAAAAATAAGGCAGGGGTAAAGTAAGGATTGGACACTCAAATTTAAGGAAACAGCAAGAATAAGTACAGAATAATCAGACACAGTTTGATGGCAGAACAGGAGACAATAGAAACACTTTCTATAGCCTCATTTCTTCTTCTAATAGAAGTCCTACTGAGGTTTCAAGTAATCAGGTAGTAAAAATACAAACATATCAAACAAATAATAAAGTTGCTTTCAAATATAAGAAAATAAAATAACAACAAAACAGCAGTATTTAAAAAAACAAGCCAATAACCAAACAATCAATGCACAAATCAGGATTTAGAAAGCACAGCTTGTGAGAAAGGTGATGTGAGTGAGAGGGCACCATCCTCTTCACAAGGGGCTGGATGGGAAAGAGGTACACTAAAGCCCTTGAAGGATGCCCTACCTTTAGTGCTCATAGAACAAGGGGGCCAGTACGAGGAAGGTGAGAAGATGGGAGAGAGATCTGAGGCAGCATTGGGAGGTTGGGAAGAAGGAACCATGACAACAGAAAAGAGGGAATTATGGAAGATGGTGAAGAAAGACCCCTGGACCGGGAAGTGGCAGAACGAGAGTGGAGGGAGAAAAAAGCGTGGAAGCCACCTTACTGGGGACAGATGCAGGAAAGGCAGGAACGTAAACAGATGCAGGTATTCTTTGAGAGAGCTAAGCAGAGGAGAGAGGAAAGAGAGAAAGAGAGGGAGAAAGAAGAAGCAGAAAAATGTCTGTCTTCTCGTGGGACCAGCCAGGTGAGGAGACCTTTCCCCCCACCAATTCAACGGGGCTCGGGATGTCAGGTCTGGGAGCCATGCATAGGAGTGATCTTCTACAAAGATATATGAGGGGAGGATTAGGAAGTCTGGATCAGTAGGGAACGTCCAGCCCCAACCTGGTTTGTGTTTGTTATCAGGACCAGAGACCCCTCACACCCCAAAGGAAGAAGTGTGGAGTTTCTTGCAACTGCTAGTTGCTGTTGAAGATCCCTTCGTGAAGGGTCGATATGTTACTGAAAGTTTTGTTAATAAAGATGTTATAAAGGAACAAGCGACTGAGTCTCCGGTTATGCCCAAGTTTGAGACAAGCGGTGAGAGAGGGGAGGGAAGGGCGCCCCACAATGCTGTCCAACATGGAGTACTGTACATTATCAGTGGAGAAGCCGAGGAATTCGTGAATTCACACCTGAGTTGAGATATGAAACACAGACTTCTAACTCACAATTCATGATAAAACACTCAATGCTCTGTGAGCACCACTACACCACTGCTTGTCCAGCCTGCTTCTTGGTCTATGTGGTAGTCATCAAAACTACTGACCTCAAAGGGCGTAGACTCCAGATGCGGATTGTGCCCCATGATTCTAGAACTCTGTTCAGAACAAAAGAATGCCTCTAAGAATCTATCTCACTCCATGAAATGCTTTTAGAGACTTACTACTTCTGCCTGCTGCACTTGCCTAGAAACTCTTAAGCTTCATAATCCATACTATTTCTTTCTTTCTATTGGGTTGGCAGGTTTTAGACTAGAAGCCTCTTTTTAAAAATATCACACAATAGCTAAATGTTTCCTGCACTTTGTACATAAAGATACTGGAGGAAACAATGGCAGTAGAGGTGCACCTTTCCCTTATACTGCCTCTGGTGCAGAATCCTAAAAGTTCAAGGCTGATAAACAGAAATTGCCTTGAATTGAAGCCATGACAAGTGTTATAAATCCACAAATATACATTTGGCGGCAATGTGAATCAGCACTGACAGAAATGACATGCGGCAAAGCCAAAGAAATGTATGTATGTATCTCATAGGCAGGACCAGCTCAAATTTGTTTGAAGCAGAGAGGATAATGAATGGAGAACAAAGCAGAGGTGCTCCTCAGCATTCCTGCAGGTGAATTATCAACCGCACTACTTGTTGCAAACACACCTGTCTTCAAACCTCATTCTGTACTCTCCTTGGAACAGGTTAATGATGCTCAGCAAATATTTAAACTTTACAATGGCAGAGGAATAGCTGTCATGGGCATGAAGGCGCCAAGTTAAATAGTTAATAATTAAGGGCAGCTGCAAAGAAAAAATATTTGAAAGTATTTGGAAGGCAACAAGAGATGTCTCAAGCTATTGATACAGCACCACCAATGGTAGTCTATGTACTTAGGCAGTATATGGACTATATGGTAATAGTGTATATGTAGTGGGAGAATCTTTAGACTGCAGTTGTTAGGGTTCCTCTCTATACCCGACACCCCTTCCTAATTCACTCAGTAAAGAAGTCCTAGGTTGTTCAAAAAGTTGTGGTTTATTTGTCTCTTCCAGAAATATTGTAGTGTTCACTCTTGTTGCGTCAACGGGTAACTGTTTGAAGGGAGTAGGAAAAGGGTTTGTAACACCTTCAACGGTTTCAAATAGAAACTTAAATCCGGGATTGACCTAATCTATTCAGTCTTAAACAGTTCTAGATAGTTCAAATTTCCTCTTCTGGTGGAATGGGTTCCTCTCTCTGGCCCACTCAGGGATCCTTCAAAGGGTCAAGGGTCCACATCCTTGGTACCCTTTCTCTCGCTCTTCTTGCCGTGCTCCGGTTGGATTCCCCTTCTGATAGTAGTACCCCTATTTCTCCTCTCTCTTTCTACCCCTTCTTGTATTCTTTTTTCTTGTTCTATTTTCTCTCTTTCTTCTCTTAGCTTCTTTTTATATTCTCTAGCTTTTCTCTCTGTGTAATAGGAGTAACCCTCTCAATGAGCTCTACGTCTCCAACTCTCCCCCTCCCCCTTCGGCATCATCATCCTTTCCTATTTTTGTGTGTCTGGGTTTTGCATCCAGACCCATTCCCAATTAGGAGGTAGGATTCTTGTCTCTCTTTATATATCCTTGTCCCAACTCTTTCACCTGTTCTTTTCCTTTCCCCACCTTTTCCTTCTCTCCAATCTCCTACTCCTCTTTTTTCCCCTCCTTCCCCTTCCCTTCCTAATGTAATCTGGATTCTTCCCCGTTCCTCTTGATCCTTGTGCAATTCCCACTACAGGGTGTAATTGTCCATGGGAGGGGCAGACAGCACTCCAGTGGGAGGTAGCTCCATCTCACCCACTGCTCCACAGCAGTGTGTATTATTTCATTTAGTTCAAAACATTGCAACAGTATAAGGAAAACACACTACATTTGTGGATACCTCCTGCTCATTCTGATGTGAGACACTTTATCTAGGTGATCCCAATTCCTTCCTTAACATCACAATGTACAGTGAATTACAGAGCAGAAAAATCTATACCGTAGGAAACTTGGAATCTGACAAGAGAGCAAGAAAGCTCTAGAGAATGGGTAAGAAATATCCTGGTCTTAGAAGTTCTGGATTTAAGCTCCCGGAATCACAAGCCAGCATGGTCAATTTTCAGTGATTATGGAAATACTGGATTAAAACATCTGGGAGGGAGGGAGAAAGCTTCCCCACCCCTGAAACTCGGGGCTGGGGGCAAGAGGAGGTGTGTTTAACAGATAAATAACAGGTGTACTGTTCAGCTACATGTTCTTTGACGTATTTCCAGGACATGATGAATTATTACCACAGGTTTCAAGGAAAATATGAGTTCTGAGAAGCAATTTGAAAAGGTGAGGGAGGGAGGGGAGCATCCTATATCTGTTGTGGGAAAGATTTCTCTGAATAAGGGGTAGCTGTCAAGAAAGGTCATAACAAAAATCAACAATATTTTTCAAAACCTTTGAAAACAAAAGGTGGGGGTGCTGAAGGAAGAAAAAAACACACGAAAAACATTGGCTATTTAGACCATTATCCCTGATGAGGAGCAATAACTCTCCAGGGTCTCAAGATGGTTGGATATGGGGTTGATCAGATGCTGCATGCAGTGATGCACATATGTGCGCGCACATGCATGCACGCACACACGGGGGAGGGACGGAGGGAGGGAGAAGGAGGACTTTCTGAGCAGCAGAGAAACTATAGCATCACTTGTAAATCCCCTCAGGCTTCCTGCTTCCACTGAGTTTTGCTGAAATCCTGGCAATAGCGAGAAGAGAAATAGATTTTCTTGGGAATAATATAATGTTGCAAGCTATCCTTCTTGTAAGATAAAGTGTTTAATAATAATTTGGTCTTGAATTGGCAATTAAGAGCCATCAACTGTACAAACGATCTCCTCATGATTAATCAATGGGGATAGATTCTCCTCACGTAGGGGACAGCTACGCAGACAGTAAATATAAATCCTTACACTTTGACTTCTAAAGTTACTGCTACTCACCACTGCCTGCATGTAAGGACATGCAAAAGCATCTCGAGCTCCAGAAGGTAAACAAACCAGACAAGGGTTTTATTCTGCCGTTGCCTTGTCTCACTGACAGGATTTTACAGCAGCCCAAGCAATAACCTCTTTTGGCCACCCTATATCTTTATAGCTTTTCCTGGGCGCTTTTACTCAGACGTGTCTTTCCCTCATCTTTTTTTGTACAAATCCAAAATCTGTCCTCTGCATACAGTCAAGATGACACAGATTCTTGATTCTTCACTCATTTGCAGGAACGGGCACACATCCCACTGAAATAAATGGAGGTCTTGCATTTACAAGTCCTTTGTCAGAGTGGAAAGAGATTGGGTGGTGGTGGTGGTGGTAAATCCACTATCAGCCTGTAACAGGAGGCTGAATTAATTGGCAAAGTTATTTGTTCCTGTTATTCTTTTTAATTAGGTTCATTATATCCCACATAGTGCCTACATATGTCCTACCATTCTTCAATTACATTTTTCTGGCCTTCTTGAATCACTGCCACACAGACTGGTCTACTAAGGCTACAGATTCCTTTGAGTAATTCATTACTATTACTGTGCTCATGTGCCAGGTTTAGATTGTATACAAATTGTACACTGCAACCGCAATTATGGGCAGCTTCCAACGAAAGCACAATTTCTGCACATGAATGCCCCCACCCCCCAACCTTGATATTGATTTCTTTTAAGGGAGTGAAGAAAAAGCTACAGCTCTACTTTGCCTTCCGGGAAACTATTAAGCGTGCATTGGAAATTAATTGAGGACAAACAGCTGTCTTTTGCTCTGGACGGCTGAAATATCAGCCAAAGCCCAGAGTGGCTTGTTAACAGAGATTATCATTGGGGAAGAGTCAGCAGCTGTTCTGCTTTACCTTCAGTGGTTGCATTCACTAGCTGTCACCGTACTGATAGAAAAGCATTGCATATTATGGGGATTATCAAACTATTATGCAGGCAGATTGAAGCAAGGAAAAAGAAAAAAAAGAACTCTAGACACTTCTAATGTTCCACATGTGGTAGCCAAGAGATAAGGGCATCCTTCGCGAGCCAAAAGGCAAAGCAAAGGGTACAGATGATAAAGGCATACATCCTTGCTCAGGTGTGGGGGGAAAAGGAGGGGAAGGAATCCATCCATCTCTTGCTTTCTCTGAACCTGGTGCCACTTTCTTAATACACCAAAAAAGCAGGACAAAATTTCCCCCCTTTGATCCACGCAGAAGGACTCAACGCACTTAGCATTCTACACTCTAAGATCCAGCAGCCTGAATGCTCGGTAATGTCCTCGAATTATGACTGCTTCCAGCATTACTATAGAGACACATTCAGAGCACTTAGGGCAAATTAAGGATCACCGCACACAGCCTCCCCTCTCCCAGGAACCTCGGACATTAAAAGAGTTTTCCTGTGTGCCAGCCCTGCTTCCACTTACAAATTATCAACCTATTGCTGGAATCAATATCTTGCTGTCAATATTACGGGGAAGGAACTTTGAAGTGAACAAAGAAAAGTGGCAAAGAGAAAGAGGCAGAATAGTACATTTCCAAGAAAAGCAGGAGGTAGGCAGCAGATAGAAAAACGATTTAAAGGGGAAGATTCCCTAGTTGCATATTCAGTTATAATGTGGAATCAGAAATCCTGCAAGGGATCAAAAGCATTCAAAGCTAGCAATTTATCATAGCATTAGAGTTAAGGACACAAGCTGGGTACCTCCATACAAATATCAACTTGGCCATAAATGTACACCACTGCCTAAGACAAATATATGGTTCTTCCCCGCCCCCCAACCCAATCATATATTTACTCTCAAATTTTCAACACTGCAGATTCTTTATAAGGATATTTCAAGTAATGCATGTGGAAGGCTTTGCACATTTACCATTTATATAACTCTTTCCCTAAGACCTCCTCGGTCACTGCCCCAAGCCCTACTCGACATGTCTATATGGCCCAGACCATAATTTGCAGTCTCCGGTTTCTTATAGAGCAAACAGTTGGTTGCAAACTAAATCTGTCAGGAGATCAAATTATGTGAATAAATCCATGTCAAATATGGAATATATTCAAATCCCAAAGCCATCCAAAAGCTTGAGATGGCTCAAACAACTGCTGGAACAGTGATGCATATACTGCTGACTCCAAAGTGCAGCTAAATTTACAAAAGAATGCAGTTCTCCTAAATGTGATGGACCATCTTCACTAGTGTCAGAAGCCATCTAATGGTGTTTCCAGATTGGGAAAATCTGCCAACTGGGTTTGGTCATCGCCCAAGGGATGCCTGAATGAGTTCACAACCCTCACATTCCTTGGTGAGGCTCCTTCCATAGCCTCCATGTGGTAGATGAAACCCAGATACTTACTTCCTCAGCCATTCTCCTATGTCCTTTGCTGTAGCACTGTAGTTTTCAAAGTTGAACAGGAATTTCCCCTTTCTGTCAACACAAGGGGGGAAAATAAGATTTTGGATACAGGAAAACACATAAAACAAATGGTTTGGTTCTGCCAGCATTTATGTTTAGAATGAATAGAGACTTACTCAAAATAGCAGATCGTTGGGTATCCTCGAACATTATACTCTTCCTTAATTTTTTCAAATTCAGCTGAGTAAACATTCATTCCTGCAAGTACCTGCGGCAACAAAACAAAAATGATTCTCAATGCATAACAGCAGCTACATACAAATACGAAAACCTGCTTACAAATGCATTATGTCTCATAGTCTTGTGCTTGTTAATTACGCCACAGAAAACCTTCTTGCCTGAAAGATGGCACAGCTATCCTGGTTTGCAAATGTAACCAAAATCTTGCAAATCTTCGGCAGGTTTTGCCAACATGGGCTCATTCAGGTATGATCTTGCCTCTATGGACTGTTAAGAACTTACACTTAAGAGCTTGTGAAGGAAAATCCATTGTGTTCTCAGGGGTTTTCACAGGGAGTTTCCTTCAACTCATAGAAAGAAAGAAAAAAATATTTGCCATCATAACATATTGTCTGAAACCAATATTCAACAAACCTGGAAGGACTGTGCAGAAGAGTGACAGAGAGCCTCCCAGCAAATATGGAGTATCTAGGTGCTGGGGGAGCTCTTTTGGGGGTACATATCTCAGACAACCGGGACCCAAGCTTCACCAAACTTTTCAAGATTGTAGAGAAGAGTTATGAAAAGCTTCCCTGAACATTTGGTGTATCTAGGTGCCTAGAGGACATTGGTTTTAAGGTTAAAAAATTACAAATCAATTCATCTATTCATCAGAAAAAGCCTGCAAATTCATTTTTGTGATTTGTTGGCCTTGATGAAAAACGAATCAAAATGAATCACCTTTTTTTCTGATTCATCCCTATCTTTAGTAACTACATACTGCAGGCAGGTGAAGCTGTGTGTTCCTTTCTTTAGAAGCCACATGTAACCTAACACAGCACGTGGGGGCGGCTGGGCTAGCATATAGTAGAGGAACATTCAAGGTTGATCTAGAATAAAATGACCTGAAAGACCACAGGGAGGATTTTCTTCCTATAATCACAATGAAATAACTCTTAATGAATGAAGGTATATGCAGGAATGTTACCTGCATATGACTCTTTGAACCTGGGGATGTGCAGCTAACAAATGCTCAGAATAGACAGATGAGGCCTCTATGGCACAGAGCACATATATATAAAGTCTGATTTTAGACAGCAAGCATTAAGCTCTTCAACAAGGGGAATTAGCAGGCTTTTTTGAACTCCCTACCTTCCAGTAATGCTCCTGCTATGACAATCTTTAGCTCCTTGAATAGAGCCACAGCTCTTTAATTAACAGCAGCAATCATGGTGCCAATGACCTATTTTACCAGAAAAAGGAACAGGCTCCTTCAACCCACAACAAAAGTAAGATGAGAAAAAGGCAGAAGGATACAAAATTTGTGACCTGACAACTTCTGCTCAGAACAATAAACTACCTCTCAGGTCCTGCAAAGCCCAGAGCACTTTTAAAATGAAACTAGGCGTGAGAGAGTGACAGCCCCTCTCTAGAAGCAGGTTTGCCTTGCAGCTACATCCCTCAGTGGTCAGTTGCTAAAGGTATGTACAACTGGAAAATTAACTCATTAATGCTTAAGGCTTAAATCACTTTTGCTGCATAATCTTACCTTGCACATTCACCCCCCCCAAAAAAAAACCAGGATTTCATTTTTTCACATAAAATGCAACATAACAATTTAATGCTGGATTCCCAAATGAAGCAACTGCTCAGACCAAACGTGTTAAGAGCTAGCATGAAATAAATCTTAAAGCAGAACATCCATATAAGAAGGTCAGCTGTTGCTTAGGAACTATTGGAGGTTATATTTCTTTTAAATATAGTCTCTCCCTTATCTACCATTCTGGGAAATAAACTCCTACTCCACAGGATTAAGAGAGAGCCCTTACATCAGCAATCTCTCAATTACTGATTTCTGAAGTTGCTTTTGTCAACTAGGCAACCCTCTAACTTCCACCAAAAAATATTCAGACAAATCCTACACCTTTCTAATCTTGTGTACAGAGATCCTAATTGGACAAGAGTGTCAGACAACGGGGCGAGGGAACCTAATTTTTCTTATCAGTTGCCTCATAACTGCATTGCTCATACACATACAAAAAGATAATGGCTGCAAGATGACTTCTTGAGCGTTCTGTTTCATTTTGAGTGCAGAACAGACAATACAGTGACTTTCCGCTCACTGCAATTTCACAGTGACACCTTAGTGAAAGTATGACAGATTCCATAGATTGCACTTGACTGGAAGTTGTCCAATATGAAGACAATGTAGCCCCCCTAAAAGGATCAGGACAAAAGACAGTGGACCTTCGTATAACAAATGGTTTGTATAACATAAAATCTGTACAACATAAAAAATTCCGGAGAGAGGGGAAATTTGCTTAACAGAATCGCCTATGGGGTGAATCCGTACCACATAAAAATGGTCACGATCAGGGATTACTCTGTTTTCAATGCATTCCTATGGGAAATTTGTATAAAGGAAAATTTGCTTAATATAATTTCATTTGGAACGAATTAATTCCTTTATACAAGGTACTACAACTGCAACGAGAGTGGATATGTGGAGCTGCTTCTAAATATGCCAGACTAGTATCAAAGTTCTATCTCCCTACGAGATTTAGTCAAACATAAGTGTACTGGTTCAATACTAGTCACCAACAGGTTTGTAGTCTGTGGTAAAGATCAAAGTATCTCAAAATAAAGCTGTAAAATAGTGATGTATAAGTAAGGTTAATAATTGTACTATGCAGGGTGGTGGTGTGGGATCATTGCTGAAACAATCTATCAAGCCATACACCTTCAATTAGATATTTAGATACAGATATTTCCCAACAGTCAATTCTTTTCATGAGGAGCATTTTTCCAGTTGCAGCACTAACTCTGATAGAATTTCATTCCCCAAAGAAGATGGTAGGAATGCATCATTAAGGGGGAAGGCTACTTGACCAAACAATTTCTTGGTTTTACCTGTGCTAAAGATGAAGCTTGTTATTTCTGCTGTTGCTGTCTTTTCCTCTTGAAGAAGTAGGGCCATATTCATTTCAGACACTTGCTTGACTAACGCTGCTTTGGTTTTTATTATTGTTTCAGGGCCAGCCGGGTACTTCTTCCCCAATGGCACTCCAGTCTGGGCACCAATCTGACTGGCCTCACCCTGCCTCAGTCAGCAGCCAGGAGGAGGGACGGAGATTCTCCCTGTGCCGCCAAGGAGAGGTCAGCTGCTGGTGGGGGCAGGGCTGGGCCTGGCCAGGCCCCTGGTTCAGATTGAAGCGCTACCAGGAAGAAGGACCCCAGCAGTTCATGAGGGCTGGTAAGCGGCCCAGCCGGACCAGAAGGGAGCCACACAGCACCTGGTGTACTGTGCAGCACCCTTCATGAAAACCTTTTCATGGGCTTCATGCCCACCTCTAGTTATAAGTTCATAAGACTGTTTTCTCATAAGATCCCACATTCCAAATGTTGGCTACAGTCCTGCTGATGTTTAATATTATTTTCATTTTTATTTTTATTTTGTTTTATTGTGTTACTATTTATGGTTTTATTGTATAAATTGTTTGAATGTATTAATTGTTGTAAACCGCACAGAGTGACCTGGCTGCCAAATGGGCGGTATAAAAATCCAATAAATAAATAAATAAATAAATAAATAAATAAATAAATAAATAAAT
>JAHTLZ010003547.1:2889426-2916026 GCA_023846285.1 Phrynocephalus versicolor | reverse complement strand
TCTATCTATCTATCTATCTATCTATCTATCTATCTATCTATCTATCTCATATCCGCCCAAAATGCACAAAATAAATAACTTAACAGTAGGTCCATTGTTATTATTCCTTTGAAAAGAAACCATCATCATCATCATCATCATCATCTTAGAGCTGCCCAGTTGGAACAGACCTTATAGATCATCACAGCCAGCTCCTGCCAGGCAGGCACAGTGAAGAACCAAACTCCCAAACTCTGGCACTGAAGCCAGATGCCTAGTCCAGTGAGATATCCAGCAATTCCACCTACTTAAAAGAAGAAACTATTACAACCGGGTTTACTTACAGGGGGCATAGAACATCAAGAGCACAGGCCTATCTTCCTTCTTCAAAAGCCTCCTAAGTTCCTTTAAAACAAAAAAGAAAAAGAAAAAGAAAAACATGTTATCACAAAAACTGTGTGTACAGGAAAGATTACATAATCCTTTTTACATGAACATAACGGTATGTTTATGTAAAATTTCTAAGGCTGCTGAAAAAAACATAGTTGTTACCCCCATTTTCTTTCCTTTGAAGGTTGGGGGTGAGGGTACTTCCTATGACTCTGAAGTTGAAAATGGCCATTGGGGGAAGGTTTCAAGAAGAGGGGAGGAGGTCCATTTTAGTGTGTGAAAAAAAAAATAAAGAGGAAATTGGGGGAACTCTGGAATGGCTAAGGGGGCTGCAAAAATGCCCTTTGGGGAGTGCATACAGCCTATAGGTCGCATGCTGCCCACCCCTGATCTATAGGCTGCAAAATACTAGTACTTAAGTATGCAGCTCTCAGGAAAGAGGGTCAGGTGTGGATTAAGGACCAGAGGCAAGTCTTCATACATGATGGTGCCTTCTGCATTTAGAGTGACTGAAGGCATTAAAATACATACATCACTATCCCCAACAAATGGAATCTTGATATTCATGATCAGGCACATGCATTTCCTTTCCTTTCCAGTTTACTGGAAGATGCACTTGCTAGACAGACGAATAAACTGTGCTCACTTGGAGTAAGATTGGACTAGAAGGTTTGATGATCTTAGGATAGGCCCAGCCCTAATCTGGCTGACTGCTAGAAAATAACGTTGCCCTTCTGCATGCAGGGAGTTCCAAGAAAGCAGTACAGTAAAGTTCACTTTTGGATTTTGAGCCAAAAAACAAAACAAAACAAAAACAAAACAACAAAACAAGGTTCTGCTACTAATGAGCTTTCTAGAGAATTAATATACTGGGGCAAGTAAAGTACTTCAGGGCTGCACCCATCCTCTGCTTATGGCATATGTGGTTTGGATTACAGATGCTGATTCACGGAAGTTATATTGACTTGGTTTAGGATTACAAAGTGTACGGTGCTAGGTTTGTAGCCAAGAAGGTAAGAAGCTCTGGCCACACTCAGACTATTGTTCAAAGGTTTCATGAACCATGTTTCATGAAACTTTGGACAACTCTGACTACTGAACCATAGGCATTTATTAGAAAAATGGGTATGTGTGTCCAAAATACAGCAAATATGGGTTCTGATTCAGATGGTGAGAAAAGGCATTCTTGTCTTGCTAGAAAAACAGCCACTAATTTTAAACAAAGGAACAACTTTGTAAACATATTACAGTGGCAACTGGATACCTATAGATGTTTAGAGATTCATAGTATCCATAAAGTTCCCATACATTTGAAATCTTGTTACTAATCTAGAAATGGATAAATGTGTCTTCTCTTCATATGTTTGCATGAATAAAGGTAATCCACAATAGATTAGCAGGCCAATTTTGCAGTAGGATTTATTGAGAAAGGATTTGTTCAGAATACGAAGAAGTATCTAATCTGTATCAATAGACAAAGAAATTTTATATCCATGATAGACTGTAAACCTTGATATTGCTTGTTACACACTGTAAACCTTGATATTGCTTGTTACAAACTGCATGGATTATGTGAACATTTTTTTTACTGAACTCTGCATCGGGGAGATTTTTTGCTTTTTGCTTTTGATATTTATACTGTTTTGAACTGTGTATTATCAACACCGTATCTTTTCTTAATTATATTGTATCTTGACTTTAGCATCACAGTTACAAACTTCTTATTGTATTTTTAAGGAACAGAACAAAATGTTCTTATTGCATTTTTTTAGGAACAGAACAAAATGGAAAGACAAGAAATCTGCCCTTTAAGAATATGTTTGGAAATTTATATTTATTTATTTTATTTATTATTATATTTGTATTCCACTCATCCGGCCTAAAAGGCCACTCTGGGCAAAGTTTACAGCGATAAAATATGCAAATACAATAAAGACAATAAAGATACACAAATACTATAAAGACTTATAATTGTGATGATTCATTATGATTGTGGTTCATGTTGTCCTTTGCTTAATTTAAAAGGTATGACAAACTTAGAAAGCAATAAGTTTAAAGTAAATACAAGCTCAGTTTGCTCAATTTCCAATCTATCCATTCAAATAAATTCATATAAATTCATCAAGAACTTCATGGTTGCCTTGTATGAACAAGCAAACATCCAGCTTCTGCACTTCCCGACACAGGAGATGTGTTTTTCTTGTCACAGCAACCATGAGTTCCACAATACTTCAACTCTGGGATCATTCATTCATTCATTCAAAGACTCTAGCTTGAAATTCCAGTCAGGAACTCTAACCACAAAATAACCTTGATTCATTTTCACTAGATTTTACCTAGAACAATAGCTTCCAGGTAAAATTGTGGACAAAGTAGATAAGGAAAAATTGTTTTCTCTATTGCACAACACTAGAACTAGGGGGTACTTCATGAAACTTTTGGGTGCTAGATCTCAAACAAATAAGAGGAAGCACCTTTTCACCCAGAGGATCACTGGTCTCTGGAACTCCCTGCCAGAAGAAGTGGTAACAGCTGTCAGCCTTGACAGCTTTAAAAAAGGATTAAACAAGTTCATGGAGAACAAGGGTATCAATGGCTATCATTATGGATGCCTAAGGACAACCTCCGGGTTGGAGAGATAGGCAGGATATCTCTCAATGCCATTTGCAGGGAATCATAAGCAGGCGAAGACATCTGCTTGGGAATACCCTGAAGCAAATGGTGAGCCACTGTGTGAGACAGAATGCTGGAATGGATGGGCTGTCGCCTGTTCCAGCAAGGCTGTTCTTATGTTTTTATGACACTGAAAGCAATAGGATATGATCTGCCCCTTCAGTGGCAAGAAACAGAAGTGGGGGTGGGGGTTGTGAGCATAAGACATACCTCACTGATTTTCGTTACAAAAAGGCATGCCTAAGATTCATTACAGGGAAATCAAAGATGATGATGTGAGAGAAGCCACAGAACGCATACTTCCTAGAACCTTCCAAGCAGCCATCAGGAAACATACATTATAAGGCGCATACACCACTTGCAGCCTTTTGTTGATGATCATGTGTTTAGGGCTAGCTTCTTCTATGAAACAAATGCTCTACTCCCAAGGACTGCATCTAACAGGAAGAAAAATGCTGTAGCTTGTTTCCTTCAAACAGAAAACAATCCAGATGATGGGGGAACCATGAGAATGGATGTTTCAGAGCTCGTGTGATGAGGAAGGCAAGATGAAATTTTTTAAATTGAAAATGACCCCAAGAGGGCTTATAATAGAGAACACAAAGGTGGACATTAAAAATTAATCTTCTTGCAAAAAGTGAATGCCAAACTAACTGTTCCTGATACTAGAATGAAAATTAAGAAGTCAAAATGACTCTATGAAATATCAGCCAGAGACCAATCAATTAAAATTTAAAATCAATAGGGTGTAGGAAAAAAATACAATACTCTGCTCAGGGAGTTATCAGAGAAAGAGCAGCAAGTAGAATAATGAATCTGAGCTTTAAGACAAAGAAAAGTAGCAGCACAGTTTAGGATTGTTCTTTTCCGAATCAAGTTTTTAAAACCTGGGAGGTTTTTCTTGCACCACATTTACATAAAAAGAAACCAAGGCAGAAATGTTTTTTAATAGATGTGTCGCTTTCCTCCCAACTGAGTGATGTAAGGTGGCTCACAATCAATTAAAACAATAACATCAATCATAATTAAAACACAATGAAATATACTGTTTGAAAAAAAAATTGAAAGATAATATTAAAACTGACATTTGTAAACACAAATACATTAGAACAAAAAGGAAAAATGAATTTACAGCATTACATAACATTTACTTGGCAAAATGAACTAAAAGCTTTAAAAGGCTATAGCTTCCCTGCTACAAGAAGGGGAGAACCTTGTCCTCCCTGCGGGGGTACATTCCACAGCTTGGGAGTAGCCACTGAAACTTTATTTATTTATTTTGAATATTTTTACCCCATCTTTCTCCTTGAAAAGGGATGCAAGGTGGCTTACAATAAAGAGGGATAATATACAGCCCAGAATATTTAAGACACATTCAAATTAAGAAAAAGGAATTAGGAGAGGCATCTTAGAACATTAAAATGTAACATTAAAACTACAAAGAGCACACAAAAATAAAAAAAACATTATGAGGGGTGTCTGGAAGTTGAGTCATGACAACTGGACTTCTTTTTCTTGAGAGACAGAAACAAATTGGAAATTTTCATTTTCTTCCATTTTTTAAATTTATTTTTTGACAAGCAGTGTGGGGCCCTGCTGGCCACACCCCCTCCCTAGTGCCGATTAGGCCATGTGTGTCAGCTGATCGGTGCTTGGGGGCACCAGCAGGGGGGAGTGAGATGGGCTTTTAAAACTGTTTTCGCCAGAGAAGCAAGCATCGATGGCTTGCTTCGCTGGCGAAAAAAAGTTTTAAAAGCCCACGCTTCCGCCTGCATCCCTCTGAAAATGGTCAGGTTGCAAGTACAGGGCTCTCGCACTGGTGTCCCAACTATTTTCAGAGGGCTCCTGCCGAGCTGCCATCAGCTCAACCCCTTTTAAAATGCCCCAATCGGCACTGGGGGAATCCCTTGCTGGTGACTGGGCCATTTTTAAAGGGGTCAAGCTGATGACAGCTCAGCAGGATCTCTCTTAAAAAGTGGTCAGGACGCCAATTCAGGGCTTTCACGCTATCGTCCCGACCATTTTCAGAAGACTCCAGCCAAGATTACATCATTTGGACCCCTTTAAAACTGGCCCAGTCAGCACTGGGGGGGGGGATGACAACTCCGCAGGAGCCCTCTGAAAATAGTCGGGACACCAGTTCAGGGTTCTCGCGCTGAACACCACTTGCTTTGGTGGCCAATAAATAAATAAATAAATAAACCCCAGTAAATGTTATTCCACCCCACTTTTGACAATTCGGCTTTGTTACCTTTTCACTGTCAATATGGACAATATCTTTGGCTTCAGGATCCTCCTCCCACAATGGAGTTCCTTCTGGATCTTTTAGAAAGGCCACCATTGACTGCAAAGAAGTAGAAAGACATACATTGTTATGCACAATGGCAACAGAAATCACAGCTTGCAAAAACCTGACTTGTGCCTGTCACCTCCACAACCAATGATTGTTGGTCCATTCTTCTATTTACCATTTTAAAACAGCCATGCCATTTGAGATTTTCTTCTTTTAAAGCACCTTTAAAAGCCCAAGAGATACTTGGTACTGACCCTGTGGCATAGTTGATCCAGTAGTTAAACTGTTAAGATTAGAGCCAGGCATACTCAGGGTTAAACTTCTCACAAACTCTCTGTATGTGATGTAGGCCAGTCACCATCTCTTAACCTAACCTGCCTGACCATTTTTGTGCAGGCATGGAGGCACAAGAAAAAGCATTTAAGATCTTCTTAGCTCACCGGAAAAAGGGGGAGATAATAATGAAGAAAAGTGCTCTGTTTCTAAGCAATGACATCTCCCATGCACCAAGATTGGAAAGAGAATGTTCCATAGCAAGCTACACACATAATGCAGGTCTTAACATTTCACTAGTCTGGAGTTAAACTACACATTATGTTAAAGACATAGGTTGCAGCTATATATATTTCTTTTTTTTACATTTGGGATCACCCTTTGATGGGTAGTTAAATCATTCCCTCCTCAGTAGTGATTCTACCAATTATCCTGCTTTAGTGTGTCGAGAGAGCTTAGGGATATATGTCCCCCACTGGCACTAGCACAAGCTTTATTTCAAAGTCCTACAGCTGCACTGTGACCAGGGAGGGGGGTTACCAGTGGGAAAAATGTCCCTGAGGAAGGGAAGACCACCTTTGCTCTCAAAATGTAAGTGTGCCTGTTATTTGCAAATGTAGAACATTAACACAAAGGCCTAAATTTTGCAGAGCATATCTAGTGACAGGATGACTTCTTGTCAGCTCAACTGGAGGAGGGGGCGAACCATGAAAAGGACAACCTCCGGGTTGGAGAGATAGGCAGGATATCTCTCAATGACATTTGCAGGGAATCATAAGCAGGTGAAGACATCTGCTTGGGAGTACCCTGAAGCAAATGGTGAGCCACTGTGTGAGACAGAATGCTAGACTGGCTGGGCTGTGGCCTGTTCTAGCAAGGCTGTTCTTAAGTTGTAAATCCTCCAGAACCAGGGTGTTTTTTTTTGTATTTTTGTATTTTTCTTTTTGTTTGTTTGTTTGTTTGAGGTGGCAAGGTCTGCAAGAAGGATGAACATCCATTATGACAATGGCTCGTGGCCATAGCTGCTGAGTTGAGTATGTATTTCATATATCATGTAGTTTAACCTTAAAATCTATCCAGACATTTTGTTGCCAGTGAAAAGTATACCAGTTATATAATCTTTTGGTTTCTTATGCTCCAACAAGGAAATAAATTATAAGTAACAATGAACCCACACACCACTTGGGTGTAGAGAAACTAATCTACCTATTTAAGATCATGGCATACAATATTCCACCTTCTCTGTTTCAGCAGAATTTTGATAGTCAGCATTAGATCTTTCTGGACTGCTCAAAGGTGAAGAGGGGGAGCTCTTCAAAGGCTACAGAATATGATTAGATTTCCTAGTTTCAAGAAAGTCTGTATGCCAAGGGTATATGCCTCTGCTGTGCTCATTGCAGCCACAAAAGAGAATGAGTTCATTTAATTCAGTTATGATCTCTCAGTCACTGTCTCTCGCCTGAACAAAACAGAATACTTAATGTTCTCTGGCAGAAGAGGTAGCTTGTTGCCTTTTGTTCAGTCCTCTGTTCTCTTGAACTTTTGAAACCTTCTTTTTAAAATATGTTGGAGATGCCTAAAGCCAAGACAATGAACCATCTGGAGTCCCAGGTGTACAAGGAAGCTGAGCACCCCAGGACAGGGCTCATCAAAACAACTCTTGACCTTGTATGTCGAGCATTTGGTGAGTATTTGGTGAGTTGGAACATGTATACATAGCCATAAAAACTTCAGTTATTTGTACCTTGCTGGAACTAATCTAGTACAACACTGCATTAGTCTCTGTTTGAGCCCAGTGCTCTTCATTCATTAATTCATTTTCTGTATTTTTTTTTCTAGCAGAGGAATCCAAAGCAGCTTACAAAGAATGTTTAAAAATAAAGGTTAAAACAATTAACAATCAACTACAACACACACACACACACACACACACACACACGCATTATTTAAGAAGCTGACTGGATTGCTCAATGGTTTAGGTATCTGGCTGTGGAGCCAGATATTCAGAATTTGATTCCACACTGTGCCTTCTGCAAATACAGCCAACCTGTGTGACCTTGGGGAAGCTGCCTAGTCCTAGGGCAGTGACAGTGAACCTTTTAGAGACCGAGTGCCCAAACTGCAATTCAAAACCTAGTTTTTTTTTTTTTTTGCAAAGTGCCAATACAGCAATTTAACCTGAATATAGGTGGCTGTGAAGGGGCGGCGTTGGGGGCCCACAGAAAGGGCTCTGAGTGCCACCTTCAGCACCTGTGCCATAGGTTTGCCAACACTGTCCTAGGGTGTCCCCAGAAAAAGGGAATGGGAAATCCTGAGGAGCATCACCATAGGTCAGAACTGACTTGAGGGAACATGACGAAATTAACAGCTTAAAAGTACTAAATAAAATGTATTTAAAATGATTTAAAGACACACTTGAAAAGACACTAGATAACTCCCCCATGAAAACCCCTTACTTAGCAGCAACTGACTTACTAAAAAAGGCTACCTAAAATGAAAGGCCTTTGCTTTCCATTGAAAGAAAAAGAGATGGCCAGCCTGGAAGTCTGTTCCACAGTGAGCCAGCAACCTTTCACAAGTCCACACCAAGTAAGAGAAAGGCTTTCTTCAAAGATTTTAAAACTCATATATGCTCATATGGGAAAAGAGAGTCTCTCAGGCAGTCTTACTCCAATTTGTTTAGGGCTTTAAAGGTCAAAATCAGCACACTGAATGGTGCCCAGGAGCTAAACAGTAATGTTTAGGAGCCATTACTTACAATTTCCAAAATATGCTCAGTTATAATGCTAACTCCTATTGAGCTGCCTAAAAGTGACACTCGTAAATTCTTTTTAGTGGAAAGCCAAATCTGTAGGTGGCACTGGGATTCAGGAGGGCATTTCCAAGCACCATTTTTAACTAGTTGTACTGCCTTTGTTCTCCCCACTCCCTTTGCTAAACTGGTTAACAACCAATTGCACTTGTTTATTCTGAAACTCCATTAAACTGAATAAACCTGCTTCAAACACAGAGGATTTCACCCTCGGACCCTGCATGTACTCTCTTGCTGGTTAAGGGCATGTAGAAAGAATTGCATGCATGGAGGTTTCCCATCTGATTACCACACACAAATGCACATAACTGCGATCTAAAAGCAAGCCTTGTACACAATTCTGTCTCTTCCAATATGCTTACTCAACTTTAATAGGTGAAGTAGGAGTTCCAACAGCCAATTCCAATATTTGTAGATTGACTTTTTTCCTCTTTTCCCCTCAGCTGTAGTGTTTGCTGTGTTCCTTCCTATGCTGGACGTTCTGGGTACACCACAGTCTGAGGCACCAAAACTCTCCCACTTTTACCTCAGGTTAAGTCAGCAATCCACAAAGATATGCACAGAGGTTGATATATGCTTGCTCAACATATTCTGCCCAGTTCCCTTAATAGAGGCCCAAGCTGCTGCTTGAAAATCTGTTTTTGAACCCTGAGAGAAAGCGTCTTAAGCAATTTGTGATGCCGGAGTAGAAATTGGGGGGGGGGGGTGCAAGGGACATAAAATCTAGAGCTCCAGTACTGTATGTATTCAAAACCTTGGTTGTGTGTCTAATAGGACTGATTGGATTCCAGCCCAGGAAAGACAGAATGCTGGAAGCAGCATGAAAGCCATGTTCAACATGAACACCTACCTTTAACACCAAGAGCATTTCTATATTGTCTTAAAATCTTGCTCGGCCTATCTAGGGAGCTTTGTCTGCTATTGCTGATTCAATATAAAATGAAATACTCAATTCATGAACACCCTCAAAATGGCAGCAGGATTGAAGACATGAGAAGATCTAATAAGACACCTTCACATGCAGGGCAATATGTAACAAGCCAAACCGCTGCCAAGATGCAATAAATCAAACAGCTGCCAAGAACTAATTTTGTGAATTATAATAATAGAGTATAAAATGTGTTCCAGGCATATCATTTACGCTACTGAAGATATTCCTTTTGTTTTCTCTTCTGCTTTACCTATTGTATGAGTCAGGCTTCGGCTTATGTTGTTGTCCAGAGGGAACTATCGCTTTAAATATGGCATTGCACCACACATGATCATTTCAGCAGTTTTATAAGTAATACAAGAGATTATAATGACTGTGTTTTCTATATCTTTTCTTTAATGCAATAGAATAAAATTTTCTTCAAGTCCAATTGAATAAGAACAGAGGTTCCAGAATCACGTCCATTTCTTCCTAATCATTCACTGTGGAAGGGTGCAAGCAATTAGAGCAGATGATGGCCAAGATGACTGTTGGGTATTTTGTTTAAACCAATGTGTACACTGGAGGTACCTCAAAAAAAGATATTGCCTATCAGTCTCCCATGCTGTACAAATTATTAATAATAGTAAAAACAATTCCCTGGAATCTTCCACAACCACACAAAATCTTCAGTGCACTGGAAGTACTCAACTGCGGCAGAGTTAGGAACTTCTTCGTCCTTCTGTCACCCTGAGTATTTTTACTTATTTTCCTGTCTCTTTCTTTCTTTTCTCTCTCCTTTTACTTTGTCTCCTTTCCCTCTTGGGTCCATTCATCCTTTCGTTTTTGTGTCTTCCCAGACTCCTGAGTCCAGGAGTCCCACAGAGCAAGAGGCTGGAAGTTCAATTCCCAATTGTGCCTCTTTGACAGAACTGTACTTGATGATCAATAGGGTTCCTCCTGGCTCTGCAGTTCGAAGATGCATATGGTGGTGATAGTGATAACAATTGGGAATTGGCACATAGTACTGCAAACATGACTTTTAAAAAGTATTCCCTCAGTATTCATGCTAAGTTCCAGGTATCTCTTTGCCAGAGTTTGAGACACACAGCTGAACACATATTATTTGTTATTAAGAACTCCCACATCCACAGGCGATCAGTGCTAAGTCCCCGCCCCATGGATGCAGAAAAAAAGTGGATTATTGTGAATGCTATTTCAAAAGTGACTGCTATACATAGCATGGCCTCTGTCTCCCTCTGGTGGCCAGTCTTGGTAACTTCATCTTGAGAAATAGGTATTTCTCAGATTTTTCTTTGAATATTTTTTAATTTTCATACTATGGATAAGTGAATCAATGGATACTGGTCCTGTTGATAAGGGGCTCCTCCTGTACAAGGGTTATCAGCAAAGATGTTCTGGCATCATAACATAACTCCAGCAGGAGGGATTTTTCTCTATTTATGTATTCTTTCCCTCTTAAATCTAAAATCCAGCAGCACAGAACCAAGCTTGATCATAGAAAACATGCTGAAGGCAGTTCCAAAGACGGGGAAAGGTTAGTTTAAAAAAAAAAAAACAGAATTCACAGAATTCCATAGCCGGCAAAATAATTGCTATGGTGTCTGTAAAATTTGGGGAGATGCAATTTTTACGGGAAAAAATTACCTTTTCAGATTCAGATTAGCATGACGATCAAATTAAGTGGCAAGTGACAGTTATTAACACTGTCTTATAGAAACAGAATCCCCAGGACCTGTCCTTATCTACCCTAACATACTCAGCTATGTTTTAAGGCCTTCTCCTCCAGCAGGATGCTTTAGTATCTGTAGCCTAATTGACCTGTTCACAAAGCTAGGTTTTTTTTTGTGTGGTTTTTTTTTAATTAGAGCACTAGGGATTAAGAGAGCAACAAGACATATAAAATACTAAAAGGATTCAGGCTTCAAAAGAGGAACAAAGAAAAGATATGTAACACAAACCTTTAAGAATGTTAAAATCTGTTTAGCACATTTGTGTACCTCTCCAACGTCCAATAATTTAAAAATTATCATTGCTATGGAAGACTATGGTAAGGAATGTGTTTTTGTTTTTCCCCCTTTCTTCTAACCATTGAATTTTTCAGCAGTACCTATTGATGACTAGCTAGTAGTTTTTTCACAAAGCAGTCCACAATTTTTTAAAAAGCAACTACATAATTATTAAATCCTCACCAATAGAGTGAGAAGTACAAAATCATCAAAAAGCCATAATTATTTTCACAGGAGAGGGAAAAGCTGTACTACTAAACAAAGCTAAGATTAAAGCTGCCAAATCCCTGAATCTCTAGACAATATCCAATAGCAACACCCTTTCAAAACAAAAGCAAAAGCAAAAACTATGGTTCTCTAGGATCCTAGTTCTTGCAATTGCCAAACATTGCTTGCAAGGTAATATGAAGGTAATACCCCCCTTATGTTGCTGCATTGCAGCAATTGGTATTTTTAGTATACAGATGAAACTCGAAAAATTAGAATATTGTGCAAATGTTCATTTATTTCAGCAAGTCAACCCAAAAGGTGAAACTAATATATGAGATAGACTCATTACATGCAAAGCGAGATGTGTCAAGCCTTACTTTGGTATAATTGTGATGATTCTGGTATACAGCTTATGAAAATCTCAAACTCACATTCTCAGAAAATTAGAATAGTGTGAAAAGGTTCACTATTCTGGGCTCAAAGTGTCCCACTCTAATCAGCTAATGAATCCATAACACCTGCAAAGGGTTCCTGAGCCTTTAAATGTTCTCTCAGGCTGGTTCAGTAGGAATAACAATCATGGGAAAGACTGCTGACTTGATAGTTGAATAGAAAACCATCATTGCAAAAAAAAAAAAAAAACCCACAAAAGTTGGATGTTACCAAAGTGCTGTATCAAAGCGCATCAATAGAAAGTTATGTGGAAGGGAAAATGTGGAAGAAAAGGGTGCACAAGCAGCAGGGATGACCACACCCTGGAGAGGATTGTCAGGAAAAGGTCATTCAAAAGTGTGGGGGACTTTCACAAGGAGTGGATGGAGGCAGGAGTTGGTGCATCAAGAGCCACCAGACGCAGATGGATCTTGGACATGTCGTATTCCTCTTGTCAAGCTGCTCCTGAACAATAAACATCAGAAGCGTCTTACCTGAGCTACAGGAAAAAAAGAATTGGTTTGTTGCTCAGTGGTCCAAAGTCCTCTTTTCTGATGAAAGCAACTCTTGCATCTCATTTGGGAACCAAGGACCCAGAGCCTGGAGGAAGAATGGAGAGGCACACAATGCACAATGCTTGAAGTCCAGTGTGAAGTTGCCACAGTCTGTGTTGATTTGAGGAGCCATGTCTTCTGCCGGTGTTGGTCCACTGTGCTTCATTAAGGGCAGGGTCATCACAGGCATCTACCAGGAGATTTTGGAGCACTTCATGCTTCCTTCCACATACAAGCTTTATGGGGCTGCTGACTTCATTTTCCAGCAGAACTTGGCACCTGTCCACACTGTGAAAAGTACCAAAACCTGGCTGAATGACCAAGGGATTACTGTGCTTGATTGGCCAGCAAACTCGCCTGACCTGAACCCCATAGAGAATCTAGGGGGCATTGGCAAGAGAAAGATGAGGAACATGAGATCAAAATGCAGCAGAGCTGAAGACCGCTACTGAAGCATCATGGTCCTCCATAACACCTCAGCAGTGCCACAGGGGGATAGCATCCATGTCACGCTACACTGAAGCAGTAGTTGATGCAAAAGGAGTTCAAACCAAGTACTGAGTACATACATGCTTATACTTTTCAGAGGCCCGATATTGTTCTATTTCCAATCCTTGTGTTATTGATATCATGTAATATTCCAGTGGTGGCGAACCTTCAGCACTCCAGATGTTTTGGACCACAACTCCCAGAATTCAAACATAGATTGCCAATGACAAAGGACTGTGGGAGTTGTGGTCCAAAACATGTGGAGTGACGAAGGTTCGCCACCACTGTAATATTCTAATTTTCTGAGATTGTGAATTTTGGGTTTTCATAAATTGTATACCCTAATAATCACAATTATACCAAAGTAAGGCTTGAAATATCTCGCTTTGCATGTAATGAGTCTATCTCATATATTAGTTTCACCTTTTGAGTTGACTTACTGAAATAAATGAACATTTGCATAATATTCTAATTTTTCAAGTTTCACCTGTAATTTAGATGAATTCAGAGGTTTCTGGACCCTTCTACTGTATCTGCCCTCTAACGTATTTATAAAGCCATCTGAAGTTATGACCAACAGAATTTGTTATGGCAGAACATCCATATAGGTAGATGCCCGCCCCCGCCCCTTTTCTCTCACGTCAGCTGCTTTGGGAGACCCTCTTTCTGCCAGAAATAGCTGATCCAGGTTTTTTAAGGGAGTGATACCTCAGGCAGGATGTTCTTAGCTGTCCTTCATCTGTGAGCGTACCTGGATTTCCACCAGCTCACTAGAGTTGTCACCTCATTCTCTGCTCCACTATATATAATCCATAGCTTTCAGAAGAAAACTAAATGTGCCATTTCTCATTGCTCCACAGGGATGAGTAAAGAGGACCTGCAAGGATTGATGGGTCTTCAAGGCTCCTTTTTACTGAAAATTGGAATCTGTAAGTGTCCCACAATACCTACCTCTGGAAATGGTTTGCGTGTGAATGTGTGTTCTCTGATATATATTGGCTAAGAGACTGACTCACCAAATCCCCACTGATTCAACTGGCATAGATGTAGAAATAATGCCATTCATGTTAAATGACCTAGTGGAAGACAGGATGAAGAAAGTAGCGGATTTTATGGCATACACAGTGAATCATGCTGAAGCACCACAGTCTGTATCAACACCCCCACTCTGAGCTATGTTTGACTGTCAGTTGCAATTATTGCCTTGGTTATTGCTAGAAACCTAAATTAGGTGCTACTGAATGTATTTTGTATATGTGTTTTATTTATGCCATTAAAGGTTTTGATTGATTGATTGATTGATTGATTCAACTGGCATACAGTACTCGAGTTGCAGCTTATTACCGGATTTTCAGCCATCTTTCCTATGAAGATTTCCCCCCAAGTTATTTATCCTTGTGTAATGTAGAAAGCTTACTAGGTAAACGTAATAAAAGGGACCAGGGAAATGGAGCGACTTCATCAATGCTATGCCCACGACATCTTCTCTAATAGCTTTGTCCGTGGCTTTAAACAGGATTGAGAAAAGTTCATTTCATCTCTCTTTTAAACTCTTCTCATGGCAGATGCAGTGAAATGGGGAAGTACTTCCTTGGTCACTGTCAGACTCATACTAATAGATATAGGCCAACATCGAAAAGGACTAATACATGAAGTGTATAAATGGGAAAAAAGGCACATAAAATAAATCCCTCATTTAAAAAAAATCAATTAAAAACCTCCTCATTTGTTAGCAGATTGCAACTAAGCTCACAATTTTTGTTGCAATTTAACATTGACTTTGTCTAGTTAATCACACACAGCTTCACAAGATGTTCGGCTGGCAGATGTGCAGGAGACCCGAGAACGGAGAGAAAACCTCTAGGTCAGCCAAACAGCTGTTTGTGAAATGTATCAGTCCCCTCCCACTCAAATATAAAGCTGCAAGAATTAACATCTGTTCTATATATCCAGGCACACATATCCCAATCCATAGAACCACGAACTACTATAAATTTACCTTCAGTGTGAGCGCTCTGTTATATTCAGTATGAAACGTACCATCCCTGTCAAGAAACAGAGCATGGGGGAAAACAGCAATTAGTTTTAGAAATTCCGTTAAAAATACAGGCAGCTGTTTACTCTGGTCAGAATAAATGAACTTCTCAGTTTGCAGGGCTATGCAAAACACCACCGTGAAAAACAAGTTATTGAAGCAAACAGGTCTCTAATGGGCAATCATGTCCACAAGCTTTAATGAGAGTATTTACCACAGGCCAGATGTGGGGAGTGGCAGGTGCAGGGGGAATTTCTATTTCCAACAATGGACCAATATTTTTATGCATATTGGTCCCCAAAGAACTAAAACATTTGCTTGCTCAAGTCTTGAGCTGGTAAAGCAGCCTTCAGCTGACTGAGGTGATACAACAATCTCACAAGAATAGAACACAGAAAGGAATACAAGGCGTGAAAGCTAGTCCAACATTCAAGGGCATTCTCTTTCCTTGTTTCTGAAAAAGTGTCATTTTTCCGTCAAGCAGATCAGCCAAAATAAATAAAAAATACAAATAAAAAAACCCTCACCCATCCTTGTCACTTTGCGAGCCTAACAATGCAAAGCTTTGTGCTTTATCTCCCAGAGAGTTCTGGGAACTGGATCTGAAAAAATACTAACACTTCCAAATTTTGTAATAAATATGATTGTTGTTAGCCAAAATAAAAATAATAAATAAAATAAAAACGTAATAAGAATGTTGGGAGAGCTTGTTTTTAACTGCCTATTGTTTAGTGACCTGTACCACTTTTAAAATGCTAATTTATTATGTTAAATACAACATATTTTATGAACTCCAGGCCAATTTATCAGATAGAGTAGTCTTATTCATGTGTTTTCCAATTATGTTCATTAATATGCTAGAAGGGAGACCCTTCCCCCAAGTACCCTCCCATCATAACTCCTATATCTTTGGGAGTTTACTATATGAATTAGAAGTCTAATCTTCTCAGGTTCTGATGTGTGTGGACAGCATCCACAGACACAGAAGGCTCTACCAATCAGATCCCCCTCCATGTACACAGTTTCTAATACCTGACTAGGGCTACTCTTTTAATACTTTCATTCAAAATACTGTAACTCATCAAGTACTTATTGTTGAGTACATTTGCAAAACATGAAAGCACAGCGTACTACTCCTTTCCCACTGCCCAATCATCGCTTTGCTCTCATGAAAAACAAGTTTGAAAGGAAGAACTTCCTCTATCCAAGGAGGCTATCCATGCAAGTTGGGGATCAAGAAAATAAGCAGGCCACTTACCTGTAACGTTAGTTCTTCGAATGGGCATCTGTGAATTCACACATTGGGTTTATCACGCCTGTGCGAAGTTCGCCAGACTTCCCAAGATCTTGTGTAGTATAACACCTCCTCCTCTCAGTGTGTATCTTCCACATCTCCCGCGCTTGCCACCTCAGTTCCCTTCGATCCACCGCTGAGAACAGAAATGTGATGGGAAAGGGGGAAGATGGGTGAGTGATGTGAATTCACAGATGCCCACTTGAAGATCTGTTACAGGTAAGTAACCTGCTTTTCTTCTTCCTGGCATCTGTGAATGCACACATAAGGGTGATTAGCAAGCTAGCTTACTGGAGGTGGTACCCTTACGCTTATTGGAGGTGGGGTCGTAATAGCGGGGATGAGTTGAGAATGGCTCTGCTGAAGGCAGCATCTGCTCTGGCCCTGACATCCAATTTGTAGTATTTGATGAAGCTGGATGGTGTAGACCATGTAGCAGCCTTGCAAATGTCAGTAAGGCATAACCCTCTCAGAGAGGCTGTAGATGAAGCTGCTGCCCGCATGGAATGGGCTCTGGGCTTGACTGGCAGAGGGATTTTGGCAAGCTGGTATGAGAGTTCAATAGTGGAGGATGTCCATTTAGAGATGGTCAATGAAGACACAGAATGCCCAAGAGATGGTTCGGTTGTTCTAATAAAGAACTTTTGTGTTTTGTGCATCCACAATTAACAAATTGGGTAGTGGATGCTTGGACAGAAATGTTGTGCCGTCTCCGTGAGTTTTGTAGAGATTGTCAATTCTATGAGACATAAGAGGAGTAGAGGAGGGCTTGGTCCACACTCCTTTGGAATGCTGCAACAGGGGTGGTATAAATACCGTACACAATGGTGGGGCTTGAGATTTATTAAGGTGCCTAAAGAATTTGCACAAATCGTCTGTGTCAGGTTGTTGTACTTGGAGGCCCATTACTCTGGCAATCCTGTGTATGAGTTGGGAATATTGCCTAAGGTCTTCGGCTGGTGAGGATGAAAGATTGTCTGATACATTGGAATCCGGAGATGGTAAGTTTGGTCGTGAGGAGGCTGCAGTAGCCTGGGAGCCATCATCAGAGCCCAGATCATCAAGAGGAATGGGGCGTTCCATAGATGTGGGGGAATCCGCTTGATGTGTGGTGCTGTTGTGAGAGTCATGGAGAGATCTGTCATCCTTGTGGCCTTTACATGGAGAATGCACAAGCGGAGTATACCTCGAGTGCACTGTGCGTGATGTCGAATGTGCCGGTGTCAGGCTACGGTGTCGATATGGCAATGTCTCTGGTAGCGTTGTACGATGCCGCTTGGTAGGGAGCAAGGAAGTTTCATCTTGAGGAGAACTATGTCTCCAGTACCGATCTTCATATCCATGTTTGAGGTCGTCATCCGAAGAACATGAGATGACTTGAATATACATAACATTGGTGCCAACACGGGTGTTTGGAGCGGTCGGAATCATGTCCCTGGCCTTGATGTCGAGGAGGGGAGATGGACGGGGAGGACAGGCAAATATAGTAAGATCGATGTCGAGGCTCTCAGCATTGAGACCCGTGGTGTCTCTTCAGTGTCAGGGAAGAAGCAGCAGATGATTCATGAGCCAGGAGGCAAACTCTTTTCTGCTGTTGAGTGAGATGCTGAGGCGGGGAGGCATAGTGAGACTCGGTGTCGTAATAAGAAAAGTTGTCTGAAGATAGGGTGATGCAGCCACGTTGGGCAGATGTCAAGGACCCAGTATGGCTTTGATCCCTGGTATCATCGTGATGTCTATCAGCAGGGTCTTGTCGGTCTCTGTGGTCTTGAATAGAGCCACCAGGGCTGTTGAGAAGTCCTGGTAGGGTCGTTTGTTGTCCGGTAGAATGGTCTCCACAATTGTCAGTAAGACTAAAGCTTGGGGAGAGTATACGAAGTTGAGACAGAATGGTGCCATCGTCTCTATGTCAAGGCAGTTGTTGAGATGGAATGAAGTAATTGTCTCTGTGCCGAGATTCAGTTGATGTAGTGACCGGAGGTCTCGATGTTGAGACAGAAGCCTTTTCCATGCTCAGTCCCAAGTTGGCGTGATCTCAATCAGGTCTCAAGTCCGTTTTGGCGGTAGAATCATTGGGCTTCTTTATCCTCTTCTTTTCGGCTACGGCGGCAGATGACTTAGCTGAGGATTTAGATGTCATGGATGATTTAGACTTTGGAGAGATGGATGGGACTGAAGCCTCTGAGTGCTGGGGATTGTCCATGGGGCACAGAGATTTCTCCCACAGGTGTGCCCGAAGACATCCAAGCCTCTGTTTGAGAGCTGGTTTTGTTAGTTTTTTACACTCAGCTCACTGGGAGGGTTGATGAGCTTCTCCCAAGCAATATAGGCACAAGGAGTGTTCGCCAGAGAGAGGGACTTTATTTTGACACTATATGCACCTCTTTAAAAGGCCTGAAGAGGCCATAAAATGGAGGGAAATAGGAAATAATGAAAGGGAAAGTGATATGCAAAAAAATTGAGGATGGGAACAAATCTAAACAAAAATAATACTAACAGGAGGAGGAGTAGAAGGTAAGAAGTAATAAACACTGTGAAATGAAGTTATCTTTTCAAATCCGCAGGAGCTAAAGAGATATGTCAATATATCCGCAGGAGCTAAAGGAACTGATGCAGCAAGTGCGGGAGACAGGGAGCATGCACACTGAGGAGGAGGTCCTATACTACGCAAGAACTTGGGAAGTCCGGCAATTCGCACAGGCGCGATAAACACAAGGTGTGCATTCACAGATGCCCACTCGAAGAACAACAGGGTTCTAGTTCTCAAGGACCAAGTCTCTCTTATGGGTAGTCTCTCTTCACATGCAAGCAAAGCCATGATAGAGAAGGTGAAGAATTAGCATGCTTCCTCATTTGCCTACTGTACTAAATAACATGACCTAAAAATGCTTGAACAGAACTTCTGCAGTGAGCTCCATACATGCACTTTTATAGATTTTTTTAAATTCATTGGTGATGATCTCAGTGTACATTTTTTTCAGGTAATAAGGCTGTCTTTAAATAAATCAAGCTAATATGCCATAGAGCATCTTCCTTTGCAGACGCTGATTATATCTGACAGTAAATGGAAAACATGTTTCAAAAGGTTCTAGCCACAAATATTGACCAAAACTGAAAACATCAGCCTACTAAGAACAAAAGTCCATGCACTGAATTACCTATTGCACATGTTTATTTACACTGTTTCCTAAATGTATAATAAACAGTGTGTTTCTTTTATCAAAAATGATACTGTTTTTCATGTCCACGTGTGAAATACTGAAGAGGTTCAAAATTTTGTCTGCCATTCTCATCAAGACTACAAGAAAATGTTCAGACATCCTCTGACATGGATGGTAAGTTCCTAAACTATTCCTACCCCTGGAATCACTGAAGCAAAGGGGATGGTTAGTTTTACAGGCAATCTGGATCAGGGACTGCTATTTCTGAGGATCCCAATTCAGGAAGTCTTGACTGATGGGCTTCCTGGCCATCAGTTGAATTGTTCCTCTCAGCTTAAAGACCTACCACAACAGGTGCATCTCCACAGCCTGGAATGGTTCTCCTGTGTCAAAGTCCTGAATACTGCTTTGCCACACAACACTGGCAAGTCAGAGTACTAAACAAGCCAAAGGCTAAAGCCTGCTAACTTCTCACAGCCATGACAGAGGCATGGGGACCTCTCAGTGAAGCTGCCCTGTTTGCTGAGCACTACTACTTTTGCTGAGTTCAATGAGGTGTGAGTGTGAATGAAGTATGTGGATTAATTAAGCATTCAGGAGCACCAGTGCTCCAGCAATGGATCAAAGTGAGGAGACAGAGAAATGTAAAGAGATATTGACTGTGAAGATTCTCAGTCATCCAAGCGAGTTTATCTGGAAGCTGATTCATGGCAACTGGACTTCTTTTCTTGACAGAATGAAACGTTTTGCTGCTTTCTTGACAGCAGCGAAACGTTTCAATCTCTCAAGAAAAGAAGTCCAGTTGCCATGACTCAACTTCCAGATAAAGAGATATTGACTAGCAAATACTCTCCTCTTTCATGAGAACTGGAGGATGCTTTCCATTGTATGGTGCCTATTTTAAGTTGTGGGAGAAGCCAACCATTGGGAAATGGAACAATAGGTTTAGCCCAGCCACAATCTCCAGAAATGTTTGCCTATTGGGTCTGCACAAGTTATTTATGAATTTTGCTAATTACCTAAACCTAATATGTAACTCTCAATTTAAGTCCAACAATTTACCGTCATAACAATGTCAACAAGTTAGTTAAGTAATGCCTCAAATATCTCCCTAGAAATCAATGGGTGATACGTACTCTGGCTTATTTGTTCCAAAATAAATTCCTGTAAGATACCAGCTCACTGTAGCCAGCCATGGACTTGTTGCTTTGTAATGATGCCTACATCAGTAAGCCAGTTTTGTAGCAAGAATTCAACAGACTGTACGTACATAGCAAATAAATGATTCTTGCCTTAGACTACCATCTGATGCACGCATTCCTGGGAGTCTCATTTCATTTCAATGGGACTTAGAAGTAAAACCTGTTAAGTCCCAAAGAAATGTACTCCTCCCCAAACAGTGTGCTGAACATACCTCTACAGGAATATATAGTTTGGCCATACTGTGTTTACCATAGCTATTGAGCATTATAGCACACAGAACACTTGAATGAAAAAGAAATTTCTCAACCCACATCTGCACTTACTTGTAATGTAATAACTCTACGCCTTTTTCCTTTGAACTAGGGTCAACCTTCATCTTCTTGCAGAGTTTTCGGCTTTCTGCATCCCTGAAAGAGAAACAGAAATATCTTATTTTCCCTGAAACATCTTAACATCATATCATAGACAACATAACTACATTTAAGTAATTCTGGTTTGGCAGCTAAACAGCAATAACAGATTATTTACTTGAAATCCTATTTTGAACCTCCATTGGAGGTCCCTGCTATATGACTCATTCAGTTGGGTGCTAGGCATTCAAACTGAGAATTTTGAATAAGTGATGAAACTCTGTCACCAGAGAGATGACACTTGCTCCTTCTAATATGCTTTTGAGAAGTGAGAAAAACTGCCTTTTGTGTTTTAGTTCAGGCATTTAATTCAGGGTGTGAAGAAGGCTCCTGCCCTACTCTGTGTCAGAATCCATGGGTGATCAATGAAATCTGACCCACGCTATGTCCTTCAGAGAATCTCTGATCTACACCTCTCTAACCTGGATCCATGGTGGTATTTCTCTATGAAGACCTCGTTCCTCTAGATCAAGCATGTCCAAACTTCGGCCCTCGTGATGTTTTGGACCACAACTCCCACAGTCCTTTGCCATTGGCAATGTAAGCTTAGAATTATGGGAGTTGTGGTCCAAAACATCAGGAGGGCCAAAGTTTGGACATGCCTGCTCTAGATGAGGAAATACAAACATTAAGGCAAAGTCAAGGATGAATGGTGGAGGCACAGCAGATGCACCTCAGGTCAGGGCAGTTGCAGAGCTGGATACTCCATTTTTTTTTAAAAAAAAATCCCCCTCTTTCTTTCAGTTGCTAAGAGATGAGACCCACTGGCTTCCTAAGGCAGTCCCCAGGAAAAGTACAACTGAGGGGCTTTAAAAGGGAACCAGACTTGCTTCTCTTTGATTCCATCTTTAAAAGGGCTTGGCAAGGATCCTCCTTTTTTTCTACACCACTTCCATCCACTCTGTATGCCCTCTACTTCCTTCCTGATCCCTACATCTGAAATTAGCGATGCTGCAGCCATAAGGCTTTGATGATCAATGACTCTGCAGCTGGAAAGGCAAGGAAGGTTCCTTTCTAAGGAAAAGAACATCCTCTTCTTCATCTTCCTGCTTTTTGCTTTCTCTCTCCCAATTATGTGCACGAAAGCTGGATTGAACACAAGAGATCCATGGGCGTGCCACTGCATTACGACCTGCCTCTGGGATATTTGGTCTAAAGAAAAGTACAGATATCCTTAACTTGGTTCATTTTTACACGTTTGTCTGAAGACAGTAGAAATATGTACTTCTAATGCTGTTTAATCTATCATATTACTCTTATTCTCACTCTTTAATCTTATTGCACTTGAATATTCCATTCCAATTATTTCTGACTGTGTTTGTTTTTTACAGTGTAGATATTTTACTTACACTACTGTAATTGTAGCTTTACTGTGGTTTGATCTACCCATGCTGCTTGGTCAATGGAGGGTAAAATTCATGAATGCAATAAATAACAGGAGTAAGTAAAATCCACACCATGCACATGGAAATCACAATAAAGAGCAAAATAAAGCTGGCTATAAGACAAAAGACATCTGTATATTAAGTGAATCTCAATTAAATTACAGTTGTTAAAGTTTGTTTCTTCAACGTTTTGAACCATACTTGTTCTTTAGCCAATTTAGACCAAAAATGTAAGAATAAAATATTTTTAATACCATGATAAAGCAACACAAAACAGCTAATGCCCTTCTGAAAGACAATTCTGACAACTTTCTTGAAAAGGTAAAGCAGATTTCCATTTAATGTAGTATAAAAATCAATGTGGCACAACAGGCAGAAAACAATGTCAGAGTATGTATATAAAGGACATTCCGTTTGGAAGTTGAATCATGGCAACTGGACTTCTTTTTCTTGAAAGATAGAAATGTTTTGCTGCTCATCCAAATAGCTTCATCAGTCTGAACAGCTTTATAAACTCACCTGGATGACAGAATCTTCACAGACAAAAGGACATTCTGAGCATGCCACCATATTTTTAAGGCAGTCCTATTGAGTTTGACCAGGTAAATGTCTACATAGGAACTAACATTGTAAGTTAAAGGGGGGATCTATAGACATTTGTAAAGACTAAAACAAAAAGTTATTTGAGACAACAGCAACCACAACAGTTGTCCAATGCCAAATTAGTTCTTAACTGAGCATGGCCTTCTTTGACCGGTAGCAGTTTTAATAGTATCACGCAGAAGCCGATCCCATCAAATGCTATTCAATTCTTTTTAGATGGAAACACAAGGGACTAAACCTGGAACCCTTCATGGAAAGCAGTAGTTGACCACCAAGCCACGCTGTCCATTTAATGAATCAAATGCATCAGACCTAGTTTTAATCCCTTTTCAGCATATCAACATCTCCTTCATTCCTCAAGCATCTCTTTTAAGCTGCAATCATAAGCACACTTACTACAGGGTAACCTTCAGTGAACACAATGGGATTTACTTTCAGATAAATATTTCATCAGATTGTCAACACCAAAGCACATGTTACTTGGACTATACAGTTTGTAGCTACATCTAAAGTTGTTTTAATCCTTTTATGTATTCCCCTCTTCCTGTCGATCTGGATGGGAGTCTGCACAGGCAGTTTGCATAGGATAGGGGATCATAACGCAGAAAGTCAAGGGGCTAAAATCTCCCCAGTTCCTCTCTATGATCCTAAAAGGATCAAACCTTCCACACTTACTTTTGAGTAAGAATGAGATCAGAGGTCACTGCATGCTGGTCATTGCAATTAACATTTAGATTGACCTTCTGAATACTTGGACAAACCTGGTACTACTGCTCAGTGACAGCCTGTATCCTTAATGGTTCAATTGCTAAGACAACAGGCAAAGCCAATCCTATCGCCTACTTCCCTGGAATGGTACAAGAGAGATAGCATGGGTTAATTGCCCCCATCTTCTGCTGAGCACCCCTAACCCACTGGTTCTCCACAACCAAGCCCATGGCAAACTAGCCAGCAGAAGAAAAACAATGAGAGATCATTCCCAGAACTATATTCTCCTTCCCCGATCAACACAGTGCGCTGCTTAGACACCAAGCAAGCAATGAAAAACACCTTAAAAGCTATAATGCACTTCTCTAGTAAACAAGGGGAAAGTACTAAAATTAATACCTTAAAAGACAAAGTAAAATGGAAGGAATGTCACGAATGAAATCCCAGTTTAATTGCACCAGTGAACGTTATGACACCGAGAAGTGGGAGATAAAAGAGCCAAAAGAGAATAATGTGAAGAGAACTATATTAACCCAGGAATCTGTCTCTTATTATTATGCCACGTTCCCTTTTATCTCATGACAACAATTGGCGGCATCTACGAATGCAGCACAATTCAGCTGCACTTTATTTCTTCTTCTCTAAAAGAATTCTGGAGGTGTAGATGATGTGCAAAATGCACTGCCACTTATAGCCTTTTCTCACCGTTACTAAGGAACAGCCTAAAACATTCTCCTCCAGCCAAGTGTTTGCCAGTTGTTGTGAACGGTAGCTCCTGGCATTCCTAATCTTTGTCCATGGCTGATAGGACCCGTAGTCCAAAACCTTTGAAGAGGACCAGATTGGAAATGTCTTTAAGAAGTACTTGTGGTAGCAATCCCAAACCTGTTGCCACAGTAGAAGAATGCCAGAAAACTTATCAGCAGGGTGGATTTGATTTAAATCACTAATCAGTAAGGCTCGATCTAAATCATGATTTTCTACATAAAGATTCATTTTTGCTGGAGTTGTTTTAATCTTAATATTTACAAACAGATAGTTTCATTTAAAATAATAGCTTTACAGATTCATTTTAGAGTTATATCAGAAAATTACTGATTTGGTGGTTATATACCATTAGGACTACATTGATAGATAATTGTGAAATTATTGCAAGATGAGCGATCTCCAGTAATAGGTTAATCATTCATATTTGGACAACTGTTCTGTTCTACTTTACAGGAAGGAGAAAAATAATCATTGCCTTAATAACAACAATTTAAATAGCTTTATTTAACCAAAACAATAACATTATATAGCAGAGATGGCGAACCTTTTTGATACTGAGTGCCCAAACTCGGTGATGGAGATGGCGGCGGTGCCGGGGGGGTTGGCGGCAGTGGGGGTGGGGGCGAAGGCAGCAGGGCGATGGGGGCAGCGGGCTCAGGCTCATCAGCAGTGGCGGGAGGCAGGGATGGCAATGGTAATGGCAGCAGAGGCAGCGGCGGCGGTGGCAGTGGTGGGACGGCAAGGGCAATGGCAATGGTAAACTCAAAAGTTTTAGTATTTGCCTGTGGAGCCGGAGGTTGCAAGTTCAATTCCCCAATTCTAGTTTGCCTTCTAGGAGAAGAGCTAGCCTGTGTGACCTTGGACAAACTGCACAGAACCCCCAGCGCCCCCAGAAGAAGGGAATGAGAAACTACTTCCGGGTACTCTCTACCCTGAATAGGGTCACCATAAACCAAGCTTGATTTGACACCCCATGATTATTATTGCCTATTCAGTTAGTTTTTAATTTATTTTTAAGGAATATTTTATTTGTTCTGTTTTTGTACCATGAATTATTTATTTATTTTTGATGAGAAGAATTAAATAAAGTTTATTTATGTTCTGATTTTGACCAGAAATGACCAGCCACTGTCCATGCCTGCACTGGCCTTATGGATAACAACTCATTATGGATAAAACCTGGCTAATGCCAAATCCCTGTTCGAGTTGTTACTGACAGAAGGCCAGGAGGGAAAAGATGGGACAATTCATGACAGAAGACAGGTGTAATCCTGGAGCATGGCCTGGAAGGATTATCCTTGCATTGACACAAATTAGCAAAATGAAGAGGATTAAAAGATGGGTCAAGATGGCATCTCCAACCATTCTTAAACTTAGAGACATTAGAAAGGCACAAGACTGCATAGATCTCTGGACCAAAGAGTGAGTTTGGCAACTGAAAGTGTTGAGCCCACACCCACACTTGACAGGTATGGGCTAATCACAATGATCTAAATCTCTTGAGAAAAGCTGGGTGACAGCTAGGAGGGCTTTCTAAAACTGAGATGCTGTCTTCACTGCCGCTGGCACTTCTGTTAATTCTCTCAACATTTCCAAGCTGTCTTCTCGCAAATCTGAAAAATGAGCAACAATAAATTCACACTCTTTTTACAGATAAGACCTGGGAATGCTTCAGTGAGAAGAAAAGTTCAGCACATACCCTGCAGATGCTATTTACCCTGTCTTCATAAAATATAGCATACTGCAATGTGTAACAACCCATGCCATAATAATAATCCTGTGCCATCAAGTCAATTCTTCAGGGGGCAACCCTGGGAATGTGCAGTTTGCAAAAGGCCACAACGCCTGGCTCTACTCATAGGAGGCATAGTGGGAAATTGACCTCCCAACCTCTGGCTCCACAGACAAATACCTAAACCACTGAATTATTCATGAAATAGTACACACACACACACACACACACACACACACACACACACACACACACA
>JAHTLZ010003547.1:2844973-2889416 GCA_023846285.1 Phrynocephalus versicolor | reverse complement strand
ACACACACACACACACACACACACACACACACACACACACACACACACACAAGCATTATTAAAAGACTTAACTAGCAAACTCTGCTTTTGCTTTGCTTTGCTTTATTTTTATATTTCATCTTTCTTCCAAGGAACTCAAGGCTCTGTACTTCACAACTGTGCTAGGATATAGTTCAGGGTAAGGGATTGTGACTAGCCTATAACTGTCAATTGTCCCATTGTGGCCAGGACACTCCCTTCCCCCCCCCTTTCCCACCACCTTCCCGGAAAATGTCTTGCATTTCCGATGGGCGGCTGGGCTCTGGTTGCTGCTAGGCAGCCAGGTATGGTCTGCCTCTAGGTGGCCCGCAGGAGAGTGCCTCTCCCAGCCCAGCCCAGCCCAGCCCACACCCCACCAGTTGTCTGGATCGGTATCTATATCCCCTAGAAAATAGGCTCCACGCCCTAGCTGCTGGGCATGGATGCCAGTGTCCCGCCTTTCTGGAGCTTTCAGTGGCCGTGCCCCCCTCCCCACCTCCCGGCTGGTGCCGGGGAAAACTTGACAGCTATGGACTGGCCTAGATCAGTCCGTGAGTCTCACTGCCAATTGACAAACTGAGCTCAGATCTCCTGAGCAGAAGTTCAAAGCCACCACCACCCCAATGTGTATAGAATTCAACTTTTTCACTTGACATTGAAGATATTTACTTATTAAAGCAAAGTCTCAGAGCCTGTAAAAGTAATAGCTTCTTCCATATTAATTTGTTAGAAGAAACAACAAATACCCAAACTAAAAGGAAGTCAGACAAACTTGGGCAGACTGCCATTTTCTGTCAATTTTGCTCAGAGGACGTTACAGAATGTCATTTCTTGGAGGTTTTATTTCTACATTGGACCAGTCCATATTTCTAATATTTATAATAATTTATTTTGTGTTAGTTTTCTTTCCCCCCTAGTTTGATATTGGTTAATTGTTGTAATTTTGTTTATGATATTGTTTAATTGTTTTATTTAACTGTATTGTTGTTGTATTTTTCCCCTTCCCCCCTCCCTTTTCCCCTTGGTTGCCAATGTTAGCAGGGACTAACTATATCAGTGGTGTCTGGCCATGGGAGGTACGCTAGGAGCTGGGGGATTAGTTGGGTAAGAAGAACCAGGGCCAGGTAATTGCAGCCTGTCCCCCGTTCTGATCCTCAGCTCAATGCCACAAATGAGGGAGCCATACTGTCAGTGTCTCTGACCTGTCCTGCTTGCTGGTCAATGCCAGGTTGGTCCATCATAAAATCCCTGTCTTTTATAATGTCATCTTGGATGACAAGCCGACCTGGCTTGTTTCACAGAGACTTGGGTAGGGGCAGAGGGAGGGGCGTCCCTCTTTCATCTGTGCCCTCCCGGGTTCCATGTCCAGCACATGGACAGGTCAGCGGATAAGGCTGTGTGGCCATCATTTACAGGGAATCCCTTTTTGTCAGCAGATATGCAGCATTGGTGTGTCCGGGGTTAGAATGCCTTCATCGATTGGTGGGTCAGTGGGACAAGGTTTGGCATTGAGCTGGGCTACCGTGCTCCCAGCAACTCTGTGCAATCACTACCAGAGCTCACTGAGTTCATCTCAGCGGCATCGTTGAGGTCCCCCAGCCTTTTGGTGGCAGGGGACTTCAACGTGCATGCTAAAAATGGACTTTCAGGAGTGGCTCTTGATTTCATAGAGTCCATGGCCTCCATGAATCTGCCCCAACATGTTGTTTGTTTCACCCATAGAGCAGGGCATACCCTGAACCTGTTTTTTTCCTCCATGTCGGCAGACTATAATCTGAGGGTTGGGGACATTATTCCTCAACCCGTGTCATGGTCAGATCATCATCTGCTGTCTTTTCCCCTGTCAAGTATCCCAAACACTGCATCTCCTCGGTCTCCTCATTTGGTTGGGTTTGGGCCTCTATCATTACTTGAAACCGGGCCTTCTCTTGGCCGCCCTTACACTTTGGAACAAGCTGCCAAGTGAGATTTGCCTAGCACAGTCCCTGCCAGCCTTCAAAAAAGTTCTTAAGACCCTGCTTTTTACAGAGACATTTGGCAACCATTAGTTGTTTTTGTGCCACCATCTGACTGTTCATTATTACTAATTTTATTGTTTGTTTGCTTTTTGTTTGTTTGTTTTCTATTTTTATTGGATTTTTTAAAATAAATATGATTGTTGTACACCGCCCGGAGTTCCTCTGGAAGATGAGCGGTAAATAAATAAATAAATAAATAAATCAATCAATCAATCAATCAATCAATCAATCAATCAATCAATCAATCATACATTTGTTGTTGTTGTTTTCATTTCGTGAATGCAACATCTCATCTATACAACAAGCAAAGCTGGTTTCACAGATACACTGATTAATCTTAGCTTCCAGCGAATGGCTGAAGAGCACAAAGCACTGAACAGGAAGCTGTAATTGATACAAACTTCCCAACCAATGTCTGCCAAAACTAGAGCTTGTAAATGATGGCAGGGGGATTTAGAGAGCTGCAGTGCAAAACACTTCTGGAGAAATTGGGGGATTCTGGAGAGAATATTAGGCCCTTCAGTCCCAGCTTGTAGGATCTTATTCGGCCTTGTCAACCTGTAAGATCTTCTACAATTGAACCAATTACCTTGAGAGTAGTAAGTGCTTCAAGGCTGGAGGCATTCAATAGAAATGTAGACAAACAGCTAGCAGATATCCTATGATTTATATTCCTGCGTTGCACAGGGGGTTGGACTTGATTGCCTTGTAGGCCCCTTCCAACTTCATGACTCTAACGTTCTGGGGAGGCTCTTCTTTTGGTTGCCCTACTTTCCCAAGCTTGTTTGGTGTGGACACAAGAGAGGACAGTGGCTGTTCCCAGGCTTTGGCATGCACTGCCCTGAGAAACCAGGTTGGCCCCTTCAACACATTACTGATGGATGCGCCTAACATCTCTTTCAACCTACATTCAATCCTGCAAACCCAGTGAAGTTCGAGAGTGGCAGAAGCTGTTTTAACACAACTAATAACATATGGTCTCACTACTCTTAATGTGCCATCATGTGCCTTCATGTGTATGTTCACCATACACATGACAGTGCATAGTTACTGGGAAGCCATCCTTACATTTTACCATTTTCTATTGCAGTCCCAGAATGAGAGAACAAGTACCTCAACATTTCCAGTTGGCTGGTCAGATTCATATACGGTACGTGGAATATATTTTCATTGACAGAAGAGTCATTTTATACCTTGGACTGAAGAACGAATGGCACATGAAAAACAAAGCAAAATTGAAAAGATGTGCTACTGCTTGCACAGGGGAAACAGAAGAGTTTACTTATCAAAGCACTTTCCTTAGCACCTATGCAAGTGTTTGCTGAAGCAGCCTGGCTGCTGCTGCTGCTTTCATCCAATACCTTGAATTTGAACTGAATTGAAGTTGCAAATGTGCTGGCTCTAACTAGTAAATATATGGAGATTAAAGACCATATCAAATCTGTTCATGTGCAAATCAATGCCTTCTTTTCCTTCTCAACCTTTCACCTGCATTTCAAATAGTGTGTCTCATTTCTGATCCTTGAAAAAGATTCTGCAGCGAGAGGAAGCAGGTTACTGGCTGTTACTCAAATCTATTGAACCACATCCTTTCAAAGCATTTTGACTGGTACTCATAAGTGTCATAACTCACATTTATTATTTTTATTCATTTTCTACTCAGGTTCCCAACAATGCCCTTGAAACAGCTTACATACATAAAACAATACATAAAATACGCCAATACAATTTAGAAAGACAGACTAAGCAGTTTGAATGTCATGCCATCCTTGTAGTCGAACACACACCTAAGTCATAGACTTGTTCCTGAACACAGTCTTCACTTTTGCATTCTTTTGGATTTAACCCCATCCTGTTGAAAAGATCTTTGGCAATCTTTTGATCACTGTGTTTTTCAAGCGAAAATAAGAAATCAGCCATGAAGTGCTCTTTGATCAAGGTACATGATGGGATACCTGTGTATTGCAAGAGTAGACAATGCAAGGCCTTCCACCTGTTGCTTGGCTGAAACTCTCATAATTTCTCACCACCAACTCTATCAGCTAGGATTGATGGGAGTTGAGCTCTATCAAATAGTTCCACATCTTACAAGAAGTCTACAGCAGTTCCAGCCAGTATGGATTTGTTCTTCCCAAAACCAAAAGTCTATGCAGGACCCCACTTTCTTCTCCCCTACCATCCCAACTTCAAATTAATACTTCAGTATCTGGTTCTATACGAAAAGATCACGGAACTCCAATTTTCATGTAAATGCCGACATTTCTATTTCCTTTTATCATGACGAAGCACAATAGGGAGCTCACTTTCAAGTTCAGCACATACATGTTTAAACATGCTCTAAGAAGTGCGGTTTGGAATATAGAGATGAAAAGGAAGGCAAAATCACAAATAAAGTGGCACCCATGATCTTCCTTTTAAAGATGTCAGAAAATAAAGTTCCATATTTTCTGCCCCATAACACGCATCCCCCCCCCAACAGTAAGGAGAAATGTCTGTGCGTCTTATGGGGAGAATGCACCCCCACCAGGAGCCTCCAGAGCGGCTGCGATGGAGGCCTCCAGATCCCGTGAAGGTCCCAGCCATAACAGAGGCTTCCCCACCCGTCTGTTATTAAAAAATTACCCTGCATGACTGATTTGTGCTGTAGAATAGGAGATGGAGATCATTCTTCCCAATCGAGGACCATAGAGATAAGAAACGGGCTAGAGAGTAACCACCCACCATGATGACCATCATGCAAGGTAATTTTTTTTTTAAAAAAAAACAGCCGGGTGGGGAAGCCTCTGTTGTGGCTGCAGCTGGGGCTGGGGCCCTGCATGGGGTTTGGAGGCCTCTGCAAGGGCCAGCGGCTTCCCAGCATGGAGACCCAGGTGCTGGTGGTGGGGGCAGCTTGTCTTCCCATTTTAAAATATGGTACCTTACCAAGCATGTTTCAGGAAGACCTTTTTGACAACATTTGGTTAACATGCTCCTTTATTCTCAATAACAATGAAATAAAAACACACATTCAGTTTTCAGATCTAAGAATACCACTTTCAGATGTCAGCCAGTGCCCTTGTAAGCTCTGGTGCAGAAAAAGATAATTAGTAAAAAAGCTCTTGTGATGAGGGACAGAGAAAGACAGAATAAGAGAAGAAAGGGAAACCAAGCCCTTTAAGAGTTTGTGGCCTTATTCATGTCAAAACCTTCCATCTCTTTTTACCAATAATTTAGTGTGCTAGAAATTAGCTCCATCATGAGAACCTGTTATCAAAATAACTGTAGACCTAAACTATAAAGTCAAAGTACCGGTAATCAAATTTGTATTGGTTCTATTTTTCTCACTTAGTCACTTCACTATTTAATCTATCTTCTTTTATAGCAGTAATTCAGTGCCAGGACTCAAATCTTAAGAAACAGGGGTCACATGTTTAGATATACAGTGGAACCTTGACTTACGTCATTAATCCGTTCCAGTGGTCTAGACTTAAGTCAAACATTACTTAAGTCAAACAAACGTTTCCCATACAAAGTAATGGGAAAGCGGATTAATCCGTTCCAGATGATGAAAAAGACCCTCGAAAACAGCAATTTAACACAAATTTGACTGAGATAGGAGATTCCTTCTGGGGATGTAAATGAAATGTCTCTTCAAAGAGAGGAGGAGGCAGTGGAATTATAGTCCACAAGTTATATGCCTCCACTTTTTAATGTTCACAGCAACAATGTCTAACATTTAAGTTTTACTGAGTTTTAACCTGACGTTCCAAGTTCTGAACAACTCTATGCTTACGATTAGAGTCCCACAACTTTACAGCTCCCCAACTAAAATGCTTCCATTGTGGACCAGACTTCTGCAGCCAGATTTTTAACAAGACTGAGCCGACTGTCTAACCAGCGAGGCCAGCCCCGAGCTCCCGGCACTTCTTCTCCTCCGGCAGCAGCGGCGGCTTCGGTGAGGCCGAGGACCAGCTCCAGGTGCTCTGAGCTGGCCTTGCCGAAGCCGCCACTGACGGAGGAGAGGAAGAAGGCAGGAGCAGTTTGGAGGCGGCAGCCGCGATGCTGGGTCGTGGCTGTCGCCCAATTCCAGTGTCTTGCGCCTGAGCGCCGAGAAAGTCAAAGCCTGCGACTCAAGTTAAACAGGCCCCTTCTTGCTGCAAGTCAAATATGATGCAAGTCAAGCAGTATGTAAGTCAAGGTTCCACTGTAATATATTATTGCTGCATCAGTGATATTGTGCTGGCACAGCATATAAACATTCTATAAGACAATTCTAAAAATGGGGGGGGGAGCCCATACAAAAGATTACAACTCTGGATCAGCATCAGATCTGGCACAGGTGTAACAGTCTGCTCTTGCTCTCTGGCATATTTGGGGGTGCATGGGTACATGGTTTCAAGTGATGGTTTTTAAAAATTAAACCCATCCTCTCATTCAAAAATAAGTGACTCTAAATGTCTCCAGATTTAAAACAGATGAAATAAATTGGAAAAATATCAGTCTTGCTTATCTTAAAAAAGAATGCCTGACCCACAAAATTTTAATTTAAAAAGAATCCAGGCCACAGGGGCAGAAATATTGATCCTCAAAAATGTCTTAAATGAAGCATAAACATAAAAAACATTGCAAAGTTCATTGTTACAGCCTTGCCCTTGTTGGCAAGAAAGGCTATAGGAAAACAAAAGGTCACAGAATCAGTAAAAACAAAAACAGACTTTATTTGAAGGAAAAAAAAAAGGCTTCCTTTAAAGGAAGTAATTGAGTGACAGTCCTCTAGAAAGGGGAACATTTTGTCATGTTTCTCCAAGGAATCAGCAAACAATTTTGTAAGGGATATTCAAAGTTAGAGGTGGGCATGAAACAGAAAACCCATGGTGTGGGTTTGTCTGTTTCAGGCCCACCCAAACCGGTTCGGTTCCGACTTACTGGGCAGCGGCGGCAGGCAATCCTGGGGCCATTGGCACTTCTTTTATTTTTATTTTTTTTCTTGAATTTAGAGTGCGTGTGGCTGGGTCGGCACTCCTTTTTTTTTTTTTTTTTTAAGCGCCGACCATAGAGCTCCTGAGGCCAAGTCAGTGCTCTCTCTCTTTTTTTTTTTTTTTTGGACGTTTTGTTTGTTTGTTTTAAAGCATCGACCGTGCGGCTCCTGGGGCCCAGTCGACACTGTTTTTATTTTATTTATTTATTTATTTTGAATTTATTGTGCCGACCATGCGGCTCCTGGGCTGGGTCGGCACTTGTTTTTTTTGTTTTTGTTTTTAAATTTTGTTTTTATTATCATTTTTTAAAGTCCCCATGTCGGGGCTTTTTTCCCCCATAGCTGAGAGGCGCTGGCTTGGAGAGGACTCCACTTGTTGGACAAGGTAGGTGCCAGGAACGAAAAATGAATTTTGTTTTTCTTTGATGGGTTGGTTCGTTATTTGTTTTGTTAGTTATTGGTTTTGTTAGCTAACAAAACGAATAACGAATAACAAAACAATTATAAAATTTGTTTTGGGCCCATCTCTATTCAAAGTATTTCTGCACTACAAAAGCACAGAGTACAATTGTGCTTACCCCAGTCCCAAGTGCTTTTAGTAAACAATCTCTCAGGATTTCTGACACAAAGCTCTTGACACACATTGTTAAAGGGAACATCGCGTCCATATCTGGGACAATCTGAATGTTTAATCGTTCCTGGACAAACTGAAGGTTGTGCTTGCAAAAGAATTCTCTGCCTGCTTGTAAACATATTTAAAGAAATACTAAAAAACAAATAGAGAACAAATATTCAGAAGCTCACTCATTTTAATATGCAAGATTACTGCTTTTTGTTTTGTAGCTGGGAACGGTCTTGATGTCAGCAGAGCTATGCTGCCTATATCCTTATCTAGTCTCAACTATTCCACCCATCTTGTCACTACATAATTGTTTGGTAATTTTAAAAGACTTCAAAGATGTTATACCCCATTAAATCACTTCTGATGTGATTATGTGGCAATGATCTCTAAACTGTAGCATCATTAACAGCTCTGCTCAGATCTTCAACACCAACACCATCTAAAATTAAATCTCTTCCTACTGCCCACCCTTCCTATCAATATTGTCTTTTTCCCGTAATCTCTGCTCAGATTTTGCAAACAGCTGTAGGTTCTTTTATTGAAACAATATATCTCTTGCTGCCCCTCTCCTGTTTCCAGCAATATCATATTTTCTGGTCAGTTCTATACAGTATTCTCAATATAAATGTATAGTAAGAGAGTCTCAGTTGACTCATTTTTCCAGTCTATAATGAAATTGGATGAAACATTAATATTCTAACCACTTCCCTCAATCTTACCAGTTGGCCAAGAAGCTGGAAAAGCTAATCCTTGGGAGCCCATCATTCTTGTTGTAATGGCACTAAAAGGACAACAAGACCCAGAGTGAGAATGAAATAAAATTAAGAAAATTCCAATTTCCTCCTTTTTAATATCTACAACAATGTGGTGTGATGAAGTGAATTTCAAGGCCAGAAACATGCATTCAAGGTAGTCTCTAATTAGAACTAAAACCACCTTAATGATGCAGAAAGTTCACTGTGGCCGACATCTCATGCTTGTGATAGAGACTTCAAAGGAATCTCCTACTAAAGTGCTGAAGACCAATTATGAAAAAGGTAAGCTAATTTACATAATCCTGATGGTGGAAGTTCATGCTGTGAAACTCAGATATAGTATTCACAATAGTTAGGAATTTCCCTCTTCCAGTCACAGGCTATCTCTGTTTTTTATTTGAAGGGAATCAAGGGGAGGGGTTTGTATATCACTAATATCCTTTTTATCAACTGCCTTTATTGAGGATTGGTTGGAGGAAGGGACGAAAGAAATTTGGGCTCAGTACTGCTGAAACCACTGTTCTTCAATCTATTAGTCTGCCAGCTGTGTTCTCTCCATTCATTTTAAAGAGCCCAAAAAGACAGTCAAAGATACATGATCTTGCCCTGCCTTCTCTACGCCTGACATCCTCCATGTTGCACAGGTCTGAAGGCGTTTTCTAACTACCCGTGTATACTCGTGTATAAGCCGATCTGAGTATAAGCCAAGGGCTTAATTTTACCCCCCCCCCAAACTGGGAAAAGTTATTGACTTGAGTATAAGCCAAGGGTGTTTTGTTCGTTATACTCAAGTATACACAGTATACCGGCTGAGCTCTAAAGGGGCTGGGGGTAGTAATATGGGAGTGTGGAGGCAATTAAGGAGTTAATACCAGAGTGTAAGCTCCCTGATTGCCTCCACAGTCCCTACACAGTTGCCAATACTACCCCCAGCCCCTTTAGATCTTCATAACTAAGTCCCCTTAGCCCTAAATCTTTCCAGATTTCAGGGGTTCCCTAAAATCACTCCAGGAAGATACCCCTGCTACTTTGGAGTCCCAAGGTAAGTAAATTTTCATTGCATATTTTAAAAATAATTTTGAGTACATATTTTTTAAAAAAACATGTACTCAAAAATTAATTACTTTTGGGGCATCAAAGTAGCAGGGATACCTTAAGAAAGCGATTTTAGGGACCCCCTGAGATTTGGAAACATTTGAGGGTAAGGGGGTAGAATTATGAAGCTCCAAAGGGGATGCCCTTAGAGAAAAAGACCCTTCTAATTGGAATCATAGAATCATAGAGTTGGAAGAGACCTCAAGGGCCATCCAGTCCAACCCGCCTGCCATGTAGGAGCCCCCACACAATATTTCCAACAGATGGCCATCCAGCCTCTGCTTATAAACCTCCAAAGAAAGAGATTCCACCACCCTTTGTGGCAGCATATTCCACTGCCAAACAGCTCTAACTGTCATGAAGTTCTTTCGAATGTTCAAATGGAATCTCTTTTCCTGTAGTTTGAAACCATTGCCCCGAGTCCTAGTCTCTGAAGCCACGGAAAACACACCTGTTCCCTCTTTCTTCATATGGGAAGCAGCGGCAGCCTTATATCCGGCCCAATCAGCTTCAGAGTAGGGTTTTTTTTGTAGGGGCACCCCCTTTGGAACTTCATAACTCAGCCCCCTTACCCCCAAATGTTTCCAAATTTCAGGGGGTTCCCTAAAATTGCTTTCTGAATGTAGCTCTGCTACTTTGGAGTCCCAAGGTAAGTAAATTTTGATTGCATATTTTTATTATAAATTTTGAGTACATATTTTTTAAAAAACATGCACTCAAAAATTACTTACCTTGGGGACACCAAAGTAACAGGGGCACCTTAAGAAAGTGATTTTAGTGAACCCCCTGAAATTTGGAAACATAAGAATATAAGAACAGCCTTGCTGGAATAGGCCACAGCCCATCCAGTCCAGCATTCTGTCTCACACAGAAGCTCACCTTTTGCTTCACAATATTCTCAAGCAGGTGTCTCCATCTGCTTACGATTCCCTGCAAATGGCATTGAGAGACATCTTGCCTATCTCCCCAACCCAGAGGTTGTCCTTACCCATTCACAATGATAGCCATTGATACTCTTGTTCTCCATGAACTTATTTAATCCTTTCCTAAAGCTGTCAAGGCTGACAGCTGTCATCACTTCTACTGGCAGGGAGTTCCACAGACCAGTGGTGCTCTGAGTGAAAAGTACTTTCTCTTATTTGTTTGAGATCTAGCACCCAAAAGTTTCATGGAGTGCCCCTCCCCCCAGTTCTAGTGTTGTGCAATAAGGAAAACAGCTTTTCCTTATCTACTTTGTCCACACAGTGTATGATTTTATAAACTTCAATCAGGTCACCTCTTAGGCGCCGTAATTCAAGAGTGAAGAGGCTTAGCCTTTGCAGTCTCAGATGGTAAGGAAGGTGTTCCAGTCCCCTAATCATTCTGGTTGCCCTCCTCTGCACTTTTCCATTTCCATAATAACCTTCTGGAGGCATGATGACAAGAACAGTACACAATACTCCATATGGGGCCTCGCCATAGATTTATCAAGAGGTAAAATGACACTTGCTGACTTATTTTCTATATCCTCCCTAATGATCCCTAGCATTGAATTTGCTTTTTTCACTGCTGTGGCACACCGGATTGACATCTTCATTGAGCTGTCCGCAGGACACCAAAGTCCCTTTCCTGGTTTGGTTCAGACCCCATCAGTTTATAAATGTAATTGGGTTTATAAATGTAATTGGGTTTTGTGTTGTTGTGCATCACTTTACACTTACTAATGTTGAAACTCATTTGCCACTGGTTTTCCCGCTCCCCCAGTGTCAAGAGATCCCTCTGGAGCTCCTCACAATCTCTCTGTTTTTACTACCCTCTATGATAGTGTCATCGTCAAATTTGGCTACCTTGCTATTTACTCCTACTTCTAGATCATTAATGAAGAGGTTGAAAAGCAGGGGTCCCAGTACAGAACCTTGGGGGACCCCACTCTTTACCACCCTCCACTTGGAGAAGGGTCCATTTAGTGATACTCTGTTTCTGGACCCATAGACAGTTGCTAATCCAGGACAAGACCTGTCCATTTATTCCATGACTAGCAACTTTATTCAAGAGTCTATAGTGTGGGACTTTGTCAAAAAGCCTTCTGAAAACCCAGATAAACAATGTCAACTGGATCTTCCTTATCCACATGCTTGTTGACACTCTCAAAAATTCCAATAGATTAGTGAGGTATGATTTGCCCTTGCAAAAGCCATGTTGGTGGTCCTTCAGCAGTGCCTTCTCTTCTATGTGCCTATTAATTTTATGTGCCTATTAATAATAAATATTTGGGGGTAAGGGGGCTGAGTTATGAAGCTCCAAAGGGGGTACCCCTAAACCTTCTCATTGAAATCCTATGGGAAGCGGAGGCACTGCTATCGCTTGCCCGATCAGGATTTGCCATTTGCCCTCCGTCACCCTCTCCAAGCCCTCCGAGCACCTAATTTTACCCCCCCCCCAAAAAAACGGGGAAACTTATTGACTCAAGTAGAAGTTGAGGGTGTTGTTTTCAGCCAAAATTAGGGGCTGAAAAACTCGGCTTATACTCAAGTATATACAGTACTGTATAATTTTCTCAGTCTGCTTGCCCATTTAGGAGATCAAAAGCCCTGTCCAATTGGGCTTTCCAGTCAGATGGAGGAAAATCATGTTCAGATCTTCAGACAGGGAGATTTGGAATAGATGGCAAAAAGCTGGATAGCTCTAACCGTTGTTTAAGATGTCTGAGTATCCTGTAGTAAACAAGTAACATAACTGAGAATGTTAAATGGTTGAAGAAACAACTCATTTTAGTTCCATGGAGGATAAAGAAGAGAAGCACATAACACACACAACTCTTTCAAGCACAATACCTTAATCAGCAAGACTCCTGCACCCCCCCATGCTTGTTAAACCGGCCATCCTGGGCTGCTTCTGTGATGTCTCAAAGCACATTTAGATAACATCCCTTTAAACAAGAGGTTGCTATACTTTTCTTTCTTGACTTACAATCTAACATCTTCTTCTAGAAGAAGGTCTTTGAAAGAATGTTTCATCCAGCACATTATTATTTTTCTTCACATTTCTAAAGCAGTGGTGGTGGCAGAACATTTTATAAACCAGCAGCTAGAGAATTGTGCTAGCAAAATGAAAACTATATCAGGTTCTGCTCTAGCTGCAGGGACCCAATTGCTGTCCTTATTATTGCTTTCTAATTCTGCAATGGCAGCTGCCAACTAATGGAACCAGTAACAGTTAAGTCATATTCATACAGATCCTCCTAGATGAATGATTACAGGCCTGTTCCGATCTCCAGAGACAATCCTAAAATAAGAATTGAGGCTAAGGCAGAGAACATAAGTGAGGAATTTTTTAAAAAGTTGAAAGAACTCTTTCTTGCCTGGGAAGGGTGCAATATATCTCCCCTACACAATGATGATCTCTTCCTTTCTTACGCACAAAGACATCATTCTCAGTTTGACAAGATCCACCCAACCAGGAATAGGAAGACACAACCAGTAAGATAAAGACCAGCTACACCAACATTTTTAAATTCATCTCTATGCCCCCAACCCTCCAAACTCAACAAGTGGAGAGACCTGACATCTAGTTGCAAGCAACATGTATCAAAATAGACTGTGCATTGAACTGCTTAGCAGAAGGAATCTTGCTCTCCCAGACACCATGAATTCTGGCAGTAGTAATACTAGAAGTAAGTGTACTAACAATAATGGTTTTCAGTCCAGAGAAGAAGGGTGATACTGTATTTAAATCTCAATGAAATCTAATAATTGAAATGGAAGTACCTATGTGGAGTGCCATCTATTTTAATTAAGGATACATGTACCTTTTTGGAAACCAGATAACAAAAGATGGAAGCAATGCATACAATTATTTCAACTGAAATATTCAGATATTTCTTTATACAAAGTCTGTACTGAAAAGAGGGGAATTTACCTAGGAAGACTACTGCCTATATCAGTAAGCAGTTATTCTGGCACCATTAAACTCTAAAACCCTCAGATAAATTATCTCCTGTTGAGAAACGTCATTTCAAATGCATTGCTCTACACAGTTTACAGTTATGTCAAAAGTACTACGGCTTTTTCAATGGAAACTGCTGTGACAGAAATCTCATTTAAAATTCTACACTGGGAATCTATGGCCAATTAATTCATCTTCGCAACCAGTGATATCCAAACTGGACAAAACTCCTTACCCCACAGCTCAGTCAAATGGAAAATTAGAAGTCTGATTTACTTAAAAGACAACAAACTCACGAGTCAAATGCAAGGCAGATGTCTTTGAACGTCTGCAGTCACGAATGGAGAGAACAATGCCTCAGCATCAGATTCTACCCATGCAGCAGTCAACTTGTTATAATGAATAGTATTTTTCCAAGGAAAGATACATTAATAGAGAATCTTGCTCAAAACTGACACAACTCACAGAGAGCAGGAATAGGTAAAGGAGAGACTCCAAAGGCAGTGCAGGAACTCTTGGTGAAAAAAGCCAGGGGAACTTTCTTATTTTCTTTTTTAAAAAATTCTTTTTCATCATCGATGGGCCTTTTAAGACAGCAGATATTCGAATTCTCAAAGCACCTTAACAGCAGGAGCTCTGCTGACTTCAATGAGGTCCCTGCTTGCCGAAGTACAATCAGGATCAGCTTTGCCAGGGAACAGCTCTGTCACTCAATAGACTTGTTTATATATTTTGCTGGGTGAGAGAAGGAAGAGCTACAAATTTAAATCTTTCACATAAATGCAAAGGTATCTAACATTGCTCTGTTGTACTCCAGCTTTCCAGAATCGACTGGCATGGATCCATCTTCAGAATTCCATGAATGATGAGCAATGCTGGAGGCCAAAAGACGAAGTTACAGTTTTAACCAATTCCTCCATTTCCTTGCTGGTCTTTACTCCAGAACCACGAAGCAGCCAGAAACCTTGTCAAGGTATAATTTAAAAGCTGAAACAAAACAAGGCTTCTGGTAATGAACAGCCATGTTGAACATGTGTGTGAAATGCTGAGTAACTGTGGTTAACAAAAAAGGAAGGCTAACACATGTGTATTAAGGTTAAAGTAAATGATGTAATGCTTTGTGATTGGCTTATATATAGTGAATACCCATGTGTAATGTTTTTGGGGGAATTCTCTTCTTCAATTTGTTATGCTGTTGGATTGACCTACTGGAAATATACCTATGGTGATGGTGAGTTCTGCTTTAATGTCTTGATTTTCTGCCAACTATGCTCAAAAGCCTACTCCAACAAACCTAAACAATATTCGATTGTGAGGTTTAATAGAAACATGGTGTGAATTCAATTTCTGACTCATGTGAAAAAACAAGCTCCTAAACAAGGTTGGATCCTTTAGAAACTTTCATTAACATATTAACACAAGCAAAAATAAGGACAAAACTTCAAAATACTCTTTCCCCTTTCTCTTGGATATAAAATTTTAGTACTTTATATATATAGAGAGAGAGTATATTTACCCCACCTTTCTCCTTGGAAAAGGACCCAAGGCGGCTTACAGTAAGGAGAGACTGTACAGACCATTACAATTAAGACACAATCAATTAAAAAAACAGGGAATTGAGGGGCATCTTACAGCATTATAAGGCAAAATTAAAGCTAACAATTGATAACATAGTGTCAATGCAATCACACAAGGAGAGATATAAACACAAAGTTATCAGTGGCTATAAACAAAAAGGCTTTGTAGCCATGTATGGTAGATTCATATAAAAGTCACATAATAGGTAGTTCATTCAGGGAATAAGGTCTTTGCCTGTTTCCAGAAGGACAGCAGAGATGGGGCAGTCCTGGCCTCCACTGGGAGGGAGTTCCAGAGTCTGGGCGCAGCTCCAAGAAGGCCCTTTCATGTATTCCCACCAGGCGTACCTGTGAGGGAGGCGGAGTGGAGAGAAAGGCCTCTCCTGTTGACCTTACACCAACATTACTGATATGATTGTATGTGTTTCAAAGTGTTGTAGACACAGTCTCAACATAAAAATCTCACTCTCCCACATTTATGCAGTAACATCTAGATGTGTACAGTAAACATAACTGGTAAAGAACCAAAATATACTTTCTGATATCATAAAGTTGAACTGCTTGCCAACAGTCTCTTAACTAACTGTTCTCTTGGGCAGAGAACAGTTTTAATATCCCTGCAAACCGAGAGGCATCACTGCAAACAGAGAGACGTTGACTGGAGTATCTTCTTTCTTAACCTCCGTTAAGTCACCATTATACGGCCCAAAGATAAATACTATTATCCTAAGTTTATTGTAAAGCAGGTCCACTTCTAGAAAAAACTACATACAGCGGGTTATGAATAGGTTAAACCAGGGCATTCTGCTGAATTTTTTTCTTAAACCAAGGCATCCCCATTTCTAATAATTTCTTTTCTTAAACTGAGCTTTTCCTTAACCGAGCATTCTTAAACCAAGGTACCACTTCACTTAGTGCATAACCCAAATGCAAACTGCATGTTCTTAAAAATAGCTTTTTCTTCAATAGAGAACCATCTTGCTTTTCCAATTCCTATAAACGCATACTAGTCATAGAACAGCTTCATATTAAGTCACTGCAAATTTTTTTCCAGATTTCTTTTTTTCAGATCCCTGACATACATATTACTGGCTAAGTCACATTTACACTGAGTAAGTGACAAGTTATTTCTGGACATGTTTCTGACTTCCTTGCAATTTGCCCACAGGAAACAATTGGCTCAAGATGCCACTCTAAGCTTTGCGGTGTTCTGTCCACTCACTTCTGGCAAGTTTTTTATGTGGGTCTCCTCACACAATTATCAGCCATCTTGAGTTCAAGCAGCACCTCAACATCTACTTTGTGGCTGTATAAAACTGAACTTTTAACCTTGTCCGTATAAAAGGAAAAAACTGAGAGATGCTTTGTGAGCTAATGTGAAGTCAAGCTTCAAACCAATCAGAAAGAGGAAATCCATTTAGGCAAGACGTCCTTTCTTATCCTCAGCAGCAATAAATCAGAGAACATGCATTAGGACAGCAAATGGCTACATATCAGAAGTTCTGGGTTTGCTCACAACACGCTCTATGTTAGTATTTGTATTTTAGGTAATATACTACATTCTGAAGGACCGCAGGCTTACATAGCTAAAGATGCAAAAACAGAAACTATTTATTTAGTCATAGTTATTACACTATTTTCGCAAAAGGGAACTATGCAACACTTTAACAATACATAGGCAGAGAGAAACATACATAGTGAAAGAAATATATTTAATAGTCTGTTCTATCCACAGCTTCACTTGCTTTGGAGACCATCCTAATCTTCCTCTAAGATGGGATTTGTCTTATTAGATTCACAACCCACATACGACCTAGATCTCTAAACATTCAGGCAGTTTTCAGCTATTTACAAAGTCTCAGACAGTTGACTACTGATACCATATGCCTATTTTTCTACATAGGCACATGCATGGGGAAATCTGTGAAGGAGAGACAAATCATGGCTAATATAAAGTCCTAAATGCAAAATATTGCAATTTAAGTTGGGAGGGAGCTTATGACTGTCTTCATCTTAAAAGGTATCCAATGGATATTAGAAAGCTTTTTAAATTGGTCCAAGGCACACACTGGGTAAAACCTTTCAAGTACATGCAATATGATATATTCCCATTTCTTAAGTTTCAAACAAGGAAGAATCTGTATTGTTTACATGCATACCTCCTGGCACACTGATTGCAGTGCATTAAAATTTATGGAACTGCAATGATAAATTGCATTGTCATATCCAGCAGTTAGCCTTTCGTTTCTAATCTAGACCTGACACACCAGATCTTGCACAGCATAATGGGAACATTCTGTTTAACACTGACAGGCAACAAAAAGTAGGTATGATATGTAGGCTCTGAATCTCACCAGATGTTATTAATTCAATATTCTAACATCTCCCACTCTGCAAACCATTTAAACATCAGAAGACTTGGCAAGGGGCTCCCTAATTAAAACATGGGAAGTTGAAAGAAAAAGTAAGTATTTCTGTCACATCATATGTGGCTCTTGAATTTTTAATTGAACTTGTTTTATGTTAATTACTCAGAGAGCCCCATGTGGTGAAGAGAAGAGAAGAGAAGAGAAGGGACACAAGTGGTCAGTTTTAATGAATGTAAAATCAGATTCTCCCCCCCCCCCCAAAATTAAACAAGAGGAATTTCACCAACATGAAATGGTGGGTGGGACATATGTTCAATTTTACAGAGCGGTTTGGCATTAAACCATATTGCTTCCCTGCAGGGCATACTAAGCACAGAGTGATGTACAATTAAAGGCTCCAAATTGGTTTTTCAGAAGGTCCACCAGAAATATTTGTTACTTGTCAAGAACAAGAAAGCAACACTAGGCTGTTTCCACCACCCACTAAGCATTTCAGTTTCCACAAGAAGGAAATGCTGGAGGCAGACCACAAGCTTTTCACCCCTGCTGTCCCACATGAGGCATGTGCTCCCCTTCACCATCCATACACTGTACATTATGCTCACGCTAACATATAATGAAGAAACTATTGGGGTCTGTGTATTTCAATCTGAAAGAAGAAAATACCCTCCAAAATAGAAACAAAGATAGCACTGTACGTTATTAGGCAGAGTAAGCCACTTGAAATGAAGAGCAGGTGGCCAAAGCTATAGAGGGCCGCAAACTGGCAAGCCTCCAATGGCAAGGGAGACATAAGAGCTCCAAAACTTAGTAAGTCCCACTCTTCTGCAGCCTACTTTTTGAGGTCATCCATAAGACATCAGTATGTGCCCAGGGACAAATAAGGTATTAAGAAGCCCAGTATACATAGTGTTCTGAAGCCCAGGTACTTTTTATTTTTTTATTTGTATATACAACAAAACAGAAACAACAAAACAAAAACAAAACAAACATATCAATCTAACAAGACTCACATTTTAAAAAATATTATATATTCTATGCATATGGACCAAGGATTTCACCATTGTCCGGCCATCTTTAAGTCCTCCAAGGATACTAGCAAGTACTGTACTAACGTCCTTATGTCTATTTCTTCCCTTACTCATTCGGGCTTCTGGGCCCAGTTATACAGCATCTTCCAGTTCTCCTTTACAAAGTATCTTGGCTGGTCCCGCAGGACCTCCGAGAGCATATCGGTAGTTCTTCCTTCTTCCATTTCTGAAGCCCAGATACTTTTTCTGACACTTCCAAACATTTCTCCAAAACAATTAAAAATAATTTGGGGGTTGTTAGTTTGAAATTGTGCTTGTTTTGCTACACTAACCCTGTTTTTCTTCAAGGATGGCATCTTTTTAACAACATAAGATTGGTTGATTCACACTATCTACAATTAGACAAATAAACATAAAAATTGCCCAGCTGGCTCAATGCAACAGGTTTATCTGGTCCAGCGCCCTGTTCTTGTTTGCCTGATAGCAAGGGTTGGCAGATCTGGTGGCACCTAAGACCAGTTCTGCTTTTCAGCTCCCTTTGTAACAGCTTTTTAGTTCCTTTGCCAACAACATTCATTCTCACACTGCTAATCTCAGAAAAGTTCCTTTGCAAGTAAGCATTGTGACTGTTTTAAAGGAAGTCTTCCTTATTTGCCACTGACATTTGGCAGCAAACTATTACAAACCATATAAAAGAAGTGAACTATATAAAGCAATGCTTCCTTTAAACCAGGGTCTCCTGATTTGCCATCAAAATGCAGAATTCGGCAGAACAGTTTTCCACAGTGCCTTGAACACCTACCTGTAGGCCATGTGTTGCCCATTCCTATCCTAAAGAAAGCCACCAGTGAAGTCACAAATGTAATCAGCCATCTTGATGCTTTTTCCACTGAAGATATGATTGAGACATACAAAATAGTGCAGGGCATGAGTAAAGTGGGTAGAGGGAAGCTCTTCTTCCTCTCACAAAATTACCAGAACTACGGGACATCCACTCAAATTGAGGACTGGGAGAGTAAGAACAGACAAAAGAAAATATTTTTTCACCCAGCGCATTGTTAGTCTGTGGAACTCCCTGCCACAAGAAAGGGTGTTGGCATATGGCCTGGAGGCCTTCAAAAGAGGATTGGACAGATTCCCGGAGGAAAAGTCCATCACAAGTTACAAACCATGATAGAGATGTGTAATCTCTAGGCTTAAAACCTGGGTACTTCAAGGGCCAGATGCAGGGGAGTGGTATCAGAAGACGGATATCTAGTCTTGTGCGCTCCCAGAGGCATCTGGTCGGGCCACTGTGAGATACAGGATGCTGGACTAGATGGGCTTTTTGCCTGATCCAGCATGGCTCTTCTTATGTTCTTATGTTCTTATATTCTTAAGATTATGTACAGCCATCATAGCCAATACAAACTGATAGCCTTCTCTTCCACGAATTTGTCTAATCCTCATCCAAGGCATCCAAGTTGATGGTCAATAGCACATTTCATGGTAGTTAAATCTATCATTATCTAGGTAATGTTGTTCTCTACATTTCTCACTATTCCAAGTCCCACAATGAAATTAGCTTTGTCCAGGCTATACATCACTCTTTAAACCACTATTGCACCCCTGCATGTTAACATTCAAATAAAGATTTGAAAGGCAAACAATTATAGTATTTCCCTGTAATTACTCTTTTTACTTCCTCCTTTTATGGGGGTGGAGGTGGGGTGAAGGAGTGTATTTAATCTGTTGCAGCAAACACAACACGGCATCTTGTGCCACCTTTTAAACCCAACAAGTTTTATGTAGTAGACACTTCTGTGGATTGCCCCCTGGAATCTGAAGATGTGGACTAAAATACATGAAAGTTTATGCCAAATAAAACTTGTTAGTGGCCAAAGAACCCTATTGTTTTTGTTGATTATTTCAGCTGTTGTTTCTTGCATCTTTTCCAGATCTACAATAACCTCTTTAAGATGTGCTAAACAAGTGCATTTCAAGCACAGAGTACTAAAAAGACCTAGTGAATTATTGAAGAGCATCAAGGCTGGGGCACAGCACTGTACTTCTACAAAAGAGCACAGCATCCCCATCCCCAGGAGACCAGTAACATCTCCTACGAAGCAGTAGCTCCCAGCTTAAGGCAAACTAATGCTCTTTGCAAGAGTAGAGAAACAGTATCAGCTTCTTCCGTACTGGGCAGATTTAAAATGCTTCCCATTTATCCTTGCCACTTTCTTCAAGTGAAGCTCACTTTGTCTCAAACCACCCTGTGGCATTCTAGGTAGTCTCTCTGCCCATGATAAATACTCTTTAAACATGAAGAGTATTGCATTCCCCCCCCCCCTTTTTGGTACAAAACAGGAAAAGACATATACCTGTGCTAGAGAATTAATACCTATGATCGTAACAGCTATTTTGTTTTCAATGACTGGTGTGTGTAGGACAGGGGGCTTGACCTATCATCACGAGGCAAACAGATGGCTAGCCTCTGATCCAATATAATTCTTTTCTCCAGTTCTGCTGCTGCAACAGCACCAACTTTTCTAGAAAAAACAAGGAGTAAGGGAGACATTTTCCTGCAAAGCAATCAAGACTTGAATTACGGAACATTAAAACAGAAATCATGATGACAGAAGAACGGCATAACTTGCTTCAATCATTAATTCAAATGAAGACTGCAGCCAAGAAATCTGGGACTAGGAAGAGCAGCAATGACAAAGTTAGGGAGAAAAAACAAGTGTAAAAACAGTCTGTCATTGGAGACCAAGGGCGCTTTTACACGACCCCTAAAATCCGAGGCAAAGAGCTCCCAGATCTGGAGCTTAAAAATGTTTTCCCACTAGCTCCAGACTTTAAAAAAAATTAAGTACGACCACACCCACCTAGGCGCGTCCCAGCGCACTTTTCAAGTACCTGGTCTCCGAAGGTGAAAAATTTCTGATGCGGGTATAAAGCAGTGAGTGCTGGGCTCTCCTCGCATTGTGTTTGTTTTTTTGTCCCCGCCGCCCCTTCAAGAGACAGGAAGCACAACGACTGACGTGAGCCTGCATTTTTTCCTCCCTTTTCTTCTCCCTCCCCTCACACAGACAGAAACACTGGAGTGCGGAGGGGTGGGAACACAGGAAGAGCGACAAACCCCCAAGATCTCTGGTCGGAATTTAAGCAGCCAGCGGATCTTAGGGGCCGTGTAAAAGCGACCTAAAATCACCCTGCTCTTGTAACCCAGATCACCATGTACCGGTGTGAAAGCTAGAATGTAAAGAAAACTGATAGGAAAAAAATGTTCAAAAGATGTTGCCAGAGAAGAGCTGCATGGATATCTGGATTGCCAGAAAGATTAACAACGTGGTCCTAGATCAAAGCATGCCTAAAATATATCTGGAGGTAAAATGTTGAGGCTGAGGCTGTCCTATTTCAGATACATTACAAAACGGAAGAATTCTCCGGAAAAAACATTGCTGGGCAAGGTGGAAGGCAGCAGGGATAGATGAAGACCACGTGTGAGATGGTCTGACTCCTTAAAAGAAGCCATGGGCTTCCATTCACAAAAACTGAGCAGGACAGCTGACAACAAGACACCTTGGAGATCTCTAACTTAGAGGGTCGCCATGCATCAGACGTCACTTGGCAAGACACAACAACAATAGAATCAGCAGTGGCGGGACTCCATCACCATGGGAAACACAGTGTGAGGGATTATAGTGATGAATATCTTCCAAAACACACATAAGGCAAAGCTAGAAGAACAACGCAAGTGATCTGAAAAGATTCCAAGTGATCAATGCTGAAGATGAGCAAAGATGAATGGAATCATGACATCTTGTAACAGTCAGAGCCCTATCTTGCTTTCTACTCAGTCAAGAATGAAAATGGTAACTGTAAGAAACAAGATACTGTACAGTAGATTCCGTACTATCATGGCTGCAGATGGAATAGAAGGCACAACCACAGAACAGCATGCTTACCAGTTTTGCCAACACACATTCGAAAGGATTTTTCCCCTTTTAAAAAAGCTTACTATATAGCTTCTGCGATATTCCAAGTACAGCAAAAAAATCAGACCTCTACTAGAGAAAGAGAAAACTCCTGCCAAATTAGCCACTTCTTATCAATATTTGTAAAATAAATTGAGCCTGCAAAGTGAATACCCTTTAACATCTGTGTAATTTGTCCCTCTACATTGAAATCTACCATGGAATTACAAGATATGTTTGCAATGGGATAACTGCTCTCCAAAGCAATTGTGGTAAGGCTCAGTTTTCAGGACTCCTGAATAAAAGGCAAAAGTAATAACACCCTTCTGTACTTTGCAGCTGACAAAGATAAGCAGGAGCAGCATGAAGAAATAAAGGCTGGAAGACCATTCAAATCAACAGTCAATAGAAACATGAAGGTTTCTGGTGAAGTATGATATAGAAAATAAGCACAAATGCAGACCTTCCAAATAAAAAATCCAGTTCAAACCTGTATCATTTTTCTGACATGCTGGATAACTCCCCCAACTATTATTCAAATATTGTTTGTTTGCTTAAGCATGTTCAAGACTGTTGAAGTCACTTCAGCTATGACATACCCACCACTCCTACAGAAGTCTGGGAATGTAACACTATTGTTGTTGCTGCTGCTGCTGCTGCTGCTGCTGTTGTTATCCCACCCACATGCCCATATGTCCACTCTGAGTAGTAAACAACAGTAAAAAAAGCAATACATGACATAAAAATAAAATATATTATTCAGAATAGAATGATAATAAACATCTAATCTATAAAAACCAACAGGCCAAAATGAAAGAAAAGACAGGAACTGTTGGTGGAGCCATGAGGGACAGTTTGTGTTTATGTGACGGCAGTCATCTCATGTGCCTCAGAAAGAGTTTGGTTGTCGCTCAGCCATCCCTGGGACAGCCACTCTCCTCTCAGTCCCTCTTCAGCACCTGCTGTTGCAGCCTCCTCCACAAGCAGCCAACACTCACCATTAGTCCGCCCTGTTGTGGAGCTGACCCTTCCCGCCCCCTTCCTCTGTCTGCCTACCAGCAAGCACTGAGAAAGCAACACAGCAATGAGAAGGCTGGGCCATGCAGAAAGCCATCACCCTTGAATGAATGAGCACCTGAAATACTGTACAGAAAGATACTGTAGGGGTACAAAGTGAAATGACACAAACAAAAGGCCCAGGTCATGAAAGAAATGAAAAGGATAGAGGTACTCCATGAGACAAAATATAATTAAAACTGAAGTTTTTGCCATCTGCATTCCTGTGGTGATCTGGTTAATTTCAGGATTAATTGGCTCATGGAATTATATATCTCCTTGAAAACTGTTCTTAAGCCTCAACTAGTACAAAATTCGGAGGCGAGTATTCAAACTGATCTGCACTAGTTGAATAATGTTACACCAATACTGAAGTGGGTACAGTTGCTGTTTGTTTCTGAGGACCTCTCAAGCTGCTGCTTGATTTCGCCTTTTAAAGCTCTCTATGTCTAAACAAGTACCCTCTCCTAATGCCAATCAGTTTGTGCATTAAAAATGTCAGATGGCACTACAGTAGTTCCTGAAACCACTGTTAGGAAAAGAGCATTATTAATAAGCAAACAGACGTATTATGCATTTATGAAGGAAAGGACCTTTCTCCCATGTTGTGCAGCCTCTGGAATGCCCTCCCCAAGAAACCTGACATTTGCATATTTTCTCTGATTGTAGCTATTTTTGTTAGCAAGATTTTAACATTAACACTACCAACTGCATTTTATATACACATTGAAATCCTTTTTTAATTTTTGGACGAAGCAACTGTAGAGAAATTTTAGAAATAAAATGTGAAGTACAAAGACTACATAATTTTAAAAGTGTTGTACTTTTTTGTAATTTGCTGTCAACAGAAGATGCCAAAGTCAGCAGATCGATACTCAACCGTGTCTGTATATCAACCAACCCTGGACAAAGTCACTTGATTTTGCCCCAAGAAGAGCGCATTTACAGTTGATACACGAGGCACACAAGAATGTTCTTTGAGACAATTGTAAAGTACCTTGCTATGGTTTAATTAAAGGTGCCAGATGTGCCAAGTATATTACAAATTATCTTCAAGTGTCAGCCAAAGGAGATTCTTGAATAAATTCCAAGCATGTAATGAAGAGTTCATTTTTAATGACATACTTTTGGAAAGAAAATTAGAATGGAGATTATGAAACCCAAAATCAATCCATCTTGTTAAAAAATAAAGATTAGAAGTTTAGGTTATGATCCACATCTAAAGCAAAGACATCACAAACTGATTAGTGTCTTACCACTGACTCACTTCACACAGCTATATGATAAATTTGCAGGTACCTAGAAATTAAATGTGTACCTATCCAGACCTTTCTTCTCTACCTGTACCTTGGAAGATGTTAACAAAAGGAAACTTCCTCCAACAGAGGAATAGATCATCCACCAAACAAGAAGACCCCATGTTTACTTGAAAGCAAGATCTCATTTCTCCTAAGTGTTGCACTTTATGAAAAACAGATTATATGACTATGCCAGGGGAATCCCTCATTCATATCATGGGCACATTAATATTTCCGGTTCTTTTGTACACTCTCCTCCCCTCCTGGGCTAAAAAATGAGAAGCAAGTGGCCAAGCTTGGTTCTCTCCAGATACAGTGACCTGAAGAATGCCTTCCACTGTGGCGTGTCCCTGCTACCTATATGAATTGGAATTTGACTGTTCAGTTCTCATGACAAAGCAAAAAGACTTGGATATATTTCATTTCAAGAACTTCCTGCTCATCTCTTTCTCTGGGTATCCCTTATGAAACACATCTTCAGCCAAAAGCTTCCTCAAAAAAATCTGCATATACTGTACATGGATGGCTCTTTATTTTACCAGCTTTTAATGTTGTTGTCTTCTAATTTGTTAAACTGTAGATAAGCTGGTATTTCTCTGTCTAAAATTATTTAGCTAAGCAATAACCAAAATATGGAACTGGTGCTACACATTATTTTCTTTTGCAATGGTATATACTGCCATTCACTAGACAATGCTTTCCGATTCTAATGTGCATTCTGACAGTTATATTCGCAATTGAAAAAATCATGTTAAGATTTTATGGCTGTGTAATACAAACAGTGCAGCTTTTGAAGATGAACTCTGTTAAGTATTCAGAGTAAACATTATTTGTTATGCGCTAAGGTGCACAATGCCATACAGAACAGATAATATCTGTGTTGATTTCCTATTAGAGGTAATTTTATTCCAAAGATTGCACAGTCTGCATTGCACTTGCATAAGGATTAAGATGTTGGTTGCTTTTGCTATCAGACAAAAATCCAGCAATATTGCTAGCTTTTGCTAAACTTTCTCATAGCAATAAAAAATTAGGCAAGAAATAAGTGGTGTTGTCTGAAGATTCCTGGGGTGGGGTTATCAATATTAAAGAGCTTATTCTGTACTCTACAGTTCTTGCAAACATGCATTGTTGTTTGTATTTGTTCCAGCCCGTTGACTGTAATAAATTATGCTTTGTTTTTGTTAAGGATTTGAGATTAAGGATTTGAGATGGAAAATTTACAAAGCAGAAAGCAACACTGTTGCTAGATATTGTAGTGGGGTATTTTAACAATAATCCTGACAGTAGGACACAACCAGTACCATGCACTGAGAGAAGCATACTGAGAAGCTTGCTAAGCCACTATTCCTTTAAAAATGGATCTGAAGACTATTAAACTGCACTGCCTTCTCTTGGTGGTACACACAAAACAACAGGAGCAAAATGTATCTGTCGAGAAGCGAGATCCAGCAAATAGGAGATGGAAGGGAAGCACATTACATACCCACAGTCTATCCACGATACGGTAGCTCGGCCTTTCACCGCTTGGGCTACATCAGACAACAATCTGAGTGAACTATCGGCAGCTGCCGCTGGAAAAAGAAGGAAGTGAAATACATAATATATACCTTTAAACATGTGTATTGAGAAAATTAATAGAACAATCAGCAGTATCCTGGCATAATTCTTCCCTAAAGCACTTTCCTCAACAAGTTCATCCTACAAAGGAACAAACAGTTGCTGGAGATACTGTCAGCATTTCCTTCAACATTTTATTATGGCAGAGATCCAAAGAGGCCCTTTAGGCTTCCTTATGGGTTTGAGTACGCTCAATGGCATGTCTCAATTATTCTTTTCTAATAAAAGACTTCTGAAGACCACCAATCATTTTTTAAATCTCCTCAGTTTTAAAGGTGGCTTGCCATCTGACAGGGAGCCAGAAGGCCAAAGTTCTCCACAAGTATCGCCAGCCACATGGGCCTTGGGAATCTGGCATGTCTGTTTGTTTGCTTTTTAGCATCCCTAGACTTTAAGGCCTTTCACGTCTTATCCACTTCCTCTCAACGAGTACAATAAAGATAAGCGTGTTTGCCCATCTTTCACACTGATTTTAACCAATTTTGGGGATGACTTTTTGTTTTCCAAAACATTTTGAAAAGGCTTGTCAAACCTGAACAAAGGTGTATATGTCTGTACAACCAGTTCAACCATTGGCCAGGGTGGAAAGATACTTCAAGGAGGGGTGTTTTGGGGATTAAAAAGTGCACTCCTCATTCGCCCTTCTCTGCCCCACAACCCAGGCAGTTGCTGCTGACCCCTCTTCTACCTGCCACCACCTCCCTGTCTCCAGAATTTAGAAACTTCTCAGAGACTTTGTTGTTAAGTGCTGTCAAGTCACTTCCAAATTATTGCACCCCCATGAATATGCACTCTCCAAGATGTCCTGTCTTTAGCTGTCCTGCTTAGCTTTTGCAGAGTCAAGCCCGTGGTATATTTTAGGGAATCAATCCATCTCATATTTGATTGTTACTCTTTAACTGCTACCTTCCAACCTTCACAGAACTATTGTATTTTCCGGAGAATCCTGTATCTTCATGATGTGCACAAAGTAGGACAACCTCAGTTTCGATATATTTCCCCTCCAAAGATAGTACAGGCTTGATTTGATCCAGGTCCCATTTCATTATTTTTCTGGCCGACCAGTGTATCACAAAGCTGTGATATCAGCTTTCAAACCTGTACATGGTAATTGGACGTATAAGAATGTGGATGATCTTGGTCTTGAGGTCCAATGACACATCCCTTACACTTTATGGTCCTTTCTAGTTCCTTTGCTGCTGCCCTTCCTAGTTCTAGCTCTCTTCTGATTTCTTGGCTGCACTCTCAATTGGGATTAATGACTGAACCAATGTATACAAAATCTCTATTTCAGTTTCTTCACTGATAACTTGAAAGAGACTTTGATACCATTCTTTACATAGTTGGTCAGAGGAAGTCATGCTATGGAAGCAGGGAAGTAGCTAGGAGGGGGGGGGGAAGTGCTGCTATTTATCCTTACCACCACAGCTATCAATGTCCTTGATGCCATAAATATGGTCAACAATGCACTTCTCTTCTTGACTAAGCTGGCAGAAGACTTTGTGTCTCTACTATCTATTCCAACATTAAGATTTCCACACTGGCCATCCACGTATGAGAAGCTGATAAACATTATGTCCTCTCTGGGAGCCCTACCAGCCAATAATACTTCACTACACACTCAAAACTGGTAGTTGAAGCTGATGGCTATCAGCACATCATGCAAAAGTAGATTACATGGATTAGAGTAATGCAATGCACTCTATCTTCCACTATGACCACACTTCCATTTGCGTCTCCTTTCAAATGCTAGAGCACTAGAAAGCTTCACAACAAAGAAGCAAGCTTTCTTTCAGGAGAAGGAAGTTAGCAACTGTCAGGAGGCCTCACAAACTTGGAATCAGAATGGGAAGGGAGGCTGAATCAAGGCCCAGACCACAGGCATTATCGCTTGTCTTGAGCTGTTATGACAGGGTGAAAAGCCAGATCTACTACACAACCTTACAGTAGGGCAAGGAGGTATTCTAGAAAAGGGATAGGCAGCTATGAATTCCCTCAGTTTGTGCCTAGCAGTTCCCAATGCTATGCCTCATTTTGATAAGTTCCCGGTTTATCTTCTCCAGAACCTTCATCAGTGTTCTGGAAACTTAAAAACTTACAAACTTACACACGCACACACAGAGGTGGGGAGGGAGGGAAGGATAAGAAAAATAGTTTCAACTAGTTTACAACAGAGGGTAAAAACAGTCCACAAAGAATTGAATGGCCATCATATGGTTCAGATTCTCCTTTTTACCCACCATTCTTAAGGCAGAGAGATGCATGATCACCACTACATTTAATTATGTCACAAGGGTGAATATTGCACGAACATTTCACAAACTTAACTCTCACCCATCTATTTAGATATTTTTAGCTTGATCTGAATCACTTCATGCTAAAAATATAACTGTTCATTTTAAATATGCAAATCTCTTGCAAGCATCAAGATTAAAATCACAACATTTCATATAACAGGAGTTGCTTCAAGACAATGTTTTAGGGAATATTAATTTCTATTTTATACTACTTGTTAAAGCTATTGGGCAATCCTGCTCATTAGTGGGGGGTGTGGGGAAAATAACACTCAACAAGTTGTTCTGTCATAAATCATTATCTTTTAAAAATACTAAGAAAATAGAATGCATTCCTAATACAAAATAATGTAAGAGAAAAGTATCCCAGTTCTAAAGATATTTCCCTTCAACAAATGGATGGTGCCCACTAAGACATAACTTAATTTCTTCTTTCTCTGTTTCAAAAACAACTACAAATACACAATGCACTAATTGTGAATTATATGTTGGCTTTTTACAAATGTACTGATGAATTAGTAGGTTCTAGTTGATGACTTTTTTTAAACTTATAAGATGGCCACTTTAAAACGTGGGCTGTTCCATGTAGAGTCCAGTCCTTATATCCTTTTAGCATTTAGATATTTTAAAATTCGCAAGTGAGAAAACATTTAATATATGTATGTATGCAATTACATCCTGGATATAAACATCCTAAGGCAGACTCACTCCTCTCAATTCATGGAATTTATTTATTTATTCATGGAACACTGAATATGTACCACTTTGCAATAATTAATGTATTTATTTATAAGATTATCGTATTTCTTTATATAGTACATGTCTGACAATTTGCAGAGTCCAAATTACACATCTTTGCCATGAAAAACTTAAATTCAACAAGCTCAAATGCTGTATACACTTATTGCAAAGTATCTTCTCTTCTGATTTCCTCTGAAGTACTGCCTGTGAATGCACTGTTATTTATCGTTCTTTAAAAAACCCAAGGTAGCATAAACTTTTTAAAAAAGTATCAGAAATTCTAAAAATATAGGTGTGGGGAGCGGGAAGCAGTTACTGCCACAAAAGCACATTCCTTGACAACAGTTTACCAAGCCTTAACTTCCACGGATAGAAATAAAGAAATGAGGCATGACAGTTTCCAGGGGGACCAGTAAAGTTAAGTGCTGTTTCAGAAATCACACCAAATGTAGTTCATATAATCTGTGAAGAACCTTGTGGTGCAGTGGTTAAATTGTTGTACTGCAGTCAATTTCTGTTGACTATCAAAGGTTCAACCCCACGTTTACTTAGCCTTCCATCCTTTCAAAGTTAGTAAAATGAGTACCCAGCTTGCAGTGTGTGTGGGAGCAGTGCTTAGCCTTCATAATTAATTTGTAAACCACCCACAGAGTGCTGTAAGCACTATAGGGCACCAGGGTGGTATATAAGCAACACACACTTTGCTTATTGCTTTATGGTGTGCAAAGTCTCTTCAAATGATGGTTCCCAATTCTTATTTGACGGCCAAGTTCAAAATCATAGTTTGACAGTTTAGATACCACATTAATAATATCAGAAATAGTTAAACGTCCTTAACCATATTTTGGAATCAAGCACTTGTTACAGTATCTTCTATTATTTAACTAGCAAAGCAAAATGAGCAAATGCAAAGGCCCCGTTTTAATAAAGCCAGCAATGAAATGTAACCTTCAGTTACCCAGGATTCCATAAAAGGGAGAGGGCCTAATTCATCAGCCCAATGACTGTTGGCAGAGTGGATCGCTGAACAAAGGAAAGATGGTGTGACCTCCATGTGGAAAGTAAGGGATCCAGGGGTCTAGCATGGGAATGTGGGTGTGGAGGGGGGTACCCGGACATGCAAATGGGCATCAGGAGGGGGAGTCCCATTGGCGCACAGCGCATTCCAAGGGGCTGTACCAGAGGAGTTAAAAGGCGGTGCGAGGAAAACAAACCCCTTTTTCCCTCCTGGTCGCCAAGCAGCCCCGCCCGCCCACCCTCTTTTTCACTGTATAGTGATTAAGTAACTGTATTCATAGTCAATAGGATAACTGTTAGTATGTTTATCACAACTGAAGGGTCTGATATTTTCTATAGGCATTGGGATGGATCCAGGCTCTAAAGCAAAAATTAAACCGTTTTAAAATGATTTATGACCTGTTGACAATGATTTATTACCCGGTGACAGTGATTTATGACCTGTCAAAAATGATTTATGACCAGTGACAGTGAGTTATGACATTGCCTCCGATGGGGGTGGACACCCCCTAGAACCTGTAAGCGGAGTGGAGACTCAGGACATCGATGGGGTGGGCACCCTGGGGTGTCCTGTGGTGGCTGGGAGCATCAAAGGGATGGGGTGCTCAGTTGATGTGAGGGATCCGACCCAACTGCCTATCCAGAGTACTGTTTGGCATGTTAAATAAAGTTGTAGTCTAGTTATACCCCAAAACTGTGATGGTCATGCCTCTTCATTATAAAATCATGCTGTTAAGGGGAGCTCAGCTGTAGGCAACAGTTCTGCCCTTTAACTAATTCTCTTGAATCCAGTTTTTAAAGCTTATTTTATGCTAACTGCCAAAGGAAACCATCATCATCTCTGCTACTCAGGGCTAGTCCCCCTTCTCAGCAGGTGCTATGCAGACTTGAATGAGGGCCCTTAGTACTGCACAATTTCAGGACTGACATGTATAATATTTTTTTAAAAAAGAAAACATATATTGGCTGAGTTCTTCCTCCCCTGAAGACTTAGAAGGGAGAAGGGAGAGAGTCTGGAAGTAATAAGGATACCAATTTGATCTAATTTCTGAGCTAATGTGCAGATCACACATTCCCTGGCCAAGTAAATATCACAGTCATTATACATTGGGCATAATTAGCCTTCCTACTCAGAGTGTCCTAAATTGGGCCACACTCACACAAACAGCCTTGCCAAGAGCAGCTCACAAGTCACTGCAGACAACTGCAACACAGAAGGAAACCGGTGCCATAAAAGGAGGAGAGTGTGTGGAAGCAGGAGGCAAAATCAGCTGGGAAATGGTAACCAAAAGAAGATGACTATAACTGCAAGAGACAGCAAGTGGATGATTACTAGACAAGAAGTTAAAATGAGTATTGCAAGAGTTAAGTGAAGCATAAGAAGATGTAAAAGCACAAATAGGCACCAGGGGAGGGAGGAGGCCGGGGGGGAGGGTAGAGATGCAAGCAAATACATAAAAGGATAACAAACAACAACTAGGCAGGACTTAGGCAAATAGCAGAGACACCAGAAGATTTTTCTTGTGCACCCATGTGGGTAATGTAGTGTTTACATCAAGTTCGTAAGAGAGATAAAGGAAAATTCAGTAGCTGGTATTATTACACAGGACATCTTTAAAGTATTAAGAGAATAAAGGGGAAAGAATGATAGCAAGAGTGCCTCAAGGTGAAACAGTTGTGAGTGTGACTTATGTGGTGTTAAAATGAAAGCTTTCCAGCTTTCTCCTCAGAAGCAGTCCTTCTTCCTTTTCGATATGTCTGCCCTTATAAAACAGAACTGTGGTGTTGTATATATATTTATAAAGGCAACTTAATAAAACAAAAACGTCATGTAAAATATCGCGCAGTAGAAGAAAATAGCATGAGAGAAATGAATTAATTTAGGGAATAAATTCTAGGGTCAATCAGCAAGCACTCTTTTCAATAGACTTTATTAGACTATATATTAAGTAACAACTCCAAAACCGATTTTTAAAAAAAAAATCACCTAGCCAGCTACTGATTATTATGTAGTTAAAAATACTAATCATTGTTCATGTAATTGATGCAGTGTAATTTAAATAAGGATTACTTACAAGATTTGGAATACAGAACCAATACATTATTCCGTGTTCTCAGGAGTTTCTTGAAGTCCTTTTGATCGCTAATTTTCTCAATTAACGGAGACATCTTTGCTGATAGTAGACATGCTGGGAAGATCATCTGCAGTGATAAAACCCAGAAAAAACAAACAAATAATTTTCAATGGATGCACTCTTATTGCAAGCAACATATTCAACACTATTGCTCTCAGTAATATCTGCTACCATCCGTGTATCAAAATTATTTCTTATCTGGAGCACTAATGGGGAAACCTGTGGTTTATGTAGTTTCCCATCTGGAGGCAAGTTTCTGCTGTTTTTATTTTTGACGAGTCATTGGAAATAAAGAGATAATCAAAGACAGGAAATCCTGAATGGAACTAAGGGCTGAATTGTACCTTAAAGATAACTCATAGTAATATTATAAACTGATAATTTAAAAACCCACTATTTAGAAACAGAAATACAGTGGACCCTCGTATAACAAATGGTTTGTAAAACATAAAATCTGCACAACATAAAAAATTCCGGAGATAGGGGAAACTTGCTTAACATAATGGCCTATGGGACAAATCTGTACAACATAAAATGGTCAACATTAGGGATTACTCCATTTTCAATGCATTCCTATGGAAAATTTGTATCAAGGTAAATTTGTTTAACAGAATTTCATTTGGAACGAATTAATTCCTTTATACAAGGTACCACTGTATACAAATCTCAGATCAGGGGCAGGGAGGAATGTGTATATAATACCCTGTAGTGACACTGGCTTGTCCATATTTGGAGGCCTGACTAGACAGAAGTTTTTGCCTGCTGGCAGAAAAACAAGAATGGGGGAAGGCTAATGTCACGGCTTGGGAGAGTTGCACTTCACAGCCTGGGGGCAGACACTGGAAAGGCCTTTTATTGTTTCCTCAACAAGTGAGACTGGGAGGGCAGTGAGACTGAGAAAAGGTCTCAGACTCTAGAAAGGCCCTTGTGCAGTGATACAGTCCGTCAAATAGCCCTGCACTCAAGCTTCATGGGCTCTCTCAGCTTTGGCCAGTAGTATTTTGAACTGGGTGTGAAAATGGAAAATGTAATAAACAATATAGATTTATTTTTGTTCCAGGCTTGTTTATTCTAAAAAGGAAGGGAAAAGCATGATTTCAGTAATAACATGTATGCTTTACATACCAAATATATAAATAAATAAAAACAAATGGGTGTTTGGTTTTGACATTACAGTAGGAACCTGGTATCCACTGGGGATTTGTTCCAGGCCTTCCCGTGGATAATGAAAACTGTCGATAAGAGAGAATGCCTGCTCACCCATCTCCAAACGGCTGTTTCCTGACAGTAGCTTGCTTTTTGACTGCTGTTTTGAGACAGTAGCTTGCTTTATGGCTACTGTTTGTGACAGTAGCTCACTTTGCAGATGCTATTTGTGACAATAGCTTGCTTTGTGGCTTCACAGACCCGGGCGGGGGCAGCGGGGGCATGGCCACAATCTCCATTGAAATGCATTGCCAATGCATTTCAATGGAGAAATTTTCCCCATTGGAAAGCATTGAGCTTTCCAATGGGGAAAATTTTCATGGATCGCGGGTGGGGTGGGTTTTCATGGATCGCGGATGGGGTGGGTCCCTAACCCCCGCAATCGGATTTTCATGGATCGCGGGTGGGGTGGGTCCCTAACCCCCGCGATCAGCGGAGGGTTACTGTAATAATTTCCTACTTGAATCCTCCCATACATTGCATCAGCCCAGGCTTTCTAAAAATCACAGCTCCATTAGGCAATTTAAGATGTTAATACTGTCAACCCCTTTTAACAAGTTTCAGTGATGAAATAGTTTTATGAGATCACCCCTAACCAGAAGTGCAAACTCCTTAGCTAATACAGCCCCCTGAGAAATCACTAATTCAGTTGCTTTTTTGGTGATTGGTCTTTGGAATTATGCACAAGGCTGCTTTGAATATGAAAAGCGTTTCTCAGTTACCTATCTGCAACATCCGTTGCTTCAATTCTGCTCTAATTACAGGCTACATCTAATGTTAGCTTCTTGTCAAAGCTTCTATAAAAAATCCATGTGGATTTAGTGGGGAGAAAACAACTGCATGAATTGACAGAGGTTGTTTGAAACATTGTTCTGGTTTTGGCAAATGGAGGATGTTGCAGGGACAGTTACCACAATACTACTAATCCCCTTGGAAAGACATGACATCAGAAATGATAGCATTACAAGTTCCAAATATACAACAGGCTCTGTCTGCACTGTCACCTTTTCTGTATACCATAACACTGAAAGCAAATGTCTACCCCCATCCTTGGAGGGGACTGAATCAAACTATGCTTACACCCAAACTTATGTCATACCCAGAGACGAGAACTTTATTTTTAAAGAAGCAAGTACACTCAATTCTTAACAATAACCAGGTTGTCATGTGATTACCCTGTAGCAAATACAATTACTTGCATTCATTGTTAACACATTGCACAATTTACCAGTGCCCAGAAACAGAGGGAAATTCTTTATACACCTCCCTAATGGCCAGTCCTGAAACTGTACCCGAAAAATATAAAAAGTACAGAAATTGAAACAAAACCCTAAACCACTTAAGAGAATTCTTAAGTAGTTCAGAAATTACTAAAAATATCATTAAATACCATTTAAAAATATTTCTATGCAACCAGGAAATTGTTTTCACATATATTGTTAGAAGCTCATTACTCAAAAATAAATATTGTATTTATTATTATCATCATCTTCTATAAAACAAAATTGATAAAACTATAAAACACAATATAATTTAAAACAACGAACATACAATACAAATTATAAAACTCTGCTGCTCGTTAGTCCAGCCAAGAATATGATCTAATTAAAATGCTGACCAAAGAGGAAGGTCTTTGCCTGGTGCTGAAAAGCCAAAATGTTGGCTCAAGTCAGATCTCTGTAGTATTCCTACTCTGCCTTTCTCCTTGGAAAAGGACCCAAGGTGGCTTACAGTAATGAGGGACAATATACACTCCAGTACAACTACTGTACATTTGAACTCTGATTATACCCCACACCATTTCCAGTGAGACCTAAAGAAATCCTTAGCTTGTGCTCAAATGCAAAAAAGGCATGATCCTGTACTATGTGTAGCAGGCCTCCAATTGTCCTGCAATAGGTAAGAATGCATTCTCCTTCACTCACCAAAACAAAAGTTTGGTGTCCTCTGGAAAGAGCAAGATGATCTCAGAAAATGGGAGTGATTATAACAAACTTAAAAAAAAAGCTTACTCCTGGTTGAGTGATAAAAAATTACTCTTCACAATTATGCAGCATATTGCAATTTGTGCACTATCAGTCTTCACCATGAGCATATTCGCTTTTCGGAACAAGCAGCATCGCAGCCTCACCTGTTCTGCTTACCGTTTTTTCACTATCTCATCCACTGAATGCCCAAGCACCCTATCTATCAATTGAACGCCCAAGCACCCTCTAAACATCTGTCTTTTCCTGTCTCTGTATTAAAGCAAATGTTACTGCTGCCCCACCACCACCACAGAAGCCACCAGAACACAAATGCCTGTTGCAAGATTGTTAGGGTGGCAGGAAAGATGTGAAAATCTGCATATTCCAGTTTAGGCATGAACATCAGATATTGAATAGATCTACTAGGGCAGTGGTTCTCAACCTTCCTAATGCCACAACCCATTAATACAGTTCCTCATGTTGTGGTGACCCCTTGCCCTGCTTGGAAGAGGCCACAAGCCCCCTTTGGCAGGCCACTGCCACTGGCGCCATAGAGAACTTCCCTCAACAGGCACCCTCAGCCAAAGCAGCCTCCAGTTCCACTGACTGACATCCCCTCCAACCTATCAAGCTGTAACTCACTCTCCCCCCCTTCCTTCCCCTCCTCCTCCAGATCCAAGCCATTTGTGCCTTTTTCTTCACTGGCTCATGGCGACCCCTGTGAAATAGTCATTCGACCCCCAAAGGGTTCCCGACCCCCAGGTTGGGAACCACTGTACTAGGGCATCTCAAGAAGTTCTCACCTTGAGCTAAGCATTATAGATTAGATGACATATGCAAGCCCATGTTAGGAGAAGTAGATAATGGGATCTTCTTCAAGAAAAAATTGCATGCATTAATATGACAGGAGGCCTCCTATTATGTCTTACATCCTCAAAGGAAGTCAGTGAGCTTCCTTTGTCAATGGCTGCTAAAATTTATCATAAATTCCCCTGAGACTCCATGCAGTTGCGCTGCCTCTTGAAAGCAGGCAGGGAAAGGTAAGCTACTTATCCTTAGAAGTACAAGCTGGGCTATCTATACCAGCTACAAATATGTGGTAAACAATGGATATTATTTGCAACAGATCACTTCCTGCTTTTCTGATCTCCCTTCTTGAGGGCCTTGAAGAATGTGATGAGCTCGTATACTCATCCTCTTATCTGCCAAGCTCCTATAAATGTTTGTTCAGTTATATTCCATCTTTTCTACATTTTGGTGAATTCCTATTAGAATTCTATTTACATTTCTTCTCTAAGTGATTGTACATAAAAGCTTCATAATAAAACACACACACAATGTTATGAGTCAGAAAAGCTTGCCATGCATCTTTGATTTCCTTTACATGCAGGGCCAACCCTGTAGATGTTTACACAGATATTAGTATTCAAACAGCACTCACTCAGTAATCCCAGACTTAATTAATTTTTTTTTGTCGGGATGGGTGACAAACAGAATAACCCAAATAACTCTCTATATCAGTGATGGCGAACCTTTTAGAGACCGAGTGCCCAAACTGCAATTCAAAACCCACTTTTTTTTTTTGCAAAGTGCCAGTACAGCAATTTAACCTGAATACAGGTGGCTGTGAAGGGGCGATGTCAGGTACCCACAGAAAGGACTCCGAGTGCCACCTTTGGCACCCGTGCCATAGGTTCGCCAACACTGCTATACAGGAACAAAGTATACACATTAATCCATGAAAGGGTGGAACAGTCCCAATGGTGTACTACATGAGAAGGAATGTGGCAGATATAGCTTCTGCTGATATTATCAGAATGACCTTTCCCATCCTTAGGAATATTTAGGTAAAAGTAAAGGTTTCCCCTTACAATTAAGTCCAGTTGATTCTGACTCTAGGGGTAGTGCTCATCTCCATTTATAAATATGGTTGTAGACATATTCCTGTGGTCATGTGGCTAGCATGACTAAACACACAAGCACACAGAACACTGTTTACTTTCTCACTGAAGTGGCACCTATTGAATGAACTTCCATTATTACATGCTTTTGAACTGCCAGGCTGGCAGGTGCTGGGATAAGCAATGGGAGCCCACACCATCTCACAGATTTGAACTGCCAACCTTGCGATCAACAAACCCCAGAGGCTCAGAGGTTTAACCACAGCACCATCTGCATCTCCCTAAACTACCTTTATGTGACTGAAGCACTTTAGGCAAAAGATGCACTAAAAATTCATTGAGGGAAGGTTCATTCTTTGCATTGAGCTAGTAAGAATTAGTAAAATAAAACCCTATGGTCACTTTGGATTTTCTTAAGAAATTCATATAACATTATGAAATATAATACATGATGTAATATATGAACCATATAAAACTTATTGGACATGAGTGCCCAGGAGCTTCCAGGCGGCTAGCCAATGATGAAGATTTGATGGGAGCAGCAATTCATCATTATCTGGAGTCCTTAACCCAACTTAATCTAAAGAGGAAGTCCCCATTTAAACAGCAAATCAAGATCCCACACAACTCTGGGTAGACAATTAAGCAGCCACCTCCAAAGGCCTGGAGATTTTAGATTGTGCAAACCTGTTTTATACTTAACATGTAGCATACTTCCACATTCCTCCTTCATTAGAGATTACCTCACAGATACTACTATCAGTCCTCTAAATTAAGACTCATGTTCTAAAATTAAATAAATGGTTACCAAATTGTTTTCTTAGATTATAGTCCTAGTGCTTATATTATAATGTTTGAAATTTGTAAACTGATCAGAGTAATGGCATAGCTGGTAGATGGTTTGGGATAAAAAATTTAAATAAATAAATCTTCTGCTCTTGGATGCTTTCCATTAACATGGTGAGGGTTTTTCAGTGTACCATGGCAAACTACTAGAAGGCTTGACTATTAAGATCACTTAACCGAACTAGAGGGGCAGATTACAAAGCATCCATTCTCTTTGATTATTAACTACTACATAAAGAAAAAGGACTGATAGTAACGGAGATGGAAGACTCCTAAAAGACAGCAGAAGTCATCAAGGTACCATGGAAGAGGACCTTTCATAGCAGTGATAGGCTAATTCTTGTTAGTACTGCACAGCAGAATGCAATGGTAAATCATTTCTGAACCATGAAAATCCTGCTTTGAGACTACTTAAAATGAAACAGGACGTGATGATGGAGAAACAGACTTCCTCATTAGAAAGGTACTGGAGAACAGTCAGCAATGCGGATTTTCTGGAAAAAGTATGTCTGCTGTAAATATAACTTGATTTAGCATGTTTGATTTAAATGTTATGTTCAAAAACATTCGAAGCTTTGTTTGGAAATCATTTTTGGAATGTTTATAATGTAAAGAGAATACCACTTATTTCCTATATGTTTACGAAAAATGTTGACACATAAAAAACCCACTATTTTTAAGGACACATACCTAAAGATAGCTGCAGCTGATATGTCTGGTATACCAATATTTTACCTTACTTTTGCTGAGATATAACTGTAATACCTTCAGCTTCAGTTATTTCCTCCCTCCACTACTTCACAGCTGCATTTCAACTTGAGAAAAATCTGATTCAGCACTAGTTGAACAGTCTGTTTCAACGAGAAGATGGACATAAGTTGGCAGGCACCAGGAATCTTATTTATTTATTTATTTATTTATTTATTATTTTTGTATTTGTATACCGCTACCGATTTTCCCAGGCGGGAACTCTGGGCAGTTTTATCTTATCTTATCAGCTTATTACTATTTGTGACTGATTGACAAGCAAGTGGGTTTGCAAAATACAAGCAAACTGAGCAGAGCATGTACATGTTAGTCTTTTTTGTCTAAATACAACATGTATGAGTGTGGCCCTGATCCAACTACATTGTGCACAGGAAGAAGTTGCCATGCATTATTTTTAAGTTCCCCCATGAGCAACCTAGCACTAAGGTTTGTAAATGCTCATATACTTATTGAAATTCATATCCTATATTTAGCCTATCATGATTGTAATACATGAGTCCAGACAACCATGGAAAAATATATACACAGAAAAATACAGTACCGTATTGGAATGACTGGGAGCAACAACAAAGGATAAGTATGAATAGCTATTCTGCTAACAAAGCAACTGGATTAAAGCCAAAAGGACACCTAGCTATAGATGTAGGCAAAAGTAGAGGGAAGTCCACTACTGTACAACACATATAACTGAACATCAATAGGAGTATGATTCAAGGTAAGCTCACAACGGTCGAAAGAAAATATGCATTGTTTGAACACAGCAATTTTTGGTGAGAGCAAAAAATTGGACTGCAGCAGGACTTTTTCAACCAGATCATTACAAAAGCTTTCAGCTTGGGAAAACAAAGAAGAAACAGTGTGCCTCTAATAGTGAGGTGAGACCGTTCAAGCAGTTCAAGGATATAAAGAAGAGTGTGACTCAATAGTACCAATCAGATCTCATGGAAAGCCTATTAACATATTATTCATAACTATCTCTCAGGTCTGTGACATTAACTTCGGATGCTGAAAAAGAAATTGAAAGCTTTATATAAACATCCAGGAAGACGCCTAACACACACACCATAACAGGATATGCTCTTAATCATGGGTGGCAAATATGTAAGGGATAAATCAACAACTAAACATTGTTGTAGAATGTAACCTAAGAGTCAGACACTAAGCATTATTAGACTCTACTGACTGTAAAAAATAATGTAATGGAAATCTTGACTGTATATATCTATGTATATATCAGTAAGGCAAGCCAAAAGGCCATTCCTGTAGTCCAAATAAAAGAAAATCCTTGACAGCTGGCGCTTAAAGCTCTCAGAATTGTTAAAGACAGATATAAGAAGTAGAAGGTGTCAAAAACAGGGTCAGAATCCTAAAAGCAACTTTTCTGTGACAGCAAAACAGAACTATTACAATAGTAGTTACAAAGAATTCAAAGGGAAACCAAATCAAGATCAAGGATGCAGAAAAATCAACAGGGGAAAATATAGGTTGATCAGGATAAAATAATGGTTCAAATACAGAAGAACCATAACCATACAGAGACCAAATTCTATTTACATAAATTTCCATGGCTGACTGCAGCTATGACCAGTTACAAAACTGAGAACCTCAGTGCTCTATCATTCAGCCACAATTATTTGGTTATTTAGCAATGAAACATTACACAAACACCAATAGGATTATTGCTACTTAGCATGCAAGAACAAGATAGTCCTTCAAAGAAACCTGTAACAAAGAACCTGCAATTTGGAAAACTGAGGTAAAAGCTGCTCTCAGACCAAATGGAAGAAATGAATCACTAGAAGCACACAGGAATGCAGCAGAGTTTTCAAGATGCAGAGACAAAATTTATCAGAATCTTAACTGAGACATGAAATATCATGAAAAAAGAAGAAAAAGCATTTCACAGACTAGAAATGTTCAATATATAGTACATTCTAATTCCAAAGAAAGATGTCAAAAATCGCAATAACTTTGAGACTACTGTGTTAATTTCCCATGCAAGCAAAGTAATTTTAAAGCAAAGATGTATCGCATATATGGAGTATGGAATTTCAATTGTTCAAGCTGGATTCAGAAAAGAAAGAGGCACTGGAAAGCATTTTGGTACTTTTTATTGACTGCTAATGCATAATAAAAATTTTCAGAATAAAATGAGTCTGTGTTTTATAGGCCACTGCAAAGTCTCTGATTATCTGGATCAGGAAAATGGCTTCAAATATGAAAAGTGGTGGAAGAAACATCAAAAATACAAGGCAGGCAGATTAGATATTGCTAACAGAAAATGGCACCATCTTGAAATCACTACTGATGAAAGGGGCAAAAACTGTGCAAAAGCTGGATTGCAATTAAATAACAAGGAAATACCAATTAAATACCACGAAATACAGTAGGACCCCGGTATCCGCTGGGGATGGGTTTCAGATTCAACAACAAATCCAAGTGGAGACCACAGCCAAGAAATAATTAGAATGAGACTAGGAAGGGCAACCATGGAGAAAGACTCAGAGTGTAAGGATATGCATTTGGAGACCAAAGCCAAGATCTTCCATTCAATGACATTCCTTATTACTAGATTCAAATCTGAAAGATGCACAATGAAGAATTTGTTGTTGGAGAAGAGTGTTTTGGATAGAACAAATTGCCAGGAAAACAAATAAATGGCTTGTAGATCATACCAAGCTTAAACTCTCACTAGAAGCTAAAATGACCGAACGGAAGCCACCATAGTTTAGACCCTAATATGAGAAGACAAGATTCACTAGGATAAATATATAAAGCTAGGAAATGTGAAAAACTGTAGGAAAAGAGGAAGACCTAACATGAGATGGGTTGATTTAATAAAGGAAGCCATGCCCTTTCATTCGTGAGACCTGACAGGGGTTGTTAATGGCAAAACCTTTTGGAAGGTCATTAATTCATAGTGTCACTGAAAGCCAGAAGCCACTTGGCATGTAACAACGAAGGTCTGTTAAAAACAGAAAGAAAAAAAATCAAACAAGGTTTCAAGATATACAGACATTAGCCAATAATTAATAGTCAAATGTGGCTTTGAGAAAATAACTTTTCTTAACATGGCCTTTATTTTTTGCTTTTTTATTTATTTATTTTTGGCAATATATTGAACTCAATACTCTTTTTTTTTGTCTTTTTTTCATAAATTACAAGAACGGCTTAAGGTTATTATTTACTTAAATAAAACATTGTACCATTCCAGTAAACTTTATTATTCAAATAATTCATCCATCCAAGTGGCAAGACTTGAACATAACATTTTTTCTCTGAGTACCATTCAGGTCAGCTTGCCAACTGTTTTTTATGCCAGTTACCCCAAGGTCATCGAGAACCTACTTGTGTCTGTGCGTGTCTTTTGCTTTAATATGATTCCTACTTTGTCCTCATTTACATCTCTAAATGGTGCAGTTTTGCTTTACATTTTTCCGCTGTTCACCCCTGCAGCATTTTACAATTGGATGTCATATACTGTTTCAAGAGAAATGAGCTAGCAATTTCTTGGTAGTTTTCCCAGCAATTCCATCACAACAAAAAAACCCTGAAAACAAACTTCAGCATCCCACTGTTTCATGAGTTTCCCAATACAGTGGAGCCTTGTATAACAAACAGCTTGTATAACATAAAATTTGTACAGCATAAAAAATTCAGGAGACAGGGGAAATTTGCTTAACATAATCGCCTATGGGGAGAATCCGTACAACATAAAAATGGGATTACTCCATTTTCAATGCATTCCTATGGGAATTTGTATGAAGGAAAATTTGCTTAACATAATTTCATTTGGAACAAATTAATTCCTTTATACAAGGTACCACTGTACAGCTCTACAACTGTTTCAGATTCAAACAATTAGATGCACAAAACAAAAACTGTGAAATGATTGGATGAACCTGTTATGGTTTTATAGATTAGCATGTTTTTTTCAAAGAAACAGAACAATCAATTGCACAGAGAGTTACATCTGGCTAGAAGGTACCTAGGATTTCCCACAGTGAAGGTATGGGTATCTGAGTCTCCACACCTAGTAAACTTTTAGCTCACTTGATAAGGAAACATCAATGTACTCAAAAGATAACTGATCACTGATAGTGACCAAGCAGAGCAATTAGCCCAGAAGCTCAGCTTCTGGGGTAGTTAACGGGTCATGACCATGTTGTAGACCAACTTACTGTCTCTACGGCTATAATGTGTCTTCCACAGTTGTTTTCGTTCCTAGGTTATAAAGCAAAACTAAGGGTTTTTCAAAGGTGTGAGATACAATTTTTGTTACAATGGCCACCTCAGATGTTTAGTGGCTTTTTTCACAAATCCAGCCAGAAATAGTAAACAAGGCAGTTTGTTTTTTTAAACTCTTGCCCAGACAGCGGACTCAGTGGATATAGCCAAATTACCTTTTTTTTTTTTTTTTTTTGTAAAAGACTTTACAGCAGGGGCCATATCCGGCCGTCAGGCCATTCTGAGTGGCCCACAGCTGGCTGCCCCGCCCCTCCCTCCCCCTCCTTTGCCCCATTTTTTTTTTAAAAAAATCTTCTGCCAACACTGACACTGCTGGGAAGTTTGGGAGGCTGGGCGGTCTGCTGTCACCGGCACTGCAGGGGAAAGTGTGGGGGTGGACAGGCCAGTGGGCCTCTGCCACTGCCAAGGAGCTTTGGGGTGGGCTGGCGGGCGAGCCATCACCACCGCTGGGGAGCTTGGGGGGGTGCAAGGTCGGACAGATTGCCTCTTCCAAGGGGCAACCTGTGGCCACGGCTCCCTGTGCTTCCTTTGGTCCCCACCTACCTCCCTACCCCCCTCCCTCCCTTGTTCCCCACCTTCCTTCCTTCCTCTCTTGGTTTCCAACTTCCTCCCTTGGTCCCCGCCTTTCTTCCTTTGGGTGGGGTTGCAAGGGATCAGTGGGTGGGTCTTATGGGTCAGTGGGTGGGGCTTACAGTGGGTGGCAGGGTCGGGGAGCAACTGGCCCCTGACACATTCTCAGCCACCAAATCTGGCCCTCCTTACCAAAAGTTTGGGTACCCCTGCTTTACAGAAAGATATAAACAGATAAGCTCAAGAGACATTGAAGTACTTTCTAGTAAGCAATTCTGTCTTCCCTCAGGCCTCAACATCATCATACCTATATCAGACAACATGAATCAGGCAACAACTCCTAAAAGGTTACCATGTGGCGTGTTCATGAACATCTTTGCTGCCTGCCAATTCAAAAGCTGGGCATTATTATTATTATTATTATTATTATTATTATTATTATTATTATTAT
>JAHTLZ010003547.1:2824783-2844963 GCA_023846285.1 Phrynocephalus versicolor | reverse complement strand
TTATTATTATTATTATTATTATTATTATTATTATTATTATTATTATTGCACAGCAGACAAGATAACTATGCTGGTTTTTGTATCACAAATCACTAGTCGAATGCTTCCCAAGCATTTAGGACTATGTGATGCATCAGCGAATTATGTGAGCAGATCCCAGTAAGGTGGCTTTCTGCAGCTGACTGATGGTGACTTTGTCAACTCCAATTTCTTCTAAATTTATTATTATTATTATTATTATTATTATTATTATTATTATTATTATTATTATTATTATTATTATTATTATTATTATTATTATTATAAATTCAAGACAATAAAATAAAAAGAAAAATACATCAACATACTGTACTAGATAAATCACCATCGTATTTAAACTCACATAAAGGATTAAAATTATTCCTATTGTTGCTATTGGCATGCAACCTAAAATTTTAAGAAATCAACACCACTTTCTGTCTTGGATTCCAGTTTCTGAATCCTTGAAAGTATTTCAAAGACATTAATGTAGCTGTTGCCCTCTTAGAGAAGTGGTGTCACATCAAGCCCGAGGTTCTCTTAAATGAAGAAGCTATTTATTAAGTTGTTGTTGTGTCAATACAGTTGTGACCGACTCTTCGTGAGCCCATGTCCATGGAGTTTTCTTGGCAGGAATATTGGAGTGGCTTGCCAGTTCCTACTCCAGTAGTGCAGCCTAAAATGGAAGAACCCAGTGAACAGACTGCCACAGTATTAATGGCTCTCTTCACACCATTATGAACCCCATGTTGCTGAAAGAAAGGATGCTGTTGGTGACAAGAAATTTCCTGCCTCACACAACCCACTTCTCTAATTCCATTGTGAAACAATTGCTGGACATTCTGCATAAAATTGCTCATATCCTGTACAATTCCGTTGTTGTTCCTGAAGGAAAGCAGAAGCTAGAAATGTCACTGCCCATTCCTTGTTGTGTTTACTTGGGCATATCTCAGTCTGTTTCCTTATCAAATAGCAATAGAGGGTTTGTGGAAGAGCATGGCTGCATACATGTAATATGGATCTGTGCCCATCATGGATAGCTCTTAGTCTTAAAGTCAATTGTTTTTTGTTTTGTTTTTTGTTTTAGTCAAGAACTTAGCATTCATGAAAGAAAGAAAGGCAGGGAGAGGACACTCTGCCCTTATTTCTAAAGGAAGACAATTCAGCCCACTGGAGTAGAATGTGGAGAATTGTTACTGTCAACTGATAAATATTCAGGACATGGTTTCAGAATATGGCAGGCTTCTGCCACTCTTTCTGAGAACAGCTTAACGGAGCTTGCTGAGGATTCCATGCACATCTGGATGAAGTGCCATTTCCCCTGGCCACAGCCTTTGGGCCTAGCACTGACTGAACAGCTTTGATTAGAAATCCAATACTTGCCTGATCCTCGCTAGCCCTTCCAATGGCTTTCAATGCTGAAAATGATTTGGAGAGAACTGAAACCCATATGTGAATGGGAGTATAGCCATGTGCTAGTGGGCTACTTTCCTTTAATAGAAATTTCTCATGTATTTTAAATGGAATTCAATGCTTTGTTTTCCTGCCATTTTTAATAATATTATCAGTTTCCAGAAGCTTGGCTAGATAAGTGTGGCAGAAAGAAAGTAAACTAAATAAATCTGCCAAATCACCAGAAATAAATTGTTTATTCTGATATGTGTGTTGCTAAGTAGGAGTAACTGGATAGCTAGTTGTCCTTTTCTGGGGAATCGTACAAAGCACTACTGTGACAAGAACATATTTCCCTCCAATCACAAAAGTGGTTAAATAAAGGAATGGCTAGCATTTAGAAATGGGCCTATTTTAACTGCATCTTGATATGCTAAAGTCACAATTAGGGAGAAGGTGATTCACGCAATTCCTATTGATTCAGTTGGCATTCTCTACAGCAATTTACTGCACTACGCACAGGTATTTAGCCAACATGTCAGCATATAACCAACATTAGATAACTATGGGTGGCTACATTCATATATCATATCAGACATTTACTCTATATTATATCCAGATTGGCTATCTCCATTATCATGGTTTGAAACAGGATGCCAAACTGAGGCATCACATTGGCGTAAGGCTGGCTTACAGAACAGGTTGTTCAAGCAGTGGTTTACTGTTATGTTCAAATTCATAAACCACATTGACTGAAAGTACAGTTACATTTGTTGCTCAAATGGCTGCTGCACCCTGGAGATACAGTGGCTTAACCAGGAAGCAGACAGGCTTGTTTGTCTCTGGTGTATTGAAAAGCTTAAGCAAGTTCTTCACCATATATAAAACACTTGGTTTGGCACAACATCAGATGTGGAACCTAGTCAGCAGAGTCAAAGGGATTTCAAAGCACTTTCAACCTATGTACCATCTAGAATGCCCCTAACTCTTGGATCAAAACTCATTTGTCAAAAGCGGAACTTATAATGAGAGTCTACAGTTACAAATTATTCACTTTGTAAAAGCCTGAGGGAACAGATACTCAAGCCTTCATGTACTATATTCAGACTCAATGAGTTAACACCAATATGTAATAAATTACCACTTCTATGTAAAGGCTCCCTCTACCCTCCCAACCACACTTCTGTTTTCCCTTGATCTTCAGTGCTGAATAATTGTGTGTTTTTTAAGACTTTCCATTTAGCCTTCGAGGCAATATCTTTTAGTATGTAACTCTCTTGAGTTCTATCATTAGATTTTTCAGCAATTCCTTCTAGATGTTGCAGAATTGTTGCCCATGCAATCATTGAGAGAATGATGTATTCACTTATCTGTGGTCTAGATAAACATGAAAACTATTTGCGACCAGCTATCAAGACATCAAATGCACTTTGAAGATAACATGATACTTGCCCAAGGGTAGATGGTGTGCACGATTCAAGTTTTATAAGGCTGAAAAGCTGATTTGCAACCTGTAGGACCAGTGAGCTACTGAATAAAACCATATCTCTCTTCAAGTGCTTTCAGAGCTTACTATTTCCTCTCTACAACAGCTGAAACTTTCTACCTTACAGCATTCCTAAAGCTCCCTGTGCACAAACTCATATGGGAGCTCCATCCAGTCATAATGCCTCACAAAACAGCTCCTCTTACTCTAAAACACTAACCATAACTGCCAGCAAATCCCACCTAACAGGGCTGTTAGGTGCATGACGTCATCTTGTGTGTGCTCCCCTCAGCTCTTTGAAGAAAGAGCATTGTACAGATGCAACAAAAAGGATGATTTCCTTAGTTTATTGTACGTACAACTTTTGGAAGGAAAACGCCCGTGTTGAATGCCTCTAACACTGGCATGGGCTCAACCAACAAAGATTTCTTTCATGGAATCATGGAGGCACTGTTTATTCCTGAATTAGACTGAAAATCTTAAAGAAAATCCTTGACACCCTTATAAACATAACTGTCCATCTTCCTTTTTAGAAAGGATTCCGCAACTTAAAACATGGTGTGTGTGTGTGTGTGTGTGTGTGTGTGAGTGAGTGAGTGAGTGAGTGAGTGAGTGAGTGTGTGAGAGAGAGAGAGAGAGAGAGAGAGAGAGAGAGAGAGAGAGCAAGTGTTAAAGTATCCTCCTCTCCTGTCATGCAGCTAGTCTTCTACAGCTGAACACAGTGAAAAGCGAGAAGTCCCAATGAAAGGATCACCGGGGCATCAGTATCCATGTCTTATAGATATGTTTACAAACCTGTCCACTTTGGGGCAGCTTTGATTATAAAAATCACAAGTGTGGTGTTTCATTAAGCCCCATCTCAGTTAACAATCACTGCTGAACACCAGAAATATCTGAATGAGCCATGAAGTTGGAAAGTGAGCATACAAGATCATATTGTTAACCCCTACATTATGGAAGTGTACATGATTTGAAGCATGTCCCAACATGAAAATTATATGAACACTGCATTTGGATCAGGCATTTACATTTGGAGAACATGTTAACCAGGATTTGGCTGACGGCATGCCATGTATTCTCTCCAGCTGGTTTCACACACACAGCAGTGTTGTTGTCTTAAGAGCTTTTTCCCCCTATTTTCCGCAGGCTGTTCTCAATTGCTATAACCCCACTTAAACCTGCTGGTCTCCAATTCCCTACAAAGGGACAAGAATGGTTCCAAGTCACCAATAGGCCACTTATACAAAGTGTAGCTCTCTTAATATTTTTGTCCTTCATGAGTGTCACTCACTAATATGTACTAAACTGTAGCTGGATCACCTTGATGTAACTTGGGCCCTCAGGACATTTTTCCCTCCTAGCTATATTAGCTCCAGTCATATAAGTAAACCCTGTGCAAACTATGCACAGTGACAGGAGGATCCAACTCGAATACTGTAATCTTTACACTGCCCAGAGTATTCCCAGTTGAATTTTCCTTTTATATATTTGCCTATATATCCTGCTGTGGCTGCCACAGAATATACAGAGATGCCTTTGGCTATCACCCAAGATTTAATTTAAAAAAAATGTGTGTGTTTTACAATTTCAACTTACAAAAACATTTCTTCATTGAAACCATGATTTTAATCAATCTGGGTTTGGAAAATCTGTCCTGCTATCACTTCCTGTCTGCCTGAATTTCTCATTCCCCAGTTTATGTGTGTGAGTATGATGTTTTATCAGTGTACAGCTGGACTCCAATAGCTCCCCTGACCAAACAGACTCTGGCAGTAACTCAACCACAGAACTGTCAAAGAACATTTTTAGGGCTTGAATAGGGATGGGCACCTTACAAAAGGTGACATGCTATTTTGTCGTTTCGTAAGGTTTCAAAACGTTACAAAACGAAACAAAATGCGGACAGCGTATCATCAGAACCGAAAAGGAAGTACACCTCCATTTGAAGGACAAAGGCCACTCTTTCAAAGATGAGGATGTACACATATTAGACAAAGAAGAGAGGTGGTTTGAGAGAGGAGTAAGGGAAGCCATTCATGTTAGCATTGAAAATCCCTCCCTCAACAGAGGTGGTGGGCTCCGGCAGTCTATCTGCTACTTATCAGGCTGTACTTTCCAAAGTACCCAGGCAAATCAAGGAGCCTTCACCACCAGGTCACAGCTAACGACCCATTCTTGATGGGTTTCAGCACCTTAGGCCATTGTTTACCTTAAGGCCATGGACACTAATGTCTCCCTAACGATTCAGGCTATTGTTCATCTTATGAGCCAATCAGACCAGGGGACAAGAGGTCAAGCTGACTATAAGAATCTCCTTGCACCAGCTGTATTCAGACCGATGAAGCTGTTTGGATGAACAGCGAAACGTTTCTATCTCTCAAAAAGAAGTCCAGTAGCCATGACTCAACTCCCAGTTAACCGAAAAGGAAATGATGTTTTTGGTTTGGCTTCTCCGAACTGGGAAGGCACGACCAGATTTCCCTTAAGGCAAGGGGCTGCAATCAGGTGGCTGGTTCCCAGTTCTCGCCACTGCTTCCCAGCTGATTTTGACAGCTGACCTATTGAGGGATTCCCTTACTGGACAGATAGGTAAGGGAATCCTTGGGCCATTTTAACCAGGCTCCAGCCTTTAACAGCTGGGCTGGACCTTGGTTAAAATGCCCCACTCACAACAGTTAACCTCTTGCTGTTGGGCGGGGGCATTTTAACCAGGCTGCAGCCCAGCTTTCAAAAGCTGGAGCCTGGTTAAAATGCCCCCCACCATCAGCAAGCCTCTTGCTGTTGTAGGTGAGTGATTTAAAAAAGGCTCCAGCTCACCCCCGAGTGGTAGGGTAGAGCCTTTTTAAAATCCCCCACTGCACCAGTGTTTTAGACAGGGAGTGCTGTGGACAGTGATAACAGGGATAGTATTGGAATCCCCCCCCCCCGCTCATCATGCTGGGGGACTTCAACATCCATGCCAAGGCAGCTCTGTCAGGGATTTCCGAAGACTTCATGACCTCAATGACAACCATGGGTCTATCTCAAATATTGTCTGCCCCTAATCATTCTGCAGGCCACATCTTAGACCTGGTCTTCTGCCCTGGTACGAATATCGAGAACCTTGGGGTAAAAGAACTTTCTGTAGTACCATTGTCTTGGACAGACCATTATCTGGTACGCTTCAGGGGTGGAAGTCAGACAAAGGCAATTCATCCAAGAAGGTTGATGGATCCAGATGGTTTTGTAGTGACCCTAGGGTAGTTTCCTACATTTTTGACAGATGATTCCATTGAATCCTTGGCCAATCTCTGAAATGGGGAAATGAGCAAAGCCTGATTGCCCCTGGACTTCTCCTTCTTTGAACTACAACCAAACTGGCTGCTTGGTTTACCGGGGAACTGGCAAATACGAAAAGGGTGGACCACAGAGCTGAAAGGTGTTGGCAGAAAACCCAGATTGAAACAGATAAACAGTGAAAGGCCTTTGGAAAGCTTATTCTAAGGCAGTGGGAGCAGCAAAGAAATCATTTTTCTCTACCACCATTGCTTCGGCACGGAATTGCCCAAAGGAGCTTTTCCGAATAGTCAAGAGTCTGCTACATGCTGACCCACAGGTGGGTAACACCGACCACTCTGCAACTCACTGCGAAGGATTTGAGCAAAACCAAAATTGCACAGATCCAGGCTGACCTAGATGCTGCTATTGATCCAAAGCCTATAAATAAAACTCTCCCCCATGCCTTCCCTGTATTAATGGATGAGTTTCACCTATTTTAGAAGCCTTTTTTTTTTAGGCCAAAAGTATAGAGTTCATATTAATTTGCTATGCTAGCCTGCTGTAGATCTGCTATCCCAAATGAATGTAAAGCCCGAAGACACACTCCATCTAAGAATGTGAACCCTGATTGGTCAAATAAGTGACATGTGACATTTTTCCCATGCTGTGAGCAATCAGAGAGATAGAGACACAGAGAATTTTTTTCCCAGATTCTTCCTAGCTATGTACAGGAGTTTCAAGTAGCATTAGTGAGGCTTTTGCCTCTGAAGTTTGCTTTAGATTTCTTTAAGTTAGGAAGGCAAATCATGTCATTACTGTCCAGTATGAGAATATTCCTGTGTAATTCTTAGTAAATAAATGCTTCTATATTCTTATTCAAGTGAAGGTGCCTGTTGAATAATCTGGTAAGTGAAATAGCTCTCACACCCAGGCTGGGAGATGTGAAGAAGAATCCACGTGGGCTTGTGTTCTCCAGATTCCTGCTTTCAGCAGCTGGGGTTGATTGATTGCAGATGGGATCTGGGTAGAGGACAGCCCATATTCCTGTGCAGTTAAAAAGCAGATCAAGGGATAGGAATGCAACCTGTACTGGATTGGATTACCCCCCCCCATTGAAAAAAGAGGTGTGTGGTTTGGGGGTATTCCTTTACTCATCCTTGAGCCTAGATGCCTAGGTCACAGCTGTGGTGAGAAATGCATTGGCACAATTAAAACTAGTACACCAGCTGGCCCGCAGGCTGGGTTGGTGCATTTTAAAAAAAAAATTTATTTTTCTCAAGCTGACCAGCTGGGCCACGGGCCGGGGCAGCACATTTTTTTTCCTCGCGATGAACAGCTATTCTAAGATGCCCTTCTAATTCCCTGTTCTTAATTTGAATATGTCTTAAATGGTCTTGGGTATATATTGTCCCTCATTATTGTAAGCCACCTTGGTTCCTTTTCCGAGGAGAAAGGTGGTGTAAAAATATTCAAAATAAATAAAATAAATAAATTAAACCCCCCTCACAGCTTTTAAAGCCAAGACAGACAGAAGATGGACCCCAATATCCATCAAACCAGTGTTTTTTCACAGGAACAATCTACTCATAATTTCTGCACAAACATCACAATAATAATAACTGCAGGGAGGGACTGACTGGGTGAATCATCTCTATAAGACTGAGGACAGAACATTTTGGACATCATTCATCCATAGGGTTGGCGCAAGTTGAAAGCAATTTAATGGCCCATAATGACAACAATTTCTCTCAGAGCTGACAATCTCCAGTCCCAATGTCATGCATGTGTATTTTATATCCTGGACAAAACTCTGCATCTGATTGTATTGGCGGTAGTGTTGAAACACTGTGACTGAATACAGCTGTTAAGTCTTTCAGGCAGCACAGAATTGTTCACTTATATTTTGAAGCACCATCCAAAATCTTAAAATGCTACTGTCAAGCAAAAAGGCAGCACACCAAGCTTCACAAACCAATTCTCTAAGTCCATATAAGTCAGATGTCACATGTTGGCAGTACGGCAGAACTGATTCCAAGGGTACCCCTTGGAATGAACACAGAAGTACTGCTGGTACAGTGACCCCCGCCTATTGTAGGGGTTAGGGATCCAACCGGACCTGTGATAATTGAAAATCCGCAATATGAGGATGCAGGTCGGGTTGGGCCTGGGGCACCTAGTTGGAGGTTCTTGTACTTACTCCCAGCCTGGCGCTACCCCAAACGGGCCTGTGAGGGCCTTTCCAGGTCTTTTGGAGGTCCTCCCTGCAAACCGGATGTCATTTCTGAGGCCTCCAACAGGCCCTCCCCCCTTAGCCTAGGCCCTTCCCCCCCTTATCCCAGGGGGTCTTTTTTCATATACCATGGTCCCGCAATATAGCGGGACTGCAGTATATGAACTACGAATGGGGGCGGACACTGTATTCTGGTTGTCTGAAAAAGTGGACTTGTCCACAAAAAATATAGTAGTCTTTATGGTGCCACAACACTTATGTCCTATTGTTGATTCTTCTTTTGATTTGGGCCCAATATGGGCAAACTGTGCATATCTGTATTAACTTAATAGCACTATAAGTTCAGATGAGTGGGCTACCTAAATTACCATCTTCCTGTTTCCAGCTCTTACCTAACTAGAATGGTACATAATGTACAAACGCTTATGATAGTTCTTTCTCTACAAGAAAGAACTAATGTGCTAGTGTATACAAATCACTCAGAATGGCTAATACAATAGAATTGCAAATATATGGCTAAAAATAAGGGAAACAAATAAAACATTACATAAATTTCAATTAGTCATGCCTGCCTGAACAAGAAGGGATGTCCATACAGGAAAAGGACAACAAGAAGGATGTCAATCTAGCCTCCCAGGATAAGGAATTCCAAAGTCAGAGTTTTGGTATGGTCATTTACAATGCTCTTCTGCTTTGCCTCTATCAGTTGACTCCATCATCACTGACACACACAGATCTTGCCATTGGATCTTAACAGATAGGCAGACTGGGATAAACAGAAGGAGATAGTCTCGAAATCAAAAGCAAGTTTTTTTTACCCTAACAAATACTCAGAAGTGCCTTACCTTAAGAGCACCTTGAAACTGGCCCAAGACTACACAGGCTGGCTTTTCTGAAGTGTGCAGTGGGGAAGTGAACTAACATCTTGCTCTGCGGCCAGATACCTAATTTGTTGAGCTATCCAGCCAGCTTAATGTCAAAATACATTCCTAAAATTCAATTTATAAAATAATGAACTGAAACCAACCCACAGGAAGACATAACAGGATTGTAGAGTACCAATTCACTGTGGTAAATTAAGAAAGTCTTTCAATATACAGTGGTACCTAAGACAAATGCCTCGTAAGACAAAAAAAACTCATAGGAAGAAAAAAATTCTGGGAACAGGCATGCTTTACGTGACAAAAATTTCCCTGTGGGATGCTTTGCAAGATAAAAAACCATTCTGCATGTACCCAGGAAAAAAAAAACTGGTTATTTTTGTCTCTGTTCTAGCCTCCGGAAGGGATTAATCCATTCCTAATGCATTTCTATGGGAAACCATGTTTCGTAAGACAAAATTTTCGTAAAATGAAGCAACCCATAGCCTCCGGAACAGATTAATCCATTTTAAATGCATCCCTATGGGAAACCAAGTTTCGTAAAACAAAATTTCCTTAAAACAATTTGAACTGTAGAACGAATTACATTTGTTTTAAGAGGTACCACTGTAATGCTAGACTAATTCTGAAGGTTTTAGCTAAGGCAAGTGTCAACGGGGCTATCTCTAACCTTGCCCAGAAATGGATACAATTGGCATATCACTCTAAACTGATCCGAGGTATTCCTAGTTATATTTGCCATCTGTGGCTCCGGGTCCAAAGATGAATCCAGAAAGGACGAACCTGCCTTTCACATTTTGTCCTGAATATCCATTTCCATTCCAAAACAGCAGAATTCATATTCACGTGTTTCCCTACTTCCTGACCAGGAGCACTTCTGTGTTATCTGGATTCTCTGTTTAGCAACCATGCAGTATTAATGAAAAAGTAATGCTGTGTTTGATACAGGCTTCTGAAATTGCAAGATTTAGGTAGCATGCATAAACATGAACTGAAACAACCATAGAAATGCCATCCATTATGAACGCACGGACACCACATGGTACCCCAAAATACATAAGGAGTCAATTTTCTTCAGCTACAGTTTATTGCTTCTGAGAAGCATCTTCCACCTTCTAAATCTCTGGATCTTCATTTTATTAGAGCAGGGTAAATGCTGCAAAACACAATAAATGCTCATGCAGCCATGGCACAGAACATTAGGGTGAATTCAGTTTCAGAGTGACTTCAACTGTATTAAGAATTTGAAGTTACAGAACAGGAGCCAATCCACCTACCTTGAGCAATCCATAATGCGAAAAGGGATGAGATTTCCCTGCAAATTAAAGAACTCAACGCTATTTAGGAAAGCTACTCTGAAATCCATTTCATGGCCACAGTAAGTTACCCTTTCCACCTGAGGGGGAAACCTTTTTTAAAAATAAACAAATACTAACATAATCCAGGTACTACCTAAAGCCTCAATTAAGATAGTACTTCTGGCAAAAGAAATTAATGAGTTTATGAGTAAAAGCAAAGCAAAGAAAATTGTACTGCTTATATACCACCCCACAGGGCTTAAAGCACTCTCTCGGCAGTTGACAGTTTGCTTATGAAAGCTACACATTGCCCCCCACCGCTATCAAGCTGGGTACTCACTTTACTGACCTCAGAAGGATAGAAGGCTGAGTCAACCATGAGCCAGTTACCTGGGACTGAACCTTGGGTCATGCATACAGTTCTGACTGCAGGACAGCAGTTTAACCACTGCACCACAAGGCTCTGAGTAGATTTGCTGCGCAAATAATTGGGTAACCATTACACTTGTGACACTCCCCAAAGAAGCTGCTGAATCATGGAAACTAGTACAAATCTAAAAAGCAGCAAGTACAGGACAAATAAGGAACTAAAACAAAATGACAAAATGACAATCCTTTGTAAAAGAAAACATCACTCCCTGATAATAAATACCACCCATCTGCATCACCTTTAACTTCAGCTTTACTGATCTTCATTCAGTATGAATGCAAGAAACTCTATTACTGTAAAATGTTCATAAACTGGGGGGGGGGGACACACGAAGAGGAAAGGGTAACCATTTGCTGCAAGTTTACGGAAATACACAAGTTCCCAGTTCAGATGCCCTGTTGAATGTTCCAGGGCTGGGAGTTGGCAGGGCTCCATACCCACAAACATCACCATTACTTTCACTTAATTCAAAACTGGGTCCTCTGTATATTACAGTATTGAAGTATTGTTTCCATCAATCTTTGCCAGCACTACTGATGGTGAAGGTTGTTGATGGTGCTCCATAGCCATGATGTAGCTGATGAATAGTGTTTGTGAAAAAATATAAACTGACAGATCCAGTAGCATAAGAGTGACCAGGGCAATCTGGAGTTTCTCTTACCAACTGCTGGAATCCAAGTGGAATCCACTTGAATTCCAGCGGTTGGTAGGAGAGACTCCAGTTTGCCCTTGTTGGTTTATGCTACTGGATCTGTCAGTTTGTACTTTGTCACATACAATATTTGTCAGCTCTCTGATGAATTCATGTCTCTGAGTATGTGTAGCCGTGCCAACTCCCAGCCTTTGGACATGCAACAGGGCATCTGAAGTCGGAACTTGTACATTTCTGTAACTTCTGAAAATGTTGAGGTGTAAAAGTGCAGCAAATAGCTATCCTTTGCATGTGTTTTCTGAATGTATGAAAATCTTAATCGAGTTTCTTGCATTTGAGTCCGGAAAGACTGGAGACACTAACCAATGCATACCAAATAAAGACCAGTTAAGCTAAAGCTTTAAGTGCTGTAGGTGGGTAGTTCATATGATCAGGGAGTAGTGTTCTCTTAGGTTCTTAAGGGAAGAAATCAGAGGGGAGAAGCTGACTGCTGCAAGATGAAAAAGTAACCCAACTGTAAAGCATAGTTTTATTGTGTGCTTAGCCACTTCTGCTTCAAACTGTAAGAGCAATCAGTTAATGGGATGCACTAGCAAGCTCTTTATTCATGACAAACCATGGTTCCACAGAGGCCTGTTTTGTGTGTCATGCGAATGTATCCATTACTAAAAGTGGCTGTGAATGGGTGATGTCGGGTACCCACAGAAAGGGCCCCGAGTGCCACCTTTGGCACCCATGCCATAGGTTTGCCAACACTGATTTAGAACAATATTTTCTACTCTGTCCACATCATCTGCTACCTGAAAGCCTTCCAATTTCAGATGCCTAAGACTGAACCTGGGACCCTTCTGCATGTAAAGAACATGCTCTATTGAGCTACTGTTTCACTTCTACAATATTTGTCGTTCATAAACTACATATAATAATATTCAACTGCATGTTGTACAGCACTCTCAGAAGATAGGGAATTGTCTTCTAATCCTTTATCGATGATAAAGTGCTGTTCCTAAATAGATGTGTTTTTCCTCCTCCCACACAACTTCTTCATTTGAGCATAACACACTTCTAAAATCCAATTGTTCACAAATGGGAAATTCCCCAAGCCATGAATTTAGCATGTACTCAGAGAAAGCAATGCAATCATAGCAACATCTGTAGCAAGCTTTAAGCACAACACTGTAGCAAACTAAATTATTCTTCTACTACACAAAAGCTAGAATACAAATTAAAACATTTGACAAATGATTGGAATACCAAATCATATCTTTAGCCAAAGTAATTTGCCTTGCATATACAGGTCTCAAGCCTAACACACCAGATATGCTGTAATTATTTTCCATAGCACCCTTGTGTGCGGGGAACATTTACCTTTTATATAAGACACAAGGCCAAATGTTTTTTGGGGGAAGGAAAATATTTTGATAAAGAAAAGGGCATGTTATCTTTTTATTTTGCTTTAGAAACAAAACAGGAAAGAAGCAAGACTGTCTGCTGACTTATTGGGCTTCACCATTGGCCTTTAAACACTGCCTACCTTTCTTTCAAAGTAGCTCAAAATTTCTTATTAATGGCAAACAAAACATTCATAATGGACAAAACAATGGGAAAATTAGAGTGAACTGTGGAAACTTGTAAACACCAGGTTGCTTGGATGTTGCCATATGCACCACAGAATCACACTCGGTGGTAGATTTAGGGAGTGAACAGCAACAATAACAAAAGGAATACTCCAAATCAAACAGTTTTATTTAAACATATATAGTCTGAGTTTTGGAATAGCACTGATAGCTCTACTATCCCGGCTATGTCAGTGCATGACATTTTGATTTCTCCCTATTTTTCATTTTCAAACCTGAATTTCAGACAGAAACAGATGTCTAGAACTGTTGGGTAGGAATGAGACACTTAACACACAGCATGGAGTGACATGTTCTTCTGTTGTTTGCTCATCGTGTGAACACTTGCTGACCTTGTGAAATAATTGCTTTCCTTCCCATCACAAATTCTCTCTTCCATTGCTATTTACATTCTGAGCTGCAATCACCTTGATCACTCAACCATTAGTAACAAATATCTCCAGAGACATAAAGCGATTAGGAGAACAATCCCTCGTTTTTGTTCATGATTAATTTCCAACACTGTCTAAAAAAATTCTCCAGACAAATCACATATAGAGAAAAGGGATTACCACCATGACCCCACTGCGGCCCCCCAAAAAGAAGCAAGGATGAAAATCCTAAGGAGAATCTACCGGTACATAATATCCAAAACCATCAGGAATGTTACAAAGCCAAAATGATACATTCTACCCATTTCTATCTACTCCATTTGTATTCCATTTTTTCTCTTGAGTTGAAGGAGACCAGGGACTTTCTTCCTGCATTATCTCAATACAAACTACTCCACAAGGTAGACTAAGTAGAGAGATACTCAGTTATTTAAACCATGGCTAAAGAGCAGAAAATGAGCCACAAGTTCACACACATCTGATGTACAGTGACCCCACACCTATTGCAGGGGTTAGGGACCCGACCCGACCGACGATAATTGAAAATCCATGATATGCAGATGCAGGTTGGGTTGGGCCAGAGGGGCCTAGCTGGGGGCTCTTGTACTTATTACCACCACCACCCCAGCCTGGCACTGCCCTGAACAGGCCTGGAAGGCCCTTCCCAAAGCCCCAAAACGGCTTCTGCTTGAACCGGAAGTGACTTCCAGTAAACTGGAAGTGACCTCCAGATCACTGACAAGCATTTCTGAGGCCTCTGACAGGCCCAGAAAGGCCCTCAGAAGCCTCAGAAATGCTCCAGAGGCCTCCGGTTCACGTGGAAGGCCTTTTGGGGGCCCCAACAGGCCCGGGAAAGCTCTTGCAGGCCCATTCGGGGCAGCACCAGTTTGGGGTATGTACAGGAGGCCTGAAACAGGCCTTTCCCCCTTACCCCGGGGGGGGGGCTTTTTTCATATACTACAGTCCTGCATTATAGCGGGACCGCAGTATATGAACCGTGAAAGGGCGGGGGGTACTGTATTACATGCTTCTCAGTTTCTCACCTGTTTGAAGTGGGTTTCTGGTTTTCCTTTGGGCAAAAATAAACTACAGTGTGCTGATCTGTGGGAAATGATGGTTAGTAGTTATACAGGGGACACTGAGACAAGACTCAATAGCAGAGGGAAAATATTCCATTTGGAGAACTTCCTGAACGAAACAAGGACAGGTAGCATGTCCAAGCACACTCAGCGAGCTTTACAAATGAATCAAATAGGAACGCCAGCTTCCCAAGTCTGACATCCTTCATATAATCACAATATCTGTAAATGTCAGTGCATGACATTTTGATTTCTCTCTGTTTTTCATTTTCAAACCTGGATATCGGACAAAAACAGATGTCTAGAACTGTTGGGTAGGAATGAGGCACTCATGACCACATTTGGAGGTGGATTTTAGGAAAGGGACTTAGCAGCTCAGTTAGAAAGCTCTGTTTGTCCACAGCCAAACAGAGCTTTCCCTGGGATGGTGGCTGATCAGGAGCTGTGCTGGGATAGGCATCACCCCGCCTCCCTATCTGATTGGCCAGCATCATGAAGGAGGAAAGATGATGTCACAGCGTGCTTCCTTGTTGCAGTTTAACCCTGCGTGAGCCCAGAGAAAGGTAAAGGAAATGGCTCTGCATGTATCAGACGGTTCTGAGCACCACCTGGGCTCGCATGGTTCATTTCATAACCTACTGGTTCCGAAACGAAATGCCCATCCCTGTTTTCTAATCTTTAACCACTCAGATTCCATCTTGTCGATTGTGACCAAAGCTTTGTAGATTCCTAGATCACACTTCTAGCTGGTATGTTACAACAAACAGAACACTATAAGTCAGTGATGGCAACCCTTTTAGAGACCAAGTGCCCAAACTGCGATTCAAAACCCACTTATTTATCACCAAGCGCCAATACTGCAATTTAACCTGAATACAGTGGTACCTCAGGTTACAAATGCTTTGGGTGCTACCTTTTGGGAAAGCAAGAATCAAAGTGCAGGCTTTTGAATTTCCCGCAGCCATATCACCCTCGCTGTGGCACCCTCGGGAAAGGCAGGGGGAGTGGGGGCAGCTTGTTGGCTTGTTTGTAGCCCCAATTTACTCTCCAGCCATGCTGCTCTGGGCACCCCAAAAGCAGTGTGACTGGAGAATGAACTGGGGCTACGAAAGAACCCACAAACTGCTGCCTCCACTTTGCCAGGCTCTCTTCATGGAGCCATTTTGGCAGTCTCAAAACGGCTCTGTGCAGAGAGCCAGGTGAAGGGGGGCAGTGGTTTGTGGGCTCCTTCGTAGCCCTAGTTTACTCCAGCCACACTGCTTTTGAGATGGCCAGAGGGGTGTGGCTGGAGAATAACCCGGGTCTATGAATGAGCCCACAAGTCGCTGCCTCCCCTTCGCACAGCTCTCTGCATGGAACACAGTGGTGTGCTCCAAGCACAAAGGAAAGTGCCATGGCTGTGAGGGAAAGATGTTGCGTGCCCACAGAAAGGGCTCCACATGCCACCTTTGGCACCCATGCTATAGATATGTCAACACTGCTATAAGCAAATGTCACAACCTTTTACCTAGCAAACATGGCATCTAGCTTTGCTGTAATTTGATTTTCATCTGAGCTCCATGTAAATTGGAAACTCTTGGTCATGGGGGCCAACATTCCATCCCTTTCATTTATTTATTTAAAAGATTCATATTTAATCACATCTAAAAACTCAGTGCAGTTTTCTCTGTAATTAAAATGCACAATGCATACACTAAAATGTCTGTTGTAACTAAAATCACCTCTTAGAATCAAGCACTTAGCTGCAGCAGTGGTAAAAGAATCTAGACAAGTCTTCCTGTAGCAAAATACTAGAACAATCTGCAAATAAGGTTAGCCAAGGATGTAAATTATTGGGATAAATATTCTACAGTTCTAGCCTGCTACAGAATATATTATCTCTCAACAATGTGTCACTATTTTCAGTTGTAAGATTATGTTTGACAAAACAGCCATCCAAAATTGAGAAAAAGCGAAATAATTTCAAGTTGACGCCACCCCCGCTTCACCAGGCTCTGTGCAGGTTTTCACCACCTGTCTGACCCTCGTTCGTTGATGACTTCACTGTCTGAAGTGTGGCCACCTTTCAGTAATAATGTGGCCTGGGGAGATCATGCTGGGGGGGGGGTGACTGGTCCAGAATGCGTGGGTCTCAGCTCAACCCTGGGACTCTCTGGGGTCTCTTCACATCTTATGATTGGTTAGGAGCCTGAAAACTGCAATTTGAACTTTACACAACATAATTATGCTCCCTCTCGTTTCCAACCATCTTCACATCAACAAATCACTGATGCCCAGCTATCACTGCAGCTCAGCCTCAAGAGGCTTCTGCATCAAGGGAGACATCAGTCAGATTACAAATCTGACTGCTGTGTTGATGGAGAACAAAATAAGGCAAACAGCTCTAAATGATGGCTTACTTGTTGCACTTTTGAAAGCTCAAACAATGATGCAGTCCTTAGCTATAATTAGCACAAAATCATATTCTAATATAAGGTATCAAGGGAGCCAGTATCTTTATGAGTTTGTCAGTTTGGTCCGTTGTATAAAAACTGAGAAATTGTGATTCTACTGTATTTCTAAAAGAAAAAAAAGGCATGAAGGGCCCAGACATTTAGCGTTTCCACTTTTCAGCTCTGCAGCCACACAGTAAACATGCTGGCATATCAAGGAATCCAAGCAATATACACAGCAAACAGTGGAGCCATTCCATTAAAGTGACATTTCTGGTCCTTTCCACTTTCAGTCCAAGGAATAATGATGTATTTACCAAGCTGCCAAGGTGGAGAATGGCATTTTCATGAAAATACAGTACTCACCAATACTACGTTTTAGGAGACTTGAAACTAGCCATAATCTCTTTTGCTGCAAGTTCTTGTCTGAGCCCTGTGCAGTTAATTAATTAGGCTGCATATTGCCAATTTTAAAATGCTTAGTGAAGGAAAACCTGCACAACTATTTACTAATTAACAAATGATTGTAATATGGTCAATTACCAATGCTGACAAAGATTCTTCCTTCTCACATGAATGCAGAATTAAATTCTTCACCAAGTTCAGTGCCATACTATTTAATTAATACTCTGGTTAATATTTGTTCCAGACACTATTTGTAAAAAGAACAAATTTGTATAATTCTAACAATTAAGGATAGTACAAACGTGTGCCATGATATTGCTAGAAATTAATTTCCAGGAAAACCTAGAGCTACTCAACGAGTATATTAACACATTAATGAGAATCGGGGATGAAAAAACCAATTATCCCTAATAATACGTAGCCCATATGTAGAACATGTTGCCTTCAAATGCAGCACAAAATATTAATTAATGCATGTAACTCCTGTTCTGGGTTGATGAGAACTATAGGTACCTATATTTAAGAACCATGTTAATGGGGAACAAGGATACTTTGGAAAAAAACTAATGATTTCTAATGAGTGCTATGTGGATGGACACAGGCATATATCTTTTCCAGAAGATTATCATTTCATCTACAATGGGTATAGTTGCAACTACTGACAATGCTCTGCTTCACTAATTGAAAGCATTTTCAAAGCTAAAGATTAACTACTGGCATTTCTGCACCTCTTTGCTTTGCACAACCCAGTATTGAGAAAAGCACAAATGGTACATAGAACATGTACTGCAGCGCACAAACTGTTACCTTCCTGGAATCCTACTTTCAGCAAGCTTCCCAGCGGGACAGTTAACTTCTTCTCCCAATGTACACTATCATTACTAGGGCAGGGGGAAGTGCAGCCATTCAGATGTTGTTGGACTCACATTCGCACAAGCTCCACCAGAGAGTTTCAATTTTTTAACACCTAGAAGGCCAAAGTCTAGGCAACCATCTTAAGGTCACTACCAGGGGCCTGTGGTTGTGTAGTATACAGTTCATCATTCCAGGAAGCCATAGCAGAATTTTAAAATAACGAGTTATAAGCAGCTACTTACTTGTAACTAACTGTTTTTTTGAATAAGAGAGTAGAGCTACATTAATCTAAGAAGCAATAACTTCATTCTACTGTATCTGTTCATATTACAGCATCCATTCTCAACCTTTTTTTTTTTTGGCCTTTTAGGAGCTCTTCTCGGGTTTCAGAGCCACATTTCAAACAAGGATACAACACAAGCAGATGAAGAGAAAAACAGAAGAGAAAAAGTTTTCCGTCTGTGGCACCCTTCAAATGTGCCGGCCTCCCCCCTCCCCGAGAATGGCTGCTTTATAGCACAGGTTTCCAACCTATGGGTCATAACCCACGAGGGGTTTACTGAGTGTTTTCGGGAATGACCCTGAAGTTAATATGGATGACATAAGTCAGAAGCACCTTTTGGACACAGAAGAGCAACAGTACTAGTGTTCCCCCACCCTTTCGTGGTTCATATACTGCAGTCCTGGTACACTGTGGGACCGCAGTATATGAAAGGCAAGGCCCCCTGGGGTAAGCTGGATGCGCCTGTTTCAGGCCTCCTGTACATACACCAGGCCTTCCCGGACCTGTTGGATGCTCCACAGATGTGTTCCAGTGAACCAGAAGTGACCTCTGGGAAACCTGAAATCACTTCCAGATCACTGAAAACTACTTCTGAGGCCTCCAATGGTCTTCCCAGGCCTGTTGGAGGCCCTGGAAGTGCTTTCTGGTGAACCGTAAGTGACTTCCAGATCACCGGAGAGCACTTCTGGGGCATATGACAGGCCCAGGAAGGCCATCGGAGGCCCGTTCAGGGTAGCGCTAGACCTCAGGTAAGTGTAGGGGGCAGAGAGGCCCCCCATTCCCAACCCAGCATCCACATATCACGGATTTTCAATTAACACGGGTCAGAACAGGTCCCTAACCTCCCTGATAGGTGGGGGTTACTATATTGCACTTCTTAAATCTGATATTGTTTCTAAACTCCACTTGTCTTCACAAACTGGGTCCTGCCTTCAACGACTGCACTTCTTTCGCTACAGCATGCAGGCTGGGTTTGAGATGTTGGCAAGCTGCCTGCATGCCCCCAGAGGCCAAGTCCACCTGCAGGAACATGATTGCCATTTCAAGCTCCTCCTGTTTCTCCCACAAGTCTCTTTATGTGGCGTGTTCCCCCACCCTTTCGTGGTTCATATACTGCAGTCCTGGTACACTGTGGGACCGCAGTATATGAAAGGCAAGGCCCCCTGGGGTAAGCTGGATGAGCCTGTTTCAGGCCTCCTGTACGTACACCAGGAGCAACTGAAGGAGGTATGTGCATCAGAGGCAGGCAGCAGCAGCCTTGGCAGAATGGAGAGTGCCAGCAATGACAAGTGCAGAAGGGGTTTTGAGGGGAACGAAAGTCAGCAGAAGACAAGTTTGGAAGCTGGGGTAGGGGGTGCTTCTACATGAAGAGCCAGGCAGATACCCTTGTGGTGTGGCAAGAAAATGAAAGGAGGGAACAGACAACGAGAGAGAGAGAGAGAGAGAGAGAGAGAGAGAGAGAGAGAGAGAGAG
>JAHTLZ010003547.1:2712962-2824773 GCA_023846285.1 Phrynocephalus versicolor | reverse complement strand
AGAGAGAGAGAGAGAGAGAGAGAGAGAGAGAGAGAGAGAGAGAGAGATTCAGGTCCATTATTCCTCAGCAGCTACTGTACTATCCTTGGCTAGCAAAGGTTCATGATACCTACAAGGGTAGGGAGGGGAAATGTAATTTTTGAGCTTAAAATCCAAAGAAGGAAATAGATGACATCCATATCATACCTACAGAAAGTGGAAATGTGTACAAGAGAAGAACTATGATTATATCCAGAACTTATAAATACTGACAATATACAGTACTGTCTTTTTCGCTCTATAAGATGCAACTGAAGATAAGATGCACCTTGTTTTTAGAGGAGGAAAACAAGAAAAAAAGTTTACCATAAGATTTAATGCTGGGGGGGGGGAGATCCTGGTTGCAAAAGGGAAGGGCAAAGGCTTGTGGAGAAGACCACCTTACAAACAAGGTGATTATGACTGGGGAATCCAAACTGCAAAAGGGGAGGCTTGCAAACAAGGTGATAGGGACTGTGGAATCCAGGCTGGAAAAGGGAAGGCTTGCAAACAAGGTGATAGGGACTGTGGGATCCAAGCTGCAAAAGGGGAAGCTTGCAAACAAGGTGATTGGAACTGGGGAATCCACGTTGCAAAAGGGGAGGCTTGCAAATGAGGCTATTGGAACTGGGGAATCCAAGTTGCAAAAGGGGAGGCTTGCAAATGAGGTGATTGGGACTATGGAATCCAAGCTGCAAAAGGGGAGGCTTGCAAACAACGTGATTAGGACTAGGGAATCCAAGCCGCAAAACAGGAGGGTGGCAAATGAGGTGATTGGAACTGTACAATCTAAGATGCAAAAGAGGAGGCTCTCAAACAAGGGGATTGGGACTGGGGAATCCAGGCTGCAAAAGGGGAGAGCAGGGGCTCCATGGAGGAGACCTCTTCGCAAACGAAGTGAATTTTGACTGGGGAATCCAAGCTGCAACAGGGGAGGGAAGAGGCTCCATGCAGGTAACTTCTGTCTAAATGAAAATCTGTGATATATATGTAGCGGGGACCAGTGTACTCACTCTATAATTTCCCCTTACTTTTGAGGGAAGTGCATTTTATAGAGCAAAAAATAGGGTAATCTCCCAAGCCTCAGTTATCAGAAATGTACTAAAAGAAATTGTTTGTGCTAACTGAGTACTAAATCACACTAGCTGACTAATGGCCCTGCAAACAGTACTGGACTACACATCCCATCAGATCTTGGCAGTGTAGAAAAGGGTGAAGGTTTAAGCGATTTACAGTCCAGCAACATCTGAAGCCAACATATTTTTCACCCTCAACTGTACAGGTAATAAATTCTAGGTCAATTATTTCACATTATAGTTTCCTAATGTACTGTTTAAGAAACAGTACTTTTTAAAAACAGAACCTGTTTCTATCAACATAGATGAGGAAATTAACATCCTATTGAAGACTGAAAAACAGGAACATTACAATTGACAACATTAATATTTGCATCTTGGGGATTAGCATCGTAATCTATAGTTTGCAGGTAGTTCATGCATGATTTTCCTACATTAATTTTAAAAGCATGCTGTGCTTTGTGAACATCATCCCTCTGCACTAATCTATAGTTTGCTTCTCATCTTTGCAAAACAGAGTAGGATGACCGAATCAAGGTACATATACAGAACCAAAAATCCCTCTGACTTTAATCCATTTTTAAGCAACAATGGCAAATATAAGCAGATATAGGTTTTTTGTTGTGTATCTGTATTTTATTCTTTAAACCACATAAAATAACCAACATTTTTAATATTCTTTTGTCAGAGAATATTGCCACTCTGCTTTTCTAAATGTCTTTATCACTACTGTAACATAGTTGCAGCATTAGTTTATTTATTTAATTTATATCACACAAACACTCCCATTAGTGCAAGTACAGAAATACCTTGGCTTACAAGCATCTTGGTTTATGATTGTTTTGCAAGATGAGGAACCATTTATGATAAATTTTGTCTTTAACAACAACCAATGTCTTGCAATACAAGCACTGGAGCAGGCTACATGATCATAAGAGAGCCAATTGTCATTCTTTCTCCCTCTGCCAACTGGATTGTGCAGGATTATCCTGTATGTTCCATCTCAGGAAAGGCTCTCTCCCAGAAGAACAAGGGATTAGCCTGAGACCCAGACCTGATGGAAGAACCTGGTCATTCCTTAGATGGCTGGAGTGTCTGAGAAGCTTAAAAGGATTTTTGGCAAACACCACATCCCTATTTATTTCAAACCCACAAACACACTAAGGCAGCGACTTGTCCACCCAAAGGACCCTGTACCAAACCAAAAAAGGAGCAATATAGTATATATGGTCCAATGCAGTGAGGAGTGTGCAGACCTCTACATTGAACAAACTAAACAGCCATTAAATGGAAGGCTGGCCCAACATAGGAGGGGTAACAGCTGAGGACCAGAATCAGCAATATACCTCCACGTGAAGGACAAAGGGCAGTTATTCAAAGATGAGGATGGACACAGATTAGAGAGAGAAGATAGGTGGTTTGAGAGAGGGTCAGGGTCAGGGAAGCCATTTATGTGAGCACTGAAAACCTCTCTCTTAATAGAGGTGGGGGCCTCAGGCATAGTCTATCTGTTACTTATTAGGCTGTGCTTCCAACAATACCCAGACAAATCAAAAAGCCTTCACCACCAAGGCCATAGCTAACAACCCATTCTTTATGGGTTTCAGCACCTGAGGCCATTGTTCACCTTAAGGTTACTGACTGTTGTCCGTCTAACATTGTTCATCTCATGAGGCTATTTCAGACCAGGGTGACAAGAGGACTATAAGATGGAGGACCTGCAACTAGCTTTATTCAGACTGATGAAGCTGTTTGGATGAGCAGCGAAACGTTTCTATCTCAAGAAAATAAGTCTAGGTGCCATGACTCAACTTCCAGATTAACTCATATTGCTTTGTATAGAGAAATCCATGGTAAATTTGCAGGCTGCAAGGCAACAGGCCTATCTTTCAGTGTGCAGTCCTATACTCAGCTGCAAGTCAACTGCATCAAACACAAATTAAGAAAACTTTAGTCCTGGACCTGCATACCAGTACAAACAAGCCGTACTGAATTTAATTCAGATTACTTCTGAGTAGTCACACAAAGGATCGCTCTGTAGGAGTGACCTATTTCTTATGCACATATATACCTCTTGAAATTACTGAATATAACTATGGCAACCACACACATATCCCTGCATTTTTAAAGCTCACTGGTTCTATTAACGGAATTCTCTTTTTTAGCCTCTTACCTGAGGCATGGAAGTGAGCCCACCGGAATGATTATTCAAATTTAAACCTACAATTGGAAACCTGGTGACCTACCCAAGGCCTCAGTATGACCCATCATCATACCGTCACTGCGATGAAGCTTTTCATTCATGAGAACTGTAGCTCATATACACCTTGAACATATACTGTATTTGCCTTTTTATAAGAGAAATGTCCCTCAACTTTCAGAAGCAATCAAGTAACATATCTTAACATACAGCTTAAGATTTATGGAAACAACTCAGTTCACCAAGAAAAGCAAATATCTGTATTATACAAAACTTCGGGTGCACCAATACAAGCACCCATCAAATACAGGTTAAAAAGGAGGATGTTTTAGGACTAATTGATAAATTGAAGATTAACACGTCACCGGGCCCAGATGGCATCCACTCAAGGGTTATTAGGGAACTGAGAAATGAAATTGCAGATCTCTTAACGGTAATATGCAACTTGTCTCTTCAAACAGCCACAGTGCCGGAGGACTGGAGGATAGCAGATGTCACACCAATTTTTAAAAAAGGAAGGGAGACCCAGGAAACTACAGGCCAGTTAGCCTTACATCTGTCCCAGGGAAGATGGTGGAAAGCCTCATCCAAGAGAAAATCTTAAAACACATAGAAGAACAAACCTTGCTGAGAGAAAATCAGCATGGCTTCTGTAAGGGTAAGTCTTGTCTGACAAATCTTTTAGAATTTTCTGAAAAGCTCAACAGGCATGTGGATTTGGGTGAACCAGTGGATATAGTCTATCTGGATTTTCAAAAGGATTTTGACACAGTCCCTCACCAAAGGCTGCTGAGAAAATTGCACAGTCAGGGAATAAGAGGGCAGGTCCTCTTATGGACTGAGAATTGGTTGAGAACCAGGAAACAAAGAGTAGGTGTCAATGGGAAATTTTCACAATGGAGAGAGGTGAAAAGTGGTGTGCCCCGGTGCTTTTCAATCTGTTCATAAATGACCTGGAGACAGGGATAAGCAGTGAGGTGGCCAGAGAAGATTGTGAAGAGCTCCAGAAGGATCTCTCCAAACTGGGGGAATGGGCTACGAAATGGCAAATGCATTTTAATGTAGCCAAATGTAAAGTAATGCATATTGGGGCAAAAAAATCAAAACTTTATCTATCAACTTATGGGCTCTGAGTTATCCGTGACAGATCAGGAAAGAGATCTTGGTGTATTGGTGGACAGGTCCATGAAGCTGTCTACCCAGTGTGTGGCAGTGGTGAAGAAGGCTAATTCCATGCTAGGGATTGTCAAAAAGGGGATTGGAAATAAAACAGCTAACATTATAATGCCATTATACAAAACAATAGTAAGGCCGCACCTGGAGTATTGTGTACAATTCTGGTCACCGCATCTCAAGAAAGACATAGTGGAACTGGAAAAGGTGCAGAAGAGAGCAACTAAAATGATTACTGGGCTGGGGCACCTCTCTTATGAGGAAAGGCTAAAACATTTGGGTCTCTTTGGTCTGGAAAAAAGGTGCCTGAGGGGGGATATGATTGAGACGTACAAAATTATGCAGGGCATGAGTAAAGTGGATAGAGGGAAGCTCTTCTCCCTCTCACAAAATACCAGAACTAGGGGACATCCAATCAAATTGAGGGCTGGAAGAGTAAGAACAGACAAAAGAAAATATTTTTTCACCCATTGCGTTGTTAGTCTGTGGAACTCATTGCCACAGGATGTGGTGATGGCATCTGGCCTGGATGCCTTCAAAAGGGGATTGGACAGATTCCTGGAGGAAAAGTCCATCACAGGTTACAAGCCATGATGGAGAGTCTCGCGTGTGGTGAATAGGCACGGTATATAAATGTGAAAATAAATAAATAAATAAATAAATAAATAAATAAATAAATAAATAAATAAATAAATAAATAAATAAATAAATAAATAAATGTGTAATCTCCAGGCCTAAAACCGGGGTACTTCAAGGGCCAGATGCAGGGGAGTGGTATCAATAGACAGATATCTAGTCTCGTGTGCTCCCAGATGCATCTGGTGGGGCCACTGTGAGATACAGGAAGCTGGACTAGATGGGCCGTTGGCCTGATCCAGCATGGCTCTTCTTATGTTCTTATGTTCTTAAGCCTGCCTTGATTTATTTGGAAGTCTACAAGACAGGATTTCGAAGAGCATAATACTGTATGTAATTTGTCATGAACTCCTGATTGTTTGTTCAAGCTAACAGTTGTCACAACTGAAAGCACTAATTGCTTGATGTGCTCAACAGGTACACTGATAATGATGTGTAATGTGATAATAATGTCGTGTTTAACCAAAATGCTAATCACACTATTCTTGTAGAAGATTTCTAAAGGCTGGTACAGTACTATTTATTGCAAATTATGTTCATGTATTGATTTAATGTGTTTCAAGAAGTTCTTAATCATAGCTTGGGGCTGGAGTGAGTAGATACATCAACAGGAATGCATACATTAAATATTTTTAAAGTTCTGTAGGAAGACGCCATAAAATAGATATTACAACTGGACAGTCAGTCAAGAATGACATTCTACCTCAAATCAAGATTAAAGTCAATGAGAGTTACTCACATAGGAAGATGGCTGGAGGTCAAAACACAACCTTTTAAGAATATGATACTGGGGCTCCTACTTGCAATAATCTATCTCTCGCACGTTTGAACATACAGTATCTTTTCAACATGGACCTCTAGTTTTAGTTCCCTTTCTAGTGCTCAGGTCTTTGTTTTGTTTTTGTGTTGTTGTTGTTTTTTGAGTACCCAGCTTGCTTTGGGGGGGGGCATTGTGTAGCCTGCATACTGTAATTAAACAGTGAACAGCCAGAGACTACTGGAAGTGTTATGGGGCGGTATATAAGCACACCACTTTTTTTTTTTTTTGCTTTTTTCACATGAGCTTTCAGAATGCAGAGAGTCAACAGATATATTTCATCTGAACCTTTCAAAATTGTGTCCCTCTGCATTGAAGTCACCGCATGTGTCCTCAGACTTATCTCACACCTGTCAGGAACAGAGAACGTTGCACTTAAAATTTCTGAAATATATGTGGCAGGCAAATCATTGCCTCCCAGAAAGAACATAATGAGCTTTACATACTCTTACGGATGTGAAAGAACCATCTTTTCATTTTCACATTGCTTTTCACAGAAAAGCAATGTTTGCAACCCATCCAAGTTCCCCTAGAATGCTTTCTAAAATTCCCGCACAGAAATTCGTACATATTTTTGTACATTTTGTGCTAAAGTATTTATTTTTGCACATCTTCTCCATTGACTCAAAATGGTTGTGAGCTTTTTTCAAATATGTGCTTGTTTTAGTTTGGGTGTGCTCTTAGACCCAACACGGGGTACACCTGAATGTGGTCCTGGACTCAACTCTGAGTCCACAGGTTTCAGCAGTAACCAGGACTGCATTTGCTCAATTAAAACTAGTGTGTCAGCTGTAGCCATTCATGGTAATATCTGATTTGGCCACTGAACAACTTTCCTTAGGTACGTCCCATTTGGACTACTGCAAGTGAGCCAGTGGTGACTCCCTCCCCCCCCCCCTCTCTCTCTCTCTCTCTCTCTCTCTTTCTCTGCTGGATTGTGGGTGATTGGCTGGAACATTTTATCTCAGGCAAGGCTCAAAAGCAAAGGGAAGAGAGAGGAAGGGAGGTCTCCCTTGTATCAGCCACAAACATTTTCAAAGGGGGGTTAGAGATTTATTTTATTTATATTTATATTTAATTTGTTTTCAACATCCTTATTTTTAAAACCATTTCTAGTCATGGGGCAGCAAGTCAAGGGTGTACAGGGCTACAAATTGCACTTTATTATGTTCACATTAAAAACACAGGGTAAAATCCAGTTGTTAGTCCCAAGGAGAGCAGATTGCACAGCCAGGTACCTAAACCATGGTGTGGACGTGGATTTCTAGCCAATTTCTTTTGAGTTCTGGCATTTTGTGTGTACAGTATGTGGTCTATGGGGCCCAAGAACAAATAATCTCAGTTTCTATTACTTCTTATGAGGAAATTCGCTTTGATATACAAGTGCTTTGATATACAGAAGCTTTGTGGCACAGTGGTTAAATGCCTGTACTTAGATAAAATTGTGCTCACAACCTGGGGTTCAATCCCAAGTAGCCAGCTCATGGTTGACTCAGCCTTCTATCCTTCCAAAGTCGGTAAAACGAGTACCCAGATTGCTGGGGGAGGCAATGTGTAACCTGCATAATTAAATTGTAAACCACCCAGAGAGTGCTTTAAACACTATGGGGCGGTATATGAATAAAACACTTTGCTTTTGCTTTTTTACAAGCATGTTTCTGGAATGAATTATGCTTGTAAACCAAGGTATTACTGTAAAACACATCATCTGACACTTGCCGTTTCCTGTCCATGTATACAGGAAACCAACACATACAGATGTGCTTTAATTAATAGGCTTGTGCAGAATGCAAATTGGATAAACTTGCAAAAGTTCTTTTTAGTGCAGTTTTATTTTCCAATACTATATATCCAGCAGCTTCAATACATTAACTCCCACCTCAGAATGATTGTGTGACTCATTTGCCAAACTCCGAACCAAGTATCTTGTCATATCCCTTGAGACAAAAGTGAATATCAACTTATTATTCCCTTGAATATGTGGTAGGGCATTCTTTTCTTTACTGCTTACCTGCTTTTACATATTGAGAAAGTTGACTGCCGAGTGCACTCTATGTGCCCCTGTGGACTTTCTACATTTGGTTGTTTATTGCAGGTGAATGTACCATAGGATTGATAGGGGGGGGAAATCCTTCCCCTTCCTCATCCTGAGGAGAATGCAATCATTTCAAAACAAGTGAACAAGAACAGGGTAGAACCTCAAGTGATGGGAATTAATGGAAACATCTCAATTCTTTTGTTACCAGGTCAGGGCCTTGTGGAGTACAGCAAAGATTGGCAGCTATGATGGAAATTTCATATGGGTTTGGCTGAAGCTATGAAAGCAAGCATGTTCTGAAGGGGACAGAGAGAAGCACACCCGAAAATGACATTGGAATCAATTTGGGCCAATTCTTACTGGAAATGAAGTGTCCCTAGCAAATGCTCACTTAGCCTGGAGACATTCACATTCAACTTTTGTTGGAAACATTCCACAACTCATCTATTAAGATGTTTTCCCAGAATTTCAACCTCTGGTTTCCTTTTCCTTAACCAATGAATATCACACTTTATTAGTCTCAGAGAGGAAACAAACATTTTGAAATAAGAGGGTTTTTTTTCAAAAAGCAACAAAGCTGCTTTCTTGAAAATTGTGCAAATCAAGTTCTGCGACAGTACATTTTATTTCTGTACAAAGCCAAAAATCATAAGGATGCAATCTTGTGTCCTTTCTAAAGAAACAAATTAAAAACTTTCATTTTCTTTGCTACGTTGGACAAATACCCAAAAGCAAAATTAGCAGAAGGCAACTCCCAGTTGCACATGACCAGCATGCAACAACTTCATGGTCTCACTCCATAAAGTACTGGTAACCTACTGTGATAATTCTCAGGGTGGTGTAGTGGAGAGAGTGATGGACTAAGACCCCAGAGAACAGGGTTCAAATTCCATGCTCAGCCATGGAAACTCAGTGGGAGAGTAAAACTAATCAAACCATTTCTTAAATCTCTCACTTTCCTTGAAAGCCCTATTAGGGCTGCAATAAGTTGTTTCCAACTTGATGGCACAGAACACACTGTAATAACAAGAGTCACTACAAGCTAAGCCTCTTCTTAAAACCCTTGGTTCAAGGGTAAACATTGACAGGCTTGTTAACTCAATGTTAAATTAGCTACTCCAGCTATTCCACCACAAAGTAAATGGCATGATGATGCCTTTTAAAAACAATGGTATCATTTTGAATCAGCCAACTCTCAACAATTGCCTCCACAAAGCCAACACCATATAATGCACAAACCACGGATATGAAGCATACTAGCAGGGTTGCAAGACAGTAAGCCTCAAAGAACAGAGAGACTCTGTCACTCACTTGCAGCTTAAGTCACTTACAGCTTAAATAAGGCAGGGCTGGTCGTAGGCTGCCCCTTTAGAAGACAATGACATGAAATGAACTCCAATGTTACCAGGGTGAGAGGTGGGAGAAGACTACATCCAGTCTGATTCCTGAAATTAAAACTGTAACACTCACCTCCTACAACTGGGGGTGGGCGAGGGGTGAAGATCTGTGTGAACTTAGCATTATATGCACAGTGTGTGATGTAAATTTAAGAATGCATGTTTGCCTTGGGATTGTTGCCTACAATATTTAATCTGTTTTAATGCTGCACACCTTATTACTTTCTGTCATTCACACAGGACATAGCTACTACGCTACCTTGAGGATTAGGATGACTGTTAAATATGTATAGAATTATACAGCTTTTTCAAAATGATGCTAAGCTAACATAAATATTCAGGTTAAAGATACTGCAATTCATATGGAATAGCTTAATGTATACAAAATGGAGAGAGAGAGAGAGAGAGAGAGAGAGACTGGAAGAATCAATACAAGCTCAATGTGACAAAAAGGATAATAAGGAACAATATTACTCAGTGCTATTGTAGGTTAACTACAGGATAGCAGATTCATTGCCTTTCAGAAAAGGACAGTTAGCAATAAAGATTCCCAGAAGGACAATAGGAATTGCATTCCTTTGGGGCAGACAGACTGATCCCTCGAGGAATTTACTATTTTTTCATTTGAACTGCAAGGACTACCATCTGGATGCAAGATATTAGCTGGACAGGTGGAAACACATTCTTCAAACAAGTGTGTATAAAAATCAATGATTTTTTTTTTAAAAAAGCAATTTGAATCAAATCCACCCTGCTAGAACTAACAAATTACAGTGTCTATGAATGCATATTCAACCCAGGAATTTGTTTTCAATAACATACAAACACTTAAACATAGGTGCTATGGGGCCTTTTATTTTTGCTTTTTTTAAATGTGGAGAATCAGAAAGCCTCTGTTTTTCTATGGCCAATCGCCCAGAGATTAACTGGTCTTGCTTGCCCTGCTCTAAAGTCAAAACAAGAGAGAACAGTTGATGTTTTGTAGACATTGGGGAATGTTTCATAGAATATTCTTTCCATCAAACACCCCACAAATTTTCATTTTAAGAAAAGGAATTGATTACAAATAATTCAGGACTGGCAATAGTTTAATCTTTTCAGATCAAAGTAAGCCTGTTAAAGCAAAAGAAACTGGCAGGCAGAAAGGCAGTGGCTAAAGTTCTGTTGCTTAGTATAGTAAGTCACACTACAGAAGACCTATTGAATCAGCAGGGATTTGGTCAAACAATTCTTCCATAAATTGCACTGACTCAAATGGGCCTGCTCTAGTTGCAACTTTGTTTGACACAGTAAGTACAGTTAGAGTAGGCTCATTTGAATCAATGCAAGTTATGGAGTTGAACTGCTAAATCTTCACTGGTTAATTGTCCTATCTAGTACAATTTACTATGTCATGCAACAGGATTCCTTCATGCCTATATCACCTAGCTTAGTCTTGTTTTTGTATTTTGTAATGGCTACATGGCTTCCCTCCCCTTTTTTTACATCAACAGGATTTCAGTCATTATTACAGAACTGTATGGATCGTAGTAGATTAGTTATTAATGCCAAATGTCTTAAGGCATACAGAAGATATTGGATATTGTTTATCTAAAAGCAGCAAGCCTTGATCATCCAGCTTCTTTATGTCCCTTACTTTTTAATGTTTTTCTACCAGATCTTGGTGGGAGAGCATAAAATTCCAGATAAATTCACACCACAAGCAAATAGATCTCTACCTTGAGAGCAGAATTCCATCAGCTGATGAGACATATCAACCTGACTCATTTAAATGAGCCTCAACTCTTTTCTTCGAAAACAAACAAAAAGCTTACTTCATCCTCCTCTAAAGCAGTGTTTCCCATCCTGGGGATTGTGACCCACAAGTTTTTTTTGGGTGGTGCATCACAGGTCACCTTATATGTGTTGTAGACTTTGTTAAAATAATTTCTTACTTGACCATGTGAGGCAAAATATGTAAGATACTGTGAATGTGCATGTATGAAAAACAGGCTCTTTGGAGAAGAACAAAGCCTCTACTTCCTAATTTTACCCCATTAAAAATATTTTTAGGCAAATGTGGCAGCAAGACTCACATGTTACTTGGCTATCATAAAAGGGGGCACAATTCTAAAAAGATTGGGAACCACTACTAAAATTATTTGTATATCAATCTGAACCGTGTACATCATGCTTGGACCAGGAAACATAACAAGACCTTATCAGATTTGCAACTACACTAATCGGACAATCTACAGATGAGATCCTCTTGCAAGCTGCCATTGGAAGATACAGTATCAACTAAATTGGTCTTCCTATCCAGTAGAAAAGTCAGGCTCAGTGACAACGAGATTCAGATTCATACTGCTAGAAGCCTAGTCAACCTCATTTTGTATCTACATCAACCTAAATTTCAGCTTATGCGAGTCAAGGTTTATAGTATCAATTGCTACTTGTCTTAACAACCAATCAAACCAGAACTGTATCACCCATTTCCTTGATTCTGTGTGCAGGAGTATGATAAGCTAAATATAAGCTAACAGTAAATTATGGCTTCTAATTATGGCTTTGCGGGAGACTAAAAAAACATAGGCTGCTTGCCTTGTCAGTGAGACACAATAGGCAAAACACTGAAGCCACAGTTCTGCCTGTGTACATTGGGAAAAGGTGCCAGAAGTAACTAACTTCAATTAATTTAAAACGCTATTAATCCCTCCCCTTGCTCTCCATTGCCCAGAGAAACCCTTGAGAAGTTTGGCAGTGGTGCTGGTTATTTAAAAAGCAACGATCACCACCAGAGCACTACAATGGCTCCCATTGGTACCATTGAAGAAAACATCTCAATTCTTTCATGGCTTTGTAGCCAGGCAAGGGCCTTGTGCAGCATAAGGGTGTTTATACACGACCCCTAAACTCCGCCGCAAATGGCTGCAAGCTCCGGAGCTTAAAAATGTTTCCCCACCAGCTCTGGAGTTTGCAGACAATTAAGTGCGACCCCGCCCACCTAAGCCCGACCCAGCGCACTTTTCTTGTACCTGCTCTTGGGAGGTGAAAAATATTTGATGCGGATGTGCTGGGCTCTCCTCACTTCTTTTTGTTTTTGTTTTTTGCCTCCCGCCCCTTTAAGAGGAACTAGGAAGTGACCGGGGGCCCCCGGCAGCTTCCACCAGCACCGGGACGTAAGGCTTTATTCTTTTGTCCCTTTTTTTCCTCCCTCCCCTCACACAGCCAGCAGCCAGGAAGTAAGGAGGGGTGGAGACGCAGGAAGAGCGACAAACCCCTAAGATCTCTGGTCCGAATTTAAGGGGCCAGCGGATCTTAGGGGTCATGTAAAAGCACCCAAAGATTGGCCACCAGGATATAAGTTTTACATGGGTTTGACTACAGCAGCACTCTATTCAAGAAAGCAAGTGCTCTATGAAAGGGGCAGACTGAAACAGAGTTGAAAATGATACCAAAGTCAATTTGTTGCTTTCTTTTTCTTGCCAACTCTTGCTAACTTATCAAATGGTGGGGTAATTTAAATCAATTGTTTCTATTGCCCCAATCTAGTTTATATCGTACAAAGTTACACAGCAGGATCCTGCCATATGAATCAGAATTCTATACATTACAACCCGGCTACATGCCATGTGTGAAAAATCAATGAATTAAATGAACCATACCCACTTGCTAATCCTTGCAGGCTCTCCCAGATGCTATCTCATCAATAGTTACATCTCGATTCTAGAGCAATTGCCAGATCTCCCTTCCTATGCATGCATCTGTCTCGCCTTTGCAGTAACATCACCACTATGGATCTCCTCTCAATCCTTTGCTCTATGAAAGACTTTGATTCAAATTTGGGGTTTCGTGCCAGACTGCAATAATGTGTCCTTTTAGCAGGACCATCACCTGACCATTCATTGTACTGTATTTTTATTTCCTCTTGACAACTGCACACAGGACCTTAAGACATCCTAGAAATTAAGACACAAGTGATCACGTTCTGCTTTCACAAAGAAAATATGAGGCAGTACAGTCATGTGTCACGTGTAGCACTAGAGGTTTAAAAAAAAATACACAGAAAACCCTAATGTATAGTACATTCTTTCCATGGAAGACAACCACACCATTCAATCCTCCACCTAAAATTAGAATAATACATATTAGAAATACTTTTTTTGCTTAGTTTTTTTGTTCCTTCCTAATATGTAAGGACTGCACTAGAGGCTTGAGTTAGTGTTTGCTGGCCAGTCAACTTTCTTCTCCCAGACTGTGTCTGTGGGAAAGGTACTGAGTGGGCAGGGCTTCTAAAAGGCATGGGGCAAGAAGAATGAGGCAAGGCAAATGGCAACCCCATCACAAGGGCAAATTTTGTTTGCTTTATTAAACGCCACACTGTTATTTTGTGTTATGCTATTTCAGAAGTGCACTTCTGATTGCACAAGCAGGTGTCTGAATATTGAGAGGTAATTCAGGTTATGATTATTTGTCAAGGACAGAAGGAAGTCTAATTCCACCCAGTAAGTCAAACAAAATTCATGCAAGCATTCATGTTAAACAACCTTCATGTTAAACAACCTATTCATGATAAGCTCTTTACAGAATCAATTAGGAGAGTTTTAAAAGCTTTCCCCCCACCACCAGAGGGGAAAAATCCTTCACTTTAGTAGCTAGCCTAGCATTATTAAACAGTTTGTGGTATTTGCATTTAAATTATGCCTCTCTATTTCTCGATATGGTGTCAAAAAGCTTTTGCATTCAATGGCCCCAACTTCATTTTTTTAAAATTTTCAACCAAAGTTCATGTAGGAAATCTACCAAGCAAAGTATAACCAAGCATACAAAGACCTTGCAATACCATGGAGGTGGGGTGAGAAATAATTATATTCTCATCTTTAAGTCAATCAATTCACCTATACAGTATAAGACTGTGAACTACATTTCTGTATAATTAGAGCTTGAAATGCACTGTTTGATGCAGATTGCAGTGGTTAAGCTCAGTCATATATTCCAAAAAAAATATTTTAAAGTTGACAAAACATTTAGGCTCCTCATGTAGTTAACAGCAGGCATTTGAGAGTACAAAGAGATCATAAAAAAGAACACTGCAAAATTGCAGCGGAAACAGAACACTCATACACAAACACATATTCCTGTTTTGAATCTGGGGGGAGGAAAAGAACAACAGAATCCAGGGAAGTAAAAAGCAAACAATGAGTGCATGGCATTGCAGGCAAGGTCAGAACCACATGATCACCCATGTGCACTTCAAATTGTCAACCTTCCACTTCTCCTCCATCCCATTTCTGAAAATAAAATATTGCATATATAGACTTGTATTCATCTCTCCCAACAATAAAAAGTTTTTTTTTAAAAAAAAATCCTGTAGTCCCAAACATGATTCCGAAGAAGAAAATTCTATTTTGCCCAGTGAGATTTATTTCAGAATAAGAATATCTAGGACTGCACCATAAGGAAGCAACCATTTCTGCATCTACTTGATATTAAGTCCCATTGATCCCAGTGGAGTTTACATCTGAGTAAGCAAGCGCAGAGGATCAGGCTGCACTAAGGACCAAGGTGGAGGGGGGGAGAGTAGATTTGAAGTGCTAAGCTTCAGTCAGCAGCACTTATCTTGCAGTGCTCTACACTTATCTGGAAGCAAACCCGAATACATTCAAGGGAAACCTCTCTCTGCACTGCCATGCCTATAGCTTGGTTCTGTGTTAACCATTAACTCGTGTGCAGGAGCACCGAAGACAGCGTGTTCTACTGTCCTACATTCGGATCGCCACTGTCATTTCTGTGCTAAATGTTTTTTCAAAGAAGAAAGGGATACCAGAACCAATGCGTTCCCATTTTGCCCTAAATTCCCCGGAGAACGAACCAGTTGAACTACCAGCATCACACACAAAAAATCACAGTCAGCAGGGGATGATAGAAATAGAGGTGGGATGAGGAGGGGGGAGAATCAGAAGCAATTTGACGGTGCCGCTCTACACCGTGTGTTGTATAACCATCTCCGAAGCACCGAGGCACAAGATGCAGGTAGAAACCTCAAGGCGTGAATCGGGGAGGAAAAGGGGAGCTACGCGCCAACCAGAACATCAGCGCTTTTTTAAAGCCAAGCGGCGAGTAAGCCCGGGGGCCAGCAGCAACGCTTCCTCCAACTCCTCATCCCAGAGAGGGGGGTCTGGTTGCAAGAGGAGCAAGCCATAAACTGACGCCAGCGGGCAGTCCCCGGCCAGGTAGCCTGCGCTTCCCAACTTCACGCCAGCAAACCCCACCTGGCACCAACACCACCAACACCACCATCCCCCAACTGGCCGCCGCTTCCAAAGGCCGAAGAAGTTTCAACTTCTGCTGCTGCCGCCGCGGATTCCTAGACAACTCGTTCCCGCGCAGCTTCTTTCTGACAGCCAAGCCTCCCAGCCTGCAAGCTCCTTCCCAACCAAGCCTCCCGCCACCGCCGCCAGCCCCCGCCCCGTGCCACGGCCAAGCGCCCCAGGACAACTAAACCCCCCTCCCCTCTCCTCCCCTTCCCCACCCGAGCCCTTCAGGAAACGCCCACCAGAGCACAACCTCCTGGCTCGCTCTCTTCGCCCCCTCCCCTCCAGCAGCAGCAGCAGCAGTAGCGCTCACCAAGAGGACCGGCAGCAGCATTTCTCCCTGCACCGCAGCACCGGGTCCGTCCAAACCTGTGCGCCCAGGCACGCCCGCACGCCCGCACGCCTACTAGAGCTCGCGCCTGCTCCCGCTCGCGCTGGAAGAACAAGCCGCTCTCCTGCTCTTGCCACGTCTGGCTAGGCATGCGCAATCCATAAGAGGGAAAAGGGAGGGGGCGAAGAATCCTGCCGAAGCGGAGTAGCCCAAGGTGAGGTGCACGCTGGGGGTTGTAGTCTTTCTCCGGCGCGGGCGGCTCGCTGGTTGGACGAGGCGATAGGAAGAAACAGGTGGCAAGAGCCGCCCAGGGAACGCCCGCCTTCTCTCCCGCCTAGCATGAGGCGCTCTTTTTTTTTGCAAGAAAAGGAGGCTGTGCAGGACACTAGCTGCCTCTCCTGCGAGGAGTTTCGGAGCGCGAGGCATCAAAGGGGAAATCAGGCAATCCGTCAGACGGCAGTCAGTTTTGACCACAGCGGATGCCAGACCCGTTGCTGGGATAAGAGTAAATCTCCCCAGCGGGACTCCGTTTAAGCACTGTTTTTGTTCTTTTTTATGCGGCTAATTTTCTTTTCTTTTTTTTTTTAATGTTAGGCAAATTACAAGCACTGGATGGACCGCTATGCCAGCTGCTTGGCCGTGGTTTAATCTTGTCTCTGATCATTTATCCTGGTTTTTCATCTTTTTGGGAATTTTTTGTTCTTTCTTCAAAAATATTCCCACAGCAAGTTGGGAATTTGCTTTCACACTATTATAATGACATATAGAGCAACCCTGTATGTACTATCCCGCATACGTATTTGTCTGGCGGATTGCAATTTCCAGAAACCCCATGGATACAAAACTCGTCCGGTTTGTTTTTAATAATCCCCATTTTCAGGCACAAATTGTGCTTCTTGGACGTCTATTAACAGCCGTTCTGACCATTCTAGAGCCTCCTAAATAAACTGCCTCTCAGGTTGTCCTTCAAAACAGACACCCCACAGGTTCATTAAAACCACAGCAACCAGATCTCGCAAGTCTGTCTTAAAGCAACACCACTAAAGACTTCTAGGACAGACATCCTAAAAATAGCTCTACAGTATTTTCTATTTTTAATGAACTTCCATATACATTGGTACCTCGACTTACGAATTTAATCCGTTCCTGGTGCATGCTCTTAAGTCGAACTACTCTTAAGTCAGGGTACCTACCTAAAGAATTGAAACAATGAGTTAAAAAAATTAGAAAATTGAAAAAAATGTGTAAGTCAAGCAGACCATATCTAAAATTTGTAAGGCAGCAGTTAAAATGCCAACAGTTTCCCGCTCTTAAGGGAAATTGCTCTTAAGTCAGGGTACCACTGTATATCTCTTTGCACAGATGCCAGTAAAACCAAAGGTCGCAACTAACTCACTAAGTAATTACAACTTACTTGTAATTAATCCAACAACAAAGGTATAACTAAGTTCTATTAAGGTTGTACTATGTTCAAGACTAACTGTACTCCTTTTCTACATGGCTAGATATGTGACTGTCTCTTTATTAAATAGTGGGCAGGAATATTAACCTGGGCCTTGCACTCTGCTCTAAGAGGCGGACAGGGCAAGCTTAATGCCAGCAGCTTTTGGCATTCAGATGTCCTTCCCCTCCAAAAGTAATGGAATCTAACTATGTTAGTTACCAGTTAGTAACAAGAAATTTATTTTTAAATTGAAACTAACGGACTATGAGAACTCTGAATCATTTTTAAGGTTACTGTTCAAGCTGTGCTTCAAACTGTCAAGCAGAGTTTAAACAGCTGATTTAGAGCATGTCAGATACCACAGCATTAAGGCAAGTGCTGCCTGCTCTGACTGAGGAAACTTTGAAGCCTTTTCTCGCCTGGTTACTGGGGATTCTTAACAGCTAATGAGTGATATCACACCTGAGAATGTAGAGTGAACACTGTAGGAATATGTCTGCTCTTTTAATAATAGAAGAGCCATGTTACACCCCCCTGGTCCATGAATCAAATGCGTCATATGAAAATTTCTGACTTGTACTGTATATAGTTAAGATAGGACACGTACACACTGGCAGACTGAGTTGGTATTTGAATTGCTTTTGGTGCTGTTTGGTTTAAGTTCCCTTGGGAAAGTTGGATGGTCTATAAATGTAAATAATAAATAATAAATAAGGCATCCACATACGTTTTGATTTAGAGCAAGGGTGGGGAACCTTCACCCCTACAGATGTTTTGCACAATAACACCCACAGTCCTTTATCAGTACGGCAATGTAGACAACCCTGTGATGTCTTTGGGGAGAACCCCTCACCTTTTCATCTACTCTAATGATTTTTAAAGAAATACATATTTTCCTATTGATGCAGCACACTTCCAGATAAATGGGATACTGTATTAGATGTGCCAAGCTAAATAGATAAATTGCTGTTTCATTATGTCACTTTGGCCTGCTGACTGGCAGCCATGGGAAAAGGCAGGAAAGGGGGCTGGAAGAGGAGGGTAATTAATTGAAAAGGAGACAAATTAAAGTAATCCCAAGACCTGCCTGGGGCTTTCTCATGGGAGAAAAAAAATGTGTTAGTGTGAATGAAAGGATTGCTCAAGTGAGAAATAAAATTAGATCACATTAAAGATAAAAACCTTTTAAGCATGAAACAGAGTGGTCCAACTTCTATCTGAACATGCCCATAATCCCTTGGAAGGGTGCCCGCAGTAATTTTTCTGGGCTGGAACAAAGTTAAATAGTGATATTTTTATATAATTGACACTCAAAGCATGGCTCCCTATAATACAATAGCCAAAATCTTGTTGATTATTGTAGTAAATTGCCCTAGAGTTATGCCCATACTTTAACAGAGATGTTGGCAAGGTTTGGGGTACAAGTACCAAGTCCAAGTGTTTGGTACCAGGGCCCAAATCTGAGCCTTTTACATGCTTTTTACCTAAGAAAAAAAGGAGGAAGGTGGATTCCAAGTTATAAGTCATGGGGTGGGGTTGGAGGAGGGGGCGGGAAATGAGCTGAGTCTGAGTATAGATACCAGTGCAATGGTATCTGACTTGTGCCTGACTTAAACGTTTACCAGTCCTGGTAAAACAGACTGAATTGACCCCCCCCCCCAAAAAAAGGTGACTAAGCTGAGCTTTCAAGTAAAAAATTTAATAAAACTATTAAATATTAAGCTTTCAACGAGAAATCACATCCTGCCTTGTCCAACTTGATAGCAAATCCCATGCCTCAGGTTGGCCTCCCCGAAATATAATGAGCCAACTCCCATAAATTATATTTATTAGTGTAGGCTTACTGTAACTGTGACTTACTTTAGTGCATATCCATATTTTTCTGTATATAAGACCCCCATGTATAAGCCAATGCCCACTTTTCCAACCCAGAAATACAGTTTTGCAACCACATAGTTCTCACCTCAGCTTACTTCCATGTATAAGACAACCCTCAATTTTTAGTCTAACAATTTTAGACAAAAATATAGTCTAACAATTTTAGTCTAACAATTTCATTTATTTATTTATTTATTTTAATGCTTATATATCACTCGTCTTCCAGTGGAACTCCGGGCGGTTACAACAAAGTAAAAACAATGACAAATAGCAAATTAAGTAAGGCATCATAATAAAACAATAAAGGAAATCAATGGCGAGATGGTGGGGCAGGGGGAAAAATTATTAACAGTCACCAAACGCCTCACAAAAAGCCAGGTTTTTAAGGCCTTTTTGAAGGCTGGCAGGGACTGTGCAAGGTGCAACTCACTCGGGAGATGGTTCCATAACACAGGACCAGCCACAGAGAAGGCTCGGTTACGGGTAACCGTTTTCCAAGCCTCCCTGGGCGTGGCCACCTGAAGTGAGTGCGCCCGCGACTTGCTGGTTGTTTGGGCTGAGGTTGATCGTTGAGAGATTCGCTCTGCCAGGTATTCAGGTCCCAGGCCATGGAGGGTTTTATAAATTAAAAACAGGACCTTGAATCTTATTCGGGACACAATGGGTAACCAATGCAAGCGGGCCAGTACTGGGGTGATGTGGTCCTATTGACGCACACCTGCCACCAGTCTGGCCACAGCATTTTGCACCCGCTGAATTTGCCGAATAAGAGTCAAGGGCAGCCCCATGTAGAGAGTGTTGCAGTAGTCTATTCTCGAGATCACCAGTGCTTGCACAACAGTTCTCAGGGAGTCCTCATCCAGATACGGACAAATCTGGGCAATTTGTCGAAGATGGGAAAAGGCGGTCCTGGACACGGCAGCCACCTGGGCCTCCATAGAAAGAGCTGGGTCCAGGACCATGCCCAGATTCCAGACACTACCCGCCAGCTGGAGGGAAACATCCTCCAGACTAGAAAAAAATGCTGTAAGTCCCTTTGAATTCACTAGGCCTTACTATAAAGTAAATGGGATAGAAAGGCAGCCTAAACCTCTTCTGAACAGTGTGGGAATCGTTTCTGTAGGAAAGTTGCTTTTGCTCACTATTTTAATGACTCTTTATACCGTAAGCACACACATAAGCCAGCAAGACTTTTTTTTCATTGCCACATTTAATATGTGACCAGTGACCTACTGTTTATGTATTTTCATTGCCATCTGTCCCAAACCAAATGTTTCAAATAAAAAGCATATAACTTGCTAATTAAAATTATGAAGTATTTTACGAAGTATGCAGAATATTTGGTTGGGGAACTGATTTCAACAGGAATTCAACAGTCATCATGGATGTAACAGAATATAACTAACATGGCTGAGTCACCTGCATTATCAACTATGGGTCCTTGCATTGTTCAAATGCTAAGTACATCTATTTGGAATTAGGTTTCATCCTCTTCTACTTAGCTTAGCTATGAGTAAGGCAGCCGGTGTAGGAGTACTTAGGAGGTCTTACACACATTTATTCTGAATTACATGCTCAAACATCTTCCTTAAATGTGTAAGTACGTTCTAAAGGATTTTATTCCCTGTGTTTGATTAAGACCAGTTGCTGGGATAGGGACAAAGAACGAAAAAAGGCTGAAGGAGACATATTCATACTGCCAGCCCTTCCCCATTGCCTAGTGAATTCTCTCTTTTCATAATCAGATCTTCCTCTCTTCAGTAAATTCTCCGGATAGTCAAGCAAGTGGACATGTATTAGCATTAATAATAATAACAGTAGAATGGGTACTGTTGGATATGGATAATTGAGTCCAGCCCCTGTCAAAAAGGCACAATGGGCAATTGAACTCCCAACCTCTGGTTCCTTAGCCTTGAGCTATATACAGTACTTGAGAGGGAGGAAAATGGAGACAAGCAGTGATTGCAGCAGGCTTTTAAGAAATTATCAGGGGTTCCAGGTAAGATTGCAACACAAATATATTAGGCTACCTTGAAAGTGCATTTTTTCTTCCAAATCTGAGTTCTTCTCAGGCACCCACACTTCTTCCACAAAATAGGTCACCCCACAGTTCTTGTCAGGAAGTAACCTGATATTTTCATTCCTAAATTAGTGTGCTTAAGAAAGCAGGCTTTAATATTAATATAGCAAATGACAGAAATATTCTTTCAAGATATATTATTTCAAGCAGTTATGTTATGTGCTGTCAAGTCACTTCTGACTTACAGCCACTGTAAAATGATTTTCAAGGTACAGCACCTTATTTTTCTGTGTATGCGACTCTATTTTTTTCTAAAATCATGATAAAAAAATCAGGGGTATCGTATGCACAGAAGTAAGCCTTCCTCAGAGGTGGGGGGGGGGAGGAAAACCCAATCTCACCTTGCTTTTTTCCCTCTCTGGTTTGGTTTTTGCCACATCGGCTCAGTCTTTCCTTGAGTTCTCCTCCACCCCACCACCACCGCTATTTCCTTTCATTTCCCCATTCTGGACACTCTTCTCTGCTTTGGTGGGTTTGGTTTTTGCAGGATCAGTTCCGTCCATGGAAAACTTGGGCTTGAACAGCCCACTACGAAATGTGCTCCAGGAAAGGAAAGGAAAAAACCACACCTTTTTAGCATGGAAATGCGTTTCACTGCTCAATCCCAAGCTTTTCCTGGATGGAGCCGATCCTGCAAAAACCAAACCACAGAGGAGGGAAGTAGCAAGGTCAGTTTGGGTTCCCCTCCACCCCACCAAAGCAAAGAGGAGTGTTCAGAATGAGGAAATGAAAGGAAACAGCAGGGGTGGGGGGAGGAGTACTCAAGGAGGTTTTATTAATTTTATTTATTGGGGTCTAAAAAGTAGGGGGCATCAGAGCAACAGAGAAATACAGCATATGAGAAATTTAAGGAGTGATTTCACCACTGCCACAAACACCTTGTGAGTCTCCATAACCAAGTGGCTATTGAACCTCAGGTCTCCCGAGTCCTAGTATGCCACTTTATCCACTACAAAACACTGGTTCAGATAGTATATAATATGAAAATAATTGTAATTTTATGTATTTACAATATGTGATTATTACATTTTTATTATAGTGATGGCTACTGTTTTACACTACTTTGTGAATATTCTAAAGAAATGTTCTGCAGCAATGAAAAGAATGTGTGTCAATTGCACATTTGTGTCACATGTATTAAAATTGATTGCCTACCTATCATAAATTTCTACTCTAGCTAGCAGTTTGAAATACATTTTCCAGTACAATTGTAGCTTTGTGCTGAATCTTTTCCTTCCATTTTTTTTTTTTGTATTTCTTCCCATTTCTGGCACTATTGGGACATCTTGGAGTGGAAAGATCACAACTTGGAAAAATCTGCATAATCAGAAAATGATGGCCCTGCTCGGCTGAGAGATCTAGGAACAACCTCTGAAAAAGTAACTTTTCCTAGCTGTGAGGCACATGACCTTCCACATTATTGGAATTAAAGTACAATCCATTAAGCTGGAGCTTCACTTCCACCTTGATTGTATGCTGGCACCAATTCAGACAAGCTGCCTAGATGCCCTAAGCACATCTGATCTCGCCTGATTTCAGAAGCTAAGCAGGGTCGGCCCTGGTTATGGTTAGTACTCGGATGGGAGACCTCCAAGGAATACCAGGTGCTGTAGGCGCCTGGAGTAGGAACTGGCAAACCACTCCAGTATTCCTGCCAAGAAAACTCCATGGATATTAGGTATCCAACACCAGAAAATATCTTAACCTGAATCCAGAAAGCCTATAAGATGTTGAAAAGGTGCCTGGAAGTCACAGTGGTTATGTTACATTGGAGACGTATATATTTACTCAAGGGAATCCAGCCCGCCGTTTATTCATTTCATATTTGAAAAACTCTATTTACATGGTATGATAAGATAAGAACTAAGAAAGATCACAGATCTTAACAGTCTTAAAAATCATAGTTGTGACTATAGATGATGCCATATATTTCTAGCTAATATTTCATATTACAGATGAGAAGGAGTGCTATGAATATCCAAACAGCATAGAACAGTGATGGCAAAACTTTTAGGGACCGAGTGCCCAAACTGCAATACAAAACCCACTAATTTTTCGCAAAGTGCCAATACAGCAATTTAATCTGAATACAGGTGGCTGTGAAGGGGCGATGTTGGGTGCCCACAGAACCGATGCCATAGGTTCACCAACACTGGCATAGAACATAACAAAAATATTTTTGATAATTTATATTTTCTTCTCTTTTCTACCTACAAAGGAACACATATGAATAATTTAAGGATGGAGATCATTTCAAGCAACAATTGAAATATTTATACACACACCTAAAATGGTGGCTCAACTGTTGTTTGTTTCATGTTCACTTTAGTGGTCCTTGGGAGAGCCTGGGTGCAACGTGAAGCAACCTGATAGAGCTTAATTTAAATGTCTGAAGCATCCTCACAGATTCCATCTTTAGCCCTTAAGTAAATGTTAACTCCATGGCTTGCATACCAGTCACTCATACACCAAGCTTTTGCTTAGTTTGTTTTGCTTTGTTCCTTGTTTAATTGGAAAGATCTGGAGAAGCTGAAAAGGAGCACATTATGTTGTGACCTTGAGCTCACCTAGTAAAGACGTATTGCTTCAATGTGGATTTGGAATTTCTTACAGCGAACATGGTTAATTCACAGTGTGATACTTAAAAATCTAAGCTGCCTGACCATTAAAAAAAAATCTGTCTTCAGCCATGCTGATGGAAAGCAGTTCAATAGCATATTTGTTTGGATAGGGGAGCTAGCTAGCAGGCTGCAATAATGGCTGTTAATTCATTCATACACATACCCTGTAAAATAAGGCATAGTCCTCTGACCATTGCCTGAAATACAGCACAGGTATTGGCAATGTAAGTAGGGACATTCCCCATCATGTGCAAAAATGGATCCTTTTACACGAACCAGTCAATACAATCGCCTGGGAGCTCTCTGTCATTTTAAAATGGGTTTCCGTTCAGATTGTATTGACATCATTGTCCCAGTTGTATGCACTCTTCTCGTTTCAGTTGGATTTCTTAACCTTGAATGACTACGAGAACTCTTGTTGGATTCTTTTGTGTCACATTGCTTACATCTTCAGATGCTCTTTGGTACGGCTGCCGTTCTTAAAGAATGCGAAAGGAACTTGGGCATTAAAATTATGCCAAGCTTGATTGGCAGAAGGGCTTTTATCTGAATGGGAAAAAGAAATGCTCCCAGGAACAGTGAAAGGATAGCATGGAAGACAACGCCTTTCAACAAAAGAGTAGAAGACTGCATTTTGTAACAGGAAAAAAATCACATCATGTTTTGACAATTTCGTACTGTAATACTGCCCATCTTTTACATTGCAATTTTCATCCAGACATTTCAAGAAGGATTCAGATAGGATATAATAGTTATTATAATCCATTTTTATTGAGAAGAGGCACTATGACAACAACCTGTCTCAAACAATTCAGTTGATCAATGGGAAAAATGGCCACTTTGTTGAGGCCAATAGCTTTAGCGCAAGCTATATTCATACAGATACATCACCTTTCTTCCCAACAAAGATGTTTTTCCTCAGTTATTGCTGAGTATACAAAGCCCAACCAGCCCAAAAAGAGAGTTGCCAAAAGCTAGACCCTTATGGGGGGGTTGTATAGTGTAAACTAATTTCACCACCATGCAAGTCTATGATCAGGGGCTAGACACCAGACCCCCCTTTACAAGCAGGCCTCTAACAAGCCCATCACCAGAATAGAACCTCTGGGCCTATTTTGGCAGCTAACTACAAAAAAAAAACTTCTGCATAAATGTACCCATCACTTAACAAAATACTGTAAATCCAGTGTCCCAGGAACATGAAAATCAGAAAAACCAAGGGCATGTGGCAATGCAACTCCACTTCCATGGAATAGTACATTTTCCACAAACTTATCTGTATGCCCTAGATCAGTGTTGGCGAACCTATGGCACAGGTGCCAAAGGTGGCATTTGGAGTCCTTTCTGTGGGCACCCGACATCACCCCTTCACAGCCACCCGTATTCAGGTTAAATTGCTATATTGGCACTTTGCAAAAAAAAAAAAAAGTGGGTTTTGAATTGCAGTTTGAGCACTCAGTCTCTAAAAGGTTCACCATCACTGCCCTAGATAAATATGTATGCTTAGAATCCCTGCTTCCCTCCAATCCTTACAGATACTATAAGAACTGCATAGGTTAAGCAATGTGTGCCTTCCCCGTATTGGATTCTGATCACCTCTCAGCACTGGATATCATTGCTAGCATTGATGGGACCTGGTAATCTAACAAGTTGTCCATCAGGGTTAGATGGAAACAGGCAGTGAGATCCACCAAGAATATTCTGTCTGATAAGTACAATTCATGGGGGGGGGGGGAGAGAGAGAGACCTAGATGTCTGTTCTCAGGATGAGAATTCATGCTGTGTATCCATCCAACAGCACAGTTTTTTTAAAAAAAGTACCTTTCACTTCCACAGAATATCCAGCAGAACATACAATATCACACCGGACCTCTGGGGCAAGATTATGTCTGTGGAAGCCAGGGCCACACTTATCTGCATGCCTAGTTAGACATCCTATTGAATTTCAGAAACAAAAGCACCTGCAAAAATCACTGCATTATGCCTGGTAATCAGGGGTTGAGGAAGGTTGAAGATGTCACCAGCAGGGTGATTTTTGAAAATGAAACATATTGTACTTCTGCTCCATGGCTCCCAAGTAACTCCTTTGTGGATGCCATGAATTCTGTCCTGTGGCTCCCGTAGCTCTCATGTCATCCTTTTCACTGGAAGGAAGATGGAATAACAAAATCTTTAATTAATAAAAACCATCACCTCCAGAATGACATTGCTAGTGTCAGCAACTTTTGGTAATTAAAGACTGCCTCCTCCCATCCTGTGGCTCCCATGGCTTCTGTGAAAGGAACTGAACACAATGAAAGAAATTACACAGAATCCACAGGACAAGAGCAGGAATGGTTTAATTCTTGGAAATAGCTCCCTGGTTACGAAAGGGGACCTCACACATGTGAGAAAAAGCTAGGAAGAAGAAGAAGAGCTCCCTGGTGATGATGTCATCAGCCTTCTGCAGGCATATTGACACCAACAGGATTTCAGCCAGTGGCTGATATCACAAAGGAATGGGACAGTATTTTCCCCTTAATATAAGGGGAGAAGCTATTTCCTTATTTAGGTTCTAAGGCAGGGATGAGGACCAATGGCCCTTTCCATATACTTTTGGTCTACAAACCCCATAGAGTTTCACCATTGGTTGAAAGATCTAGGACTAAGCAAACATGACTGGAGGACACTGATTGCTCATACTTGTTTTACATGAAAGAATTATATGAGTAACTATTTCTCAGGTCTCCAAATGGGCCATGCATATAATAGTGGTGCATATTTGTTTATTCATTATATTATATTCTGCCTTTAACCCAGTGATTTTGGTGCCAAAATATGCTTGCAATAATTACCATTTTCGTATACATATTTTTAATGTACTGTACACCAAAATAGTAATTCGCAAGCATGTATTGGCACCAAGATAGTTGGGGTTCAAGTTTGGATTTTTCCCTGTAAACCCCTGAAATTTGGAAAGGTTTGGGGTTCAGGGAGCTGAGTTATGAAGCTCCAAAGGGGGTTCCCATAGGAAAAAAATCTTTCTATTGGAATCAGAAGCCAAGCCGTGTGGCTTGCCTGCAGCTTGGCTTCCGAAGTTCCAATTCCAATTAAAAAGATTTCAGGGGCTTTCAGATAAGCGCTTGAGCTCCCCTGCCATTGATTCCTCTATGATTCCTCTATGATGAATTGTTTCGTTCGAGAGGGGAGGAAATGGCGTTTCGTGGTGAAATGAAATGAAACGTGTCCTACCGTTTCTTTAGATAACTAAGTAATTCATTACCTAATGAAATGACAAAACAGCATTTCATTTTTCGCTTCGTTCTCATCTCTAAAGTACAGTATTAAAGTATAAAGCATCAAGAGTTACCAAGCAGTGATGGCTAGTTATCTACCTGAAATGCTATCAGATAACATTTCTCTATTTGACAGGCTGTCCAGTCCAGGTCTAATTTAAAGACAGGAAGTGAAATCAGTTAGCAAATGAGCAGACAGGCCCACAGCTTTCCTGGTCATAGTCTTCTACGCTATGACGAAATGTCTTGCAGCAATAACTTTCAAACATGAAGATATGCCTATATACTACCACATGCAGCTGCCATGTAGATCTTTGTATTTGGTTTTTGTGTTTTGTTGTTCTGCAGGGTCAGATTCCACAAAAAATCTAGATTTTCCACGGACTTATCCTAATTTTTCACAACCTCAAGCTGAGTCCAGTCTTAGCTATGGAGTCAGAAATCTTTATAATGAAAAACTACAAGGAATAGGTAAACGTGCCTAGGTTGGCAGAATGTCTGATATGCAACTTCTCTTACTCCACGAAAGACTTTGCCAGTTTTATCCACTGCTGTTTGATTGACCTAATTTAATAGGATATCAAAACTGACAATTGAGAAATGTATGGACAACATGAGGAAGGTATCAGTTCCCATCCCATCAGATTGTCCTCTTTCCTCTGATCTTAGCTGCAATTTCCACAGCAACTGAAATAACTTTTCTCCACAACAGTATATTGTTGTCAACCACTCTGTTGTGATACCAGGTTTTTGGAGGATGGCTGGTCATTGAAACAACAATTTAGACTCATTATCTTTACACTGGCCTATTAGCATATCTTTCATTTAAACATGAAGAAGAACTTTCTGAGCCTAAAAGTTGTTTGGCCCAACTTGGAAGATGACACATTCTCCTTCATTTTTAAGTTTCTAGACAGAGATGGGATATCCATCTGTATCTGTCAGGAACATTTTAATCCTATATTGATAGGGTGTTAAACTAGATCACTTTTGTTATTTCCTCCAGTTCTGTTATTTTATGGTCTGAGATTCTGTAATCTAGACATATGCATGTGAGAGAAGAAGACAGTACATTCAAATTGATTTTCAGTCATGATGTCCAGCTACAGTGTATTTTTATTTTTGCCTTTATTTCCACATAGTGATGCTAGACATTTGTCATATAATAATACCCCATCACATTTCTCCAGAATTGGAGAAGTTACTGCCATATCGTCAGTTTCTGTCCTTGCACAATATCTCAAATGTGCTAATTATTCTGATATCTTGGTATATCGCCAACGGTTATTACAAGCACTGTGTATTCCCTTGGCTTTTACTGTTAGTTCCTTGCTTGGAGGCAAGCTGCTATATATTTTGTTTTTCCCACCTCTCCAGGGTGGGGGCATGGGAGACACACAGCCATTTCCCCCAAAACACAAGTTGCAGAGGTCAATGTTTGTGTGGGCTTAGCTGCAATCTGCAAATCTGTATTTAAAAAATTACCTCAGCTAAAGTTGACCCAAAATAGCCACATGAATATCAAATAGATTCCTGCAAAGCTCTGATGTTTGCTGTTTTAACTAAATTAGATGCTACTGCATTCTTGACACATATTTGCTTGTGAACAATGTAGGGAATCTTTAAACCCATATGGAATAATCCATCTGAAAATTGATCTTAAGGCTGTCATCAGGAGGTAAATGTGGACTTCTTATAAAACTTTTAATAAGATTGTGGTATCATGTGAATACCTAAAGAATCACTTTGGAGTACTTCTTGTTAAGCTTATTTATCATTAACTGGCAGGCTGCAAAAGTTGAGTGCAGAGCTTATGATAATTTAACAGAACGAAGATCACTGTGAAGACTAATTATAAGGCAAAAGGGGAGAAACAGCAGTTTGCATCTTAAAATCATGGAATCGTTGAGATGGAAGGGCCTATGAGGCCATCAAGTCTAACCTCCTGTTCAATGCAGAAATCCAAATCAAAGCAGATCTGATGGATGGTTATCCACTTTTCTCTTGAATCCCTCCAGCACTGGAGCGTTCACTGCCATCTTTTAAAAAAACAATTGTAATAGTGCACAGGTTTCTTAAACCTGGTTGGAAAACCATATAGAGATGGCTCTATGTGTACAGGCATATCTCTGTAATCAAAACAGAGGATCAAGAAGAAATAGGAAGAGACCAATAACTTGTTTTTGTGCATGTGTTAACACTGGTCTATGTGAGCTGTTTGGAGATTTGCCTGTGTGTTTTGGGGTCTTTGTTTTACTGTGTGTTTTACTCCTGAGGTCATTAGGAGTTTTGGGGTTTGCTGTCATCAGTACTCTGATGACACACAACTCTTATCTCTCCTTTTCCACCTCTGCAGTGGAGGCTGTCCGGAACTTGGAGGGCTGCCTGGCTGCAGTCATGGGGTGGACCAGGTCCAATAGGCTCAGGCTGAATCCCAAGAAGACCGAAGTTCTGTACTTTTAGGGGGGGGTCCTCCAATGGGACCCACTCCCCAGTCTGGGAGGGTCTTCCCTCAAGCTGGTTGAGAATGTGAGGAGGCTGGGTATTGTCTTGGACCCAGACCTTTCCCTGGAAGCCCAGATGGTGACCATGTCCAGGTTGGCCTTTTACGAACTTTGGCTGATCACCCAGATTCACCTGTTCCTGGATGAGGACTCCCTGAGGGCAGTTGTGCAAGCACTGGTGATCTCCAGGATTAGACTATTGCAACACACTCTACGTGGGGCTTCCCTTGGGCCTGATTTGTAGACTGCAGCAGGTGTAGAATGTGGTGGCTAGGTTGGTGGTTGGTGCTTGCTGATTTGCTCACATCACCCCTATCCAGGCTGGCCTGTATTGGTTGCCCATCGCCTCCCGAATCAGGTTCAAGGTTTTGGTTTTGGTTTACAAAACCCTCCACAGCTTGGATTCTGAGTATCTGGCAGAGCATATCTCCCTCAGATCAACTTATGCCCAACCCACTAGGGCTTCCCAGGCACTCGCTCTTCAGGTAGCCACCCCTAGAGAGAACCGCACGTGGAACCAGGCCTTCTTTGTGGCTGGCCCAATGATTTGGCAAGATCCGCCTGGTGCAATCCCTGCCTTCAGGAGAGCCATGAAAACCTGGCTCTACAAGGAGGCCTTGGGCTGATTAGTGTGTTGTTTGTGCTTAGATCTGCCGAATTGTATGTTTTTATTTATATTTTTGTATTTTGTATTTATTTTTATACATATATTCATTTTTATTTATGATTTCTGTTATTTATTTATTTATTTATTTATTTATTTATTTATTTATTTATTTATTTATTTGTTAGTTAGTTAGTTTGTTTGTATGTTTGTATGCTGCCAGATTTTCCCAGACGGGAACTCAGGATGGTTAACAAAGAATAGCATACAACAAATACAGAGAAAAATAATAATCAGTTCCACAATATGACATAAAGGACAAAAACAAACCCGACAACAATCAGTAGAATTAAAATTTAAAAAGTTAAAAATACAAAACATTACTAAGGCAAGATGGCGAAAAACAGGCAGACAAACCAACTCATAACGCCTACTTATAAAAATAAATCAATCTCCTTGATCGCCAAACACTGCTGTATAAAGCCAAGTTTTTAACAGCTCATTAAATGCCAGGAGGGACTCCGCAGTCCTAATTTTACTCAGAAGGTGGTTCCACAATGTTGGACCCACCACAGAGAAAGCGCGGATGGAGGTTTTATGAGCCTCCCGGGGGTGGCAACCCGGAGCGCAAGGGATTGAGATATTTTGGTGGACTGATGTTGACCTCCAGATGATATGCTCCGTCAGATATTCTGGTCCCAAGCCATGGAGGGTTTTGTAAATCAAAACCAACACCCTTAGCTGTCCCACTACCAAATTGTTTCTGGTTGGTAGTTTTTATCCTTTGTTTATGTTAATTTATTGTTGCTCATCACGTTGAGTTGCTTTCACAAGGGGGCGATATACAAACCATAAATAAAACTAAACTAAACTGCAGCCATGTGCTCTACATAAAGCACATAGGGGCTGAGAGGAACTAATTAAAATTGCACTGAATCAGAAGATATTTGCTGAAAAATCTCTTCTATAAAGTCCATTGATTCAAATAAGCTTACTCTGGTTTTGACTGGCTATGCTAAAATAAGTCACAACTGCTTTGATTCACATCATAGCAGGGTGAAGGTGTTTGAGTATGTGAGAGATGCTGAGAGCAATGCCGTCAGTAAGCTGCAACTCGAATAGACCCACTTAAATCAACTGGATCTATGGAGGAACTGATTCACAAAATACCCACTGATCCTACTTTGGTGGACAATGTTAAGCAACAGGATTTCAGTCCATTGAGAAGAAGTAAGCAGCAGATGGCCATGTTAGCCTATTGAATAACAATTTATACCAGAAACAGTAAAGTAGCACCTATAAGACTATTATTTAACTTTCATAAACGTTCATGTGTTTAAGCACACATCTTCCATTCATCTGATTAAGTGTTTTTGATACAGAGAAGCTTATAAAAATAAAAACAAGGGTCTCAGGAGAGCTACGCTACTGTTTCTGATGTCACTTGTTTGTGGCAGGAGCTAGCAATTCCCAGGTATATAGCTGTATTCAGTCCTGAGCAAAAAACTTGTGAACAGTGTGAGTAAACAGGAACATTTTAGCTGAACAGTTTGAGGGGAAAGCCAGGACAGTTGTTTTGGCACTTGCCTAGGATAAGAGAGATGGATATTGAAGGAGTTTTCTCCCTGTAACATCTGTAGCATGCCTACCTTCCAGCCTAAGAATATAAAAACTTACAACTGTGGCATGTCCCAGCTGGTTGCCAACTAGGAGAAAAAAGGCACAGCAGCTTGACACCTCCTACCTGCACTTCAGTTTGTCAGAGAAAATGGCGTGTTTCTGGTATCTGGATAGAGCTAAGCAGACTCTCTGGGAAGACCAACAGGGGATGCATCTAAGGAGAAAGAAGAATACTAAGTGCAGGAGACAAGCACTTGGAAGATATGTGGCATGGAGAAGCAATGCTAGTACCCCTGGAGTTACAGAACGGATATCAGCCTCCTCCCATGAACAATAATTTTGAGCTCCTGGAGCATAGCCTTAGAGAACATGAAAGTGGTCACCAGGGTTGTGAGGGTATAAGGGTTGGGACAATATTTAAAAGTCCTACAAAGGGACTTGAAAGGCAATTGAAAGGCAAAGCTGAAGAGCAAAAAAAGGAGATCAAAATTCAATGACATTTAAAAATAAAAGCAAGGAAACTTCTAGAAATACAGTAGTTCTACCTACCTCTCTGCCCCAGAATTTTTCCCTTCCATCCAACCTCACTTCTCAAATTGCCTCCAATGTTTTCACATACTACTTCCTACCATCACTTATTATTTCCTTATCTTAAGCAGAACCCGAACCCTTTCCAAGTTCCCATTTTCTGTCTTTTTCCCTACTCTCCATCCATAGAACTTTATACTATCTGCCATGTACGTACTGTACCTAGCTGAGCTTGCTGACTGCCTGGGTTTGCTTTGATATAATTCCCTCTCAGAGCAGCTACTCGGGCTCTTAGCAACAGCTGCTTTTTAAATATCATAATTAACACAAGGAGAAAAGAGAAACTTGAATAACATGCATATAACCTGTTGGGTCTTGTTATAATACTCAGAGTTTGGATGAAAAATTTGAGAAATGGGAAAGAAAAACAATACTTCTAAAACTTTGCCCTATAATAAATTGTGTTAAGCCATAAAACTGATTATTTGCCAAAACCTGAAAGGAGTGAATAAAAATATTGCTGCAGGGTCAAGTTGTTTGTGTCTTCTGCAGAACTATCAAACTTTTGGAGGGTGGGTTGGCCAGTTGAGGGTCCTGCCAGCTATGGCAGCTTTGCAGAAGCTAGAGACTTCAATAACAGCTGCACAATGACATCTCTTATTACAAATTTAAGCTCTCAAAAGTCTTCCAGCCATATGCAAATTTGTTTAAAACAAGTGATAGCATCTCAAGAATATAGTAGATGCAATTCTTTGAAACAAACTAAAACAAACAAACAAAAAACCTCCAGTTTATGAATGGGATATTGTGCTCCTGTGTCCATGATTCAAAACACCAAGGAGTGGACCAATAGTGCTGCACAATATTGTGCCACCCTGCCAGCAGGGAAAAAGATGCCAGGCTTTACAAAGCAAAGGGCAGCCTGAACCAATGGCAGCACTCAAGATGGTCTACAGAATACCTCCTTGTGCCATTCAAACTTGATGAAAATGAGCCATTATGATGTCTTTATATTTGGGTGAGAAGTGGTTAATTGATGTTTTTGAAAAGGAGTTTCTGGGATTTTCTGTTGCTTGATATCTCTTGAGAATAGTAGTGGACACAAGAAAGTTAAAAACCAACTATTCTCAACTTTTATTTTTGACAAAGCCACAAACAAAAAAAGAAATAAATCAATATTTTATAAGTCACATAACAAATCTTATAATATAATGTGTGAAGAATTGTTCCTCGTCTGAGGCTCCCTTCAAATATGTCAGGACCCCCAAGGGGGACATATGACACCAGCTGAGAATAGTTGCTGTAGACTGTCTTGGCCATTTACTAGTACAGTATTGTCAGTTTTCAAGCTGCACTCATCACAGTATTCCATGTTCATAAACTAGAAGTTTAAAAAATAATAATAAATGAATGCTCTGGCTTTTAGAAATTTCTTAGAAATCCTGAAAAAAAAAATGTTTACTGGCAGCAGTGAAGGCTGGAACAAACACAACTCCTCTGTTATTTTGTAATGCAGAAAAAAGTTTGAATATACCTTGGAGAACTGTATGCTAATTCCCTTGAAATATATAGGTGCCTTGTAAATCTGTCCAGCTTGGATCCTAAATATGATGGACTTGTCATGGGAATGGAAGCTCTTAAAAGTGAAGATCTGACAATTTCTTATGTACAGTCCCGGTTGCTGTAGGAGGAACAGAGACAGAAGGAATCTAAATCATATAAGCTGCCAGCTGTTGATCAACAAAGTGCTGGTAAGTCTATCCAAAAGGTCTGAAAATGTTTTGTCTGTGGCAGGGATAAACACCTGAAATGTGATTGTTATAAAGTAAACAAAGGCAGTAAGAAACCTAAACAGAAACAGTTTGCAGCCAAGGAGAAATGGCAGCAACAGAATGATAGCCACCACTTGTCCATAATTGACATGAGCAGTGATGATAAGCAATCTCAACAGGAAATTTTTGTAATTGACTCTGAGGCTGTGTGAATAACAAATATTTGCTTGAATTACTGACCTCACATGATTCCAGAAATGTGACTCAGGCCGATAGGACACAAGTAAAAATGTGTGGAGAAGGAAAATGTTTTTTAAACCTCTAAATGTCAATTTGACAAAGTGTTGTACATCCCTTCTCTGAAAAACAATCTGCTGAGTGTCACAATGTTAGTGAAGATGGGATACATAGTACAGTTTAGTGAAAACATGTGTTCAGTTGTCAAGGATGGCTGAACCTTGGTAACGGGACATTTGCAAGATAACTTGTTTGTTATCAGTACAGCTGAGTCCACTGTAAACTAAGTCCAACACATGTTTAAGTTTTGAGACAATCAGAAAAACTCTACTGTATGTGGATGATGGATCTGTGCAAAATTGCAATAAATAATTGGACTGCCACATATGCAAATGCACAAAGTTCAGGTCAGCTCCCATAGCGAAGAAAAGTTTTAGAAATTCTCAGCAACCATTACAGCTGGTCCACACGGATGTTATAGGCCCATTGATGCCTTCTATTGGTGGGTCCAGATTTTTGCTTGTTATCACAGATTATTTTATGAGATGAACATGCCATGTCTCTCTCACTGAGTGCACAGCCTCTCCCAGACAATTTAAAAAGAGGAAGAAGGACAGGTAAGGGATACAAGCGATGAAGTCTGCTATGTACAAGTATCACATTCTGTGAAGGATAAACAGGGAATAACCCTGAAATGCTCATGAAATACAGGCCAGCAGAAATCTTCCAGAACAATAAAATGGAGTGCAGATGTAACCAAGCAGATAATTGGAATGACTTCAACCACTTCATGTGTGACACTACTTTTATATATACACATATATTACCCTCTAGGTAAAAAGTTGTGTTTTAAAAAAATAGAAAGGGAAAAAACACCTGAGAACATACTGAATGTGTTCTATGGATGAAGGTTAATTGGCAGTGCTTAAAAATACATCAATGTGCAGCAAATGTGACTTTTGAAACAGGATGAAAGTGAAATATGCTGGGGTGGCTAGTCGCATCCCGCTTCTAGGTGTGTGCGCACTGGGATCAGTTCAGTGTGAGAGATTTCTGATCTTTTGTGAGGCAGAGAGTGCACAGTGCCAGAACAATGAGAACTAGTACCTGCCCTTGGTTGATGAAGCTGAATTAAACATTAAGTTACCACACAGCGACAATTAACAGAAGGTCTATGCAGAACATATCTGAAGACAAGCTACAAGTCTGCGCTGACTGCAGTAAAGAAGGGACTCCCAGTGAATGGGAAAGACCATCACCCCCCACCCCACCCCACACACTGGTTGCATCCTGGCTTTTGTGGCGAGGTCTCAAGGCCAACATCAACCTGAAAGAATGATCACTTCTCTTGTTTTTCTGATTTCACATTGTTTCAGCTTCTTTGAGCAGCAGAGACCTCCCTGGAGATTTAGTACATCTGCCAGCCCGATTAAAAAAAAAGCTACAGCAAAAAAAAAAAAAAGTGAGAACTGATTTTTCTTCCTCCAGACAAGTTTAAAAACCACAGTGCACACTGCAATCCTTTTCCATTAATGCACAGACAGGCAGGTGATATAGATCCCAGAAATGTTGAATAGGCAACATTTGTTTGAGAAGATTAATCAAGAACTTACAGTGGTCCCTTGTATAACAAACAGTTTGTATAACATAAAATTTGTACAACATAAAAAAATTCCGGAGAGAAGGGAAATTTGCTTAACATAATCAATCGTCTTTGGGTCGAATCTGTACAACATAAAAATGGGACTACTCTGTTTTCAATGCATTCCTATGGGAAATGTGTATAAAGGAAAATTTGCTTAACATAATTTCATTTGGAACAAATTAATTCCTTTATGCAAGTTACCACTGTATTGTCTATTTTAGTATTTACTTATATATATTTTATACCAGCCATCTTCCAAGGGAACTCCGGACAGTTAACGGCACCAAAACAAATAGCAAACGTTCTAACAAAATAAAAAATAAAAAATAAAACAAGGAAATACATATAATGAAATAAAAAAATACTAATAGATAAAAATACTATAAAATATTCGGCAGGATGGCAGAATTGAATAAATTGGGGAAAAAATTAAAGGTTGCCAAATGCCTCATGGAAGAGGCAGGTCTTCAAGGCTTTTTTAAAGGCTTGAGAAGCTACTGAATGTTAATCAGGGAAGCGCAAGTGGTCATCATGCATAGCCCCTTTGCCATAAAGGGGGGGGGGGTTGTATCTTCAAAACTAGGTAGCTAGATCCGTCCTTCTCAATAAATCAGGAACAGGTATTTTATAAATTCATTGTCTTTTAATTGTTCATAACAGGCCACGCCACCTGAAATAACCATATTTTCCTCTATAAGATGTCCCCATGTATAAAACGACCCCCACTTGTCCAGCCCAAAATAACAGTTTATCTACTGTGTGGTTCTCTCATTGGCTTATTTCTGTGTATAAGACGACCCTAAATTTTTAGTCTAACAGTTTTAGTTTAAAAAAATAGTCTTATACATGAAAAAATACAGTACATTGCAACAGGAACAACTTGTAACAATATATTATTCCTTTTAAAATATCTGTTTTGCTCCCAGCAATTATGAAGACTGGGGGGAGAGGAGAAGGAGGTAGCTTACATGGGGGTAGTAGATTGTTCTGCTCAGCATTTTGACACAAAAGTCCTGGTTTGACTGTACCACTGGTTATATGAAGCAGACAAGCAACAAGCTACTAATACTGTGTCTGTCAAAATTCAGCGTGGTAGCATACTAAAAATTATAGAAATATCATCTCAGAAAGTCTCTGTGGACTGTGGCTGAGGGTGTAATAGATGATATAGCTATACTGCATTGGAAGATAAGACCAGAACAAACCGAACAAATGAAGGAGGTGATCTGATAAATAAATATAATAATAACAATATACTAGGTGATCTATTATAATAACTTTATTTTTGAATAATAATAACTTTATTTTCATGCCACCTTTCTCCCCAAATAGAGAGTATATTAGTATATTACAAGAATATACTAAGAAGTAATCGAATGCTATTAGGTAGAACAAATGATGAGAAGCATATTTATCTAGATAATGATTAATGAGTGTATAACAAATGTATGTTACAGATCCCCTATACAGTATAAAAAGATGGATGCAATGTGGTATTTGGAGAGACTTAACCTTTGGACATGAGTCTATTATTTTTTATCTTACAAGGTAAATAAATATTTCCAGACTTAGGTCATTGTGGTTTGCATGTTGCCTTTTTCTCCCCTCTCAATGAATACCAGGGTGGCTGGATGATATAGAACAGCATTTTTGTAACAATAGGACAAATGTAGATGGAGAGAACCAGAATGGTAAAGCTGAGGAATAAATGGTAATATATGCAATGAGACTGCAACAGAGTCAGCCCTACTATCAGGCAGGATGAGGCAGAAACCTCTAGTGGTTGATTTGGAGGGGCTTTTTTAATTATTTCATTTTATTTTAGCGGAAGGAATATTTGGGATTCTCTTTCTTAGTTGCTGAAATGATTTGCTCACCCTTTTGGTTGAGGAAAGAGTGTACTACTTGTTTTTCCACCTCAGGCCGCAACATGTTTGAGACAGCTCTGAGAAAAGGAGGTGTTTAAGGAACTGTAGGAAGGAAGAACAAAGAAGAGTTTGGTGGAGATAAGTAGAAAGGCACAAGGAATAGTATTGAAGAAAACAAGGACTGGTGACATTGTGAGGAACAGAGAGGGGACAATCTGAATGTGGAGGAACACCAGAGAGAAAAGTTTTAGTGGCTAGCAGGAAAACAGTGAGAAGCACAGGCTAGAATCATTTGCTCCTTTCCCTGTTTCTCTCTGTTTTCATTTTAAGCCTAATTTAAATTTTAAAAAATCTAAAATTTGGACCAAACATTTTTATCTGGTAAGAGATGATGAGCTGATACACACTGTAGCTGGCAGTAAAATCCTGTGCTTGGTCATTCTGATCTAAGTCCCTCTGAGGTTGAAGTGGCTTACTTCCAAGTAACACCTGGGACTTGGATTACTGAGATGCCTCAGCTCTGACACTAATTTGGCTTTCTTGTCACCATATCAAAGGCTCATGTGTATTTAATGTACTTCAAGTGCTGCTATTCCATCTGTCAAACACTGGAGAATACAAGGATACTCCAGGAACGTTTACGTATTTACAACCTGAGTGACTGGCGTTGTACTTATATTTGCATTCTTTTTCTTTTAGGGGTCAAGGGAGGCCTAGTGCAGCCCTCAGGTATTTATCCAGAGAAACAACATCTGAAAACAATAAGAACTGGGGGTGAGAGGAGAGACTATTATACAGTGAAGTCTAATTCTATGTTTCATCTACATGAATGCCAATTTTTAACTCAATAATCCATTTACAGAATAAGGTCACCATCAAGAAAAAGGGAAACAGAATGGTATGATAGGAATGAGATGATGGAAAGAGGATGGATTTTGCAAAGTCTGGTAACAATTTTTCAGGGACTTGAGGAGGCTGAAGTGTATGGGAAATATAGACAATTACTATTTGGCCTGAACTTCAGGGTACTGTATAAGGTTTACATATGAGATAGGACAACTTTGTGGAGTAAGATAATTGCAGCTAGATAAAGAAACAAATACTCTTTGGAAATGATCTGAGGCGATGAAAAAGCTGAGCAAAAATTTATCTCAGTTGCCAATCACCCATAGTACCTTGTCTAAACTTCCTTGATTATTAGTAACATGGAATGAAAATAATGAGCTGTTTCGTTCCAGATAAGCACTTATGAGAAGCAGTTACTTTTATAGAAAATATTCAGACAGTATTTAGTAAAGGAAATAAAAACATAACTCAGAGTTTAGATGTAGAGTGGAGAATTCCCTAGGCTGAGCAGTCTTGTATAAGCGAGTGATGGATGGATTCAAAGGTCAGGTGACTTTGAAATGTTTATAAGAACTGAGTAAGCTGAACGGATGACAAATGAAAGCAAATGTAACCTTTATGACTTTAACTCAATGCTGCCACACCCCTCAGGAAATATGAATGATTGGCAAAAATGTTAGTGCTTGCTTCCACAAATTAATAGGGGTTTCCCGTTTCAAGCTCTGTTTCTTGCCCTTTTGTCCTCTTCTCTTAATTTTCCTTCTTGGACCTTGGTAGGCAGGATCCAAAAAATAATGGAGAAAATAAAAATGTATGAGTTCAGATCACATGACCTGCTCAGTTCATAAATCGCATGCTTTTCACTATGACCAAGGAGGTATAAAGCTAACCCTTAATATGGAAGGGCAAGGGCCTTCTCCTTCCATTGCACCCTGTCAATATACAGAGCTGGACAACTTCACAGCTTTTTGGACTACATCCTCTATTTGACTCAGCCAGCCTAGCCACTGCTGTAGAATAAAGAGAGGTGGAATCCAACAGCATTTAGGGAGCTGACAGAAATGACCAGGTAATAAGAATCAAGCTACTCACACAAAGAGTTCTTAGCCAGGAGGAGGTAACTCCTCTAGCTAAATCCCATCCCACCCCAGAGTCTTTAATAGCCCTTCCAGTCCTAGTAAGATCAAGAATGGTTGCTTAGGATCAGTTCAAAGTCAGGAACTCAGGAAAATGTTCCCAATTGTAGTTCAGTTGCCACTTCAGCCACCACACAAAAATATCTCTTGCAGGTTCTCCCAGGAGGATGTGCTACCCCCGAAAAATTTCCATGAAGCAAAAAATTATGAAGGCCCTAATGTCAATACACATTCAGATTACACAGCATATCATTTATTTTCACAGTCTACTAACATTAGAATTGGGAAACACTGCCTTAAAAACAAAGCAAAAGAAAACAAAACCAACCACTACAGAGTTACATCATGGCCATTCTGTCTGGAGAATATTTATAGTTAAAATAACATGTTCCTGCTCTAAGTTTTGATAATTTCATGATTAATTGGCAATAGACAAATACGTTTTAGACTTCATGTCAATAGATATGAAAATAAGGAGGAGGAGTGCCTCCAGAAGTTTCAGACACATTTCACAAATACTACATTTTGGACCACAGCTTCCAGAATGCTCCAGCCAGCATGGAATTATAAGAACTATTGCCCCAAAAAGTAATTTTCCACACTCTGGAGAAATTAAAGAAGATCATGTAACTCGTGTGTGATGGTTTCTGTATATACACCACTATAGAGTTGATCAGATATCTGTTTTTTTGGACTACAACTTCCAGAATTCCCCAAGCAGCATGGCCATGTCGTGTAGGGTTGTAGTCAATGGTGCCGTAATGCTACCCCATGAGGGATCAGTTTTCCCTCAGTGAAGACTCTCCTGAATTGCTCCCAGTTAAATCAGTCTCCATCCACTTCCCTCATATATCTACTGACTCATGGCTCTTCAGACTTCAGACTAGCCTTTCCTTCAAAGCCACCCTTTCTTCATGTCTCTCTCTCTCTCACACACACACACACACAAATGGGAAAGCTGTCTAAAATGAGGGTAGCATATAGATAGATAAAATATAGATGCCTCATCATTCACACAAGGGAGAGGAAGCTCGCTCACCCTTTCACATATCTGCCTACTTATCTCCTTTGAATGGTTTGGGTGCTGCTTGGCTTTCTGTGCCCCAATATTGGTCAGCAAGTGCACCCAAGATGTCAATCAAAACCCAGAAAAGGAACAATACACTAATTGTACTATTTGAAAAAAGTATGCTTCTCTCCCACCCACCCCACCCCACCCCACTCTCTCTCATTCTCTCTCTCTCTCATTTGTGTATGCGTGTGTTGCTGTATCCTGTTGCTGAACCTAAGAAAGGCAGGGTCGAATGGGGAATGTATAGGAACAGGGACTGTATAGGAAGCCACAGCAGCTTTAACAAGCCATACAAATTGAATGCAGGGGATTTTTATAGTGCTGGTTGTCGTCCAAAACCACAAATCTGCACAGCTCTAATAGGCTTTGTCAAGGACTCTCCAACATATTATTAAGTTTCTATACATAACATGCTTCCTCTTCTGTGGCCAGTAATTTTGGCAAATTCTCTCATTCAGTTGTTATGCAAACAATACATTGACCAGTATCAAACAGAGGCATGATACCGAACTAATAGCAATTACACAATGTTGTGTTAAATTGGCCTTCACAGACCTGCCCTGGTGCCCTCCAGATGTTTTGGACTTTTTTCAATAGTTAGGTTGCAACTTTTGGCCATGCATAATAATAAAAATGAGAAGAAGATAAAGCTGACAATTACCCACATTCAATCTGGTAATGACTTTTGCCACTGTACAAAAAGAAAACTGCTTTCATATGTGTAACAATTGACTTCATGGTCACCCTGTCAAGACTTATAATGGCCAGTGTAGTAAATAAGCAAAACTTTTGGACTTGAACTATGGAGACATGTTAATCTATTAAGTTTTCTTGCTGACCATGGGACCCTTTTATCACTCAGTCCAACATAAGTTACAAGACTGCTGTGAAAAGGAAATGGTTATTGTGACTGGATCTGTATTATGGGAAACTGATGTTCTTTTAACATCAAAATAGTGAGGTATCCCTTGAAGACATTCTGGTTGTCCTTTGGTCATGTCACAGTGGCCACAGAATAAGTTGGGAGAAGCAGCTGAGGGATGAACTATACGTTACAGAAAGGTAATTATAAGCAGCAGCAATTTTGCCAATTCCATTGAGTGTTGGATGCCATCTGACTGTAATCACACCTGCCTTTTTAAAAACAGAGGTGGATATTTTTGTTAGTTTTGCAACTGACTGGTCAGGGAGAAATAAACATATAGTGATTCCCCGCCTATCGCTGGGGTTAGGGACCTGACCTGACGCGCAATAACTGAAAATCTGTGATATGCGGATGCAGGTCAGGTCGGGTGTGAGGGCCCTAACTGGGGGCTCTTGTACTTACCCCCAGCCTGGCGCTGCCCTGAATGGGACTGTGAGGGCCTTCCCAGGCCTTCTGGAGGCCCCTGGGAAGGCCCCCGCAGGCCCATTTGGGGCAGCACCAGTCTTGGGGTAAGTATGGGAGGCCAGAAACAGCCTTTGGCCGTTACTTCACGAGGCGCATCGCTTCGCAGCGACATTGCCTTCGCTTTGAATTCGGTGGCGGTCACGTGGTTTCCATTCGATCCCACCCCTCTTTCGCTGTACTCACGTGCACCCATTTTTGGACCGAATCGATTGCAACCTCACGTCCTCCCTTCGCATTTGCGTGCCACTTTTCAACGTCCGTTTTTCCCATCCTCTTTTTAAAAAATTTGCTACTGACGGCGTATCGATGCATCAATATGTAACTGTCAGTTGCAGCGGAACAGTCTCCGTATTGATTTCGGCGTGTGACTCTACTGATTTTAACTGTTTCCTGGCATCATTGGCAGCCCCGCCACTGCCGCCGCCGCTACTCGGGGGGAGCCCCGCATGGCACAGCCGCCCGCCCACCGCCGCTTGTGCGCTACATGCCCCGGGCGCCCTGCTCTGGCCGGGCGAGGTGGCGGCTGCTCCTCCTGCTCCTGCCGCCGCCGCCGCCGCCTACTCGAGCGAGGGAGTCCCCTGCTAAACTTTATGTTGGATGCCGATGCATCGATATTCCGGCTTGAATGTAATTAAAAAAAAAAGAGTCCACACGTCACGTTGGGAGCGAAGCGAGATGCGAAGCGAAAAGATTCCCGGCCACTGGCAGGGTCACCACTCGCCCCGGTTGGAGCACGGTAAAGGGGGCGTGGTCGGGGTGGCATCGCAGCCAAAAAGGAGGGGCGTGCGGACTGAAACGATCGATTCGCACAGAAAGGAGGGGTTGCCGCGAAGCGAGAGGTTCGTGAAGTAACGGCTTTTGTCCCTTACCCAAGGGGGGCTTTTTTCATATAATATGGTCCCGCAATATAGCGGGACCGCAGTATATGAACCGCGATAGGGCGGGGGACCACTGTACTAGCCTAGTCCACATGGATTGCTCAGACAGGTTGATGCTGAGAAGAAATAGGACTGAAACGCCAACATGGTTTCTTCTTCCCATGATATGCACATGCTTACTGTTGCATCTGGTTTGCCCCACCACCACCACCCACAATACCATTAGAGAATAAGCAGGTTTAGAGCAGGCATGTGGAATTTCCTGAAGTTGAGGTATTTGTTCACGGGACCTTCTGAAACCTATAAGGTACACAATGATATCACATTTGATATTGTCACTGAAATTGCGCAGCAGCTTTCTATGAAACAGGAGGGTGTTGGAGCATTTTCATGCCCTTCTGCACTCTTCCCTGACCACAGATCAGAGCATGACATCTCTAAGCTTCCTGAGTCAATGCAGTAAAATATTGGCAATGTGGATGGAGGTGGTCTCAGTCCCTACTTCTGTGGGACACCTGGAAAAAGCAGCAAGGTAACGTACCTGAAACGTAATGTTCAGGCCAATAAAGGCACATTGCAACTGTCTTGCACTGCAATTTAAAACCTCCCAACTTCACTGAGTTTGGCAATACAGCAGTCTTCACTGCCTTGTGTTCAAAGCACTCTCGCCTCAACATTTCTGTAATTCACTCGGATGTTTTGATTTTGTTTGTTTTATTGGACATTGCGAGATGACACATTAAAGAATCATGCCCAGCTTTGGGAAGACAGCATTTCTGATTTTTATATTTAAAAGGGGGGTGGTACATTAGAAATCGGCTTGCTTCTTCCTTTTAATAGATGTCTAAAATATAAGATTTTTTTTGGGGGGTGGAGTCTATCTTTTAAACCATGTGCTACAATGGTTTAGGCTAAAAAGAGGGCCTGCTGCTGTGCAGGCAAGACGGGCATGTTATTAATCACTGGATGTTACTGTACTGCAGGAAACCTCTATGTTCCTGCATGAATTCCTCTTTTTGTTGCAATCGTTTTTCTTTATCTGGTGCCCTCATCGCAGGGTTTCGCCTCTGAGGAGGAAGATGGGAGCCTTCATTAAGATTATGTGTAGTATACAGCATTTTCCCCACTCTCAAGTAATGTAACAGGTTCTGGTGTCACGCAGGTGCTTTTTTGGAGCTATTCCAACAGAATAATAATTCCTATTTCTCCTAAAAATGTGAGCCACCGAAAGTGTGACTCAGTTTTCTTTACTAAATGGTTCTGCCATTCTCCTCTCACAGTTGCTGTTGTCGCGCCTTGCTCATAATACTCTCTCACTTGGGGTGTGTGAAAGAAAAGGGATTAAAACAGCGAAGGAATGAGGGGGAAATGGTGAACCATGCTTACTGTCTCCTGCAATTTTAAAGGTCAGTTTTCCATATGGCCTTTCCTGTAATTGCCTTCATATACGTCTTTGCTGACAAAAGCTGAAGATGAATGCCAGGGGACTGAGAACGATGGTTCTTCAAAGTACCCAGTGTTGCCTGGGATATGGTTCAGATAATATTTCAATCTCATTTGATAAGCATGTAACTGAAGCACCAAGGGATGACCAGCCTCTGTGAAACAGCCATCACAGATGACAAATCAAAGACTACAGACAGATTTAATAGGGCCATATTTTCCTCTATCTACCTGCGTGGGCATTAAGATACTTGCCTGGCCCTGAGCTCCCTCACGTTCTGAAGTGATACTCTGGTGGTCTTGAATAAATAGTACCATGGCCAAAGACTCTCTTGGGAACACACACACACAACTGGGGAAGGCATGATGTCTACGTTGAGTAAAAGTTCTGCTTATAGGGTTGCACTTCTTCAAATCTCGGCACCTTGGCAATTTAGGTAGTCATTTTGCATACTCTACAAATTTGCACAATATGCTATTAATATAGGTTTCTCATATTATGGAAATTAAGCACATTACATTTTGCATTATTTTTCTGTCATTGATCAGCCAGTATTGCGTTATGAAGCTATGCCAGCCTAGCAGGAATTAGGATACCGGCAGCAGCAGATTGCACTAATTAAAGAGACTCTGCTTTGATTTTAGGATGTATGCAACTCGCGTGCAATGAGAGGAAATTGTGCAGCCTCTGAAATCGAAGCAGGGACTCTTCAGTGAACAGCAACTGCTGTTGGTCATGGGCATCTTTCCTGCTACATCAGCATCTCTATGCAGCAGGACACTGCCATTGTAATTTAATTTTTAAATCATTTATACAATAATCACTGATCTGAGGGGGGCAATATAGAGAGAAATGCTCAGTCACAAAGTTGACTTGCTATCTCATCCAAACTGACCTTATAGGATTGTTTTTAGAATTAAATAGGGAGAGGGGAGCTATGCAGAGCAACCACATACATAGTTGGTACGTATGACTCAATAGTGATATTTTGCTCCACACGTTGGGCTTCGAGTAATATTCTCATGAGATTGCTATTGCTTTAGTTTATACCAATGGCAAAAACCCCTCCAATCATGAGAATACCACAGGAATCCTCCACAAGTGACACAGAGCCACACAATATGCTGGAAAAAATGCCAGGGAATGTGATGCAAGGTGCAGAAACCATGGGTGGAAAAACCTCAAGCTGTTACTTCCTTGAGCTATGCAAATTGAATATTTTAGGGTAACTAGAAAACATCCCAGCTTAAATCCCAGGGGCTCTACTTAAGTTTTCACTCACACTCTCTCACACACACACAAATACAAGCAAATGCCAATAAATCCAGCATGCTGTTTGCTTTCTAAGTGTGTACCCTCACTCGGCACGGTCTTGTTTCACAGCTATGCTGTATGGAGAAAAAGAATTTGAAAACATTTTCAATAAATACATTTCACCATCCAGAATCCCTCAGCCAGAATAATCTTGGCAAAGAGGTTCTGGGAGTTGCAAAACTTGTGGAATTAGGGTGGGCTCTCCAGCCCATCCCAGGTCAATCCTTCCCACATCCATAGGGTCCAGCCCGGCCTGTGCAAAAACAACTGGGTTTCCTAAAAGTTGGGAGAGGGGATCAACAACACATTTGACAGATAACCCAGCATGAAGGTTAGTTGCTTCTGCAACTTCCCCTTCCCTTCCTCCTCCTCCTCCTCCTCCTCTTCCAATGTGTGTGTGTGGGGGAGAAGCGGTGGTTTTTAAAAACTTTTTTCTCTCTCCCAAAGTAAGTGCCAATGGCGGACATTGGTTTGGGAGAGAAAAAAAGTTTTAAAAAACCACCACTTCTCCAACCCATCGGAAGAGGAGGAGGAGGAGGAGGAGGAGGAAGGGAAGGGGAACCGCTGCGGTGGCGGCAGCAGCCACTGCCACCAACACCAGCTTGGAGAAGGCAGCGGAGGGAAATATTGACTTGGATTATACTTGAGTCAATCAATTTTTCTACTTTTTAAAGGCAAAATTAGGGGTCTCAACTTATACTTGGGTCGACTTATACTTGAGCATATATGGTAATTCCTCTTTCAAGGCTTGTCCCAACAAACCTACTCAGATGATTCACATGTCTCTCAGAGGCCTGTTTCTACAAACAACACATTAAAATATGCCAGTTAGTCTTTAAGATGCCACAATGCCTTTGTCTTCTTTACTATTTACTTTTGTTTTGCTTTGTGTTTCCTGTCAATATATTGAGATTATCTCTTTGCCTCATTTTCAATAAGCAAAATAAAATTTTGATAAGTATATTTTTTTATGTTGTTGTTGGACGTGTAGTTATTCCATCATCTCAACTCATGTAAAAGCAAACCTTCGGCACTCCAGATGTTTTGGACCATAACTCCCACAGTCCTTTGTCGTTGGCAGTACAGGTCTTGCAATTCTGGGAGTTGTGGTTGAAAATATCTGGAGTTTCAAAGGTTCACCACCCTTGTAATAGGCTATTCTCTTTCGCAACATCTGCTTGGAAGTTACACTTGTCTCGTAGCATTTTCTAATAAAATTAAGAATACCAGGTCTGTGGATCCACAGCATTTAGTGTGAAGAAAATGAAATAAGGGTAGTGACTCACCTGTGTCAGAAACAAGTGTGCAATGACATATGTTGTGCTGGGCTGAAATGATTTCTGGTACCCTTTTGCTAGGTAAACATAGAATAGTTACAAGATTCAGGGTAAATAGCCCAAAACAAAAACCAGCCAATCTACTGACAAGAAAATGAATTGGCAAGAAAGCAAATAAAAGCCCACATCACTTTTTCTTGGACATCTTCATTAAAGATTTTGAGCGGGGTTTTCTCTCCAAAGAAAATTAGATATTTCTCATTTTCAAGCACCAATTCTCTTCCTCTTTGGCAAAGTTATAATTAAACATGATTGCTCTAGTGTTATGGTTGTTTAAAATCAATTCCCTGCATGCTAATGATAGTTTTATACAACCATCCCCTAAGGGCTCACATTTTAAAATTACATTCCCAGCCTTTCAGTTGGGTCCCAGTATTGGGAGAAGGGTGGCCGAACAAACAAACAAATAAACAAGCAAAAATCAAAATTGAAAGCTTGAGGCCTTAAAACAAATCTCTAAGATGATCGGTAACCAACACAAACTCCAAGTAAAGAGTCTTTCAAAATACACAATTAGCAGCCCATCTCACATGTGCAGTGTGAGCACTCAAGAACTGGAACTGATTGGAATGAGGTACATGTAGACAAGCATTCAAAAGAGATCTTGTGGCCCTCTAGCATCCCCACTTGTGCCATTGTCGGAGTCAGACATAGGCTGTCAGCAGCCATGTTAATCTCCTGTCCTGACCATGAAAGATTTTCTGTTCTGCCACACAATATCTGAGAAGACTTGTTGGAGCTGAGAAGTTTCAGCTTGTAGTGTCGGAAGCAGAAAATGCTGCTTTGTGGTCTTAGGGAGAACCAAGGCTGCATGTGTAGCATTTGGCCTGGCCAATCCAAAGATTTCATACTACCTGGCCCATATTGCATGATGTCCACCTCCAGATCTATCCTGCTGGCTTTCTCAGCCCATCCAATCTCAGACACAAGGATCCCTCTTTTGCTTCCACAAATTTCTGTTTTGCACTTTTCTAATCCACGCCAATTCTACTGATCTGTTTTTAAACCCATCTATCTAGTTAGCAGTCTTCCTATAGACTTCTTCCAAACCAAGGTCTACTGATCATTTTCTTTCATCCATCCACTTATCTCATGGTGGGCCCCACTGATCTCAATGTTAATTATGCTAATTTTTAAAAAAGCATCTATTAATTTTGTCCTTCATCGAATAACTCACTTTCTTATTTTATCTATTAGGCTGATATTTAGCATCTGACTCTCTATTGCTCTTCAGGTTTTTATGAACTTTGTTTTTTACAACGACCTGAGGGAGACCCCTGATTGACGCCTATTATATCTTTGGTGTCTGCTGGGGAGGGAGGATTCTTGGGTGGAAAGAACTTTGGGAATCTCCACCAAGCAGGCCTACACTGAGCACCTATTAAAGGCAAGACCAGGTTTGCTTGCAGACACCACCTGAGTGGCATCTACTATCTGTCTGGTTTGATTTCAGCAAGGGGGAAGGAGAGAGAGCTTTAGATAAGAAGAGTTTGGGGAATCTCAACCAATCAGGCCTTTCCAGTTTACTTCCTGAAAGCAATCTCTGTCTCGCTGGCTGAAGCTTTGGCGACATCCTTGGCGGAGACATGCCAAAATCTCACTTCGTGTCCATTCTCCTATAATATATTGTTTGTATGGTTCCCACCTTACTTTGGTCATCATTTGTGTTTTTTTAACTGTCATTTCTAATTGATCTAGGCAGGAATTAGCTAAACAGTGGCTATCTTTCTGGGAGACAAATTACTGTATATCAAATGCTTGAAGGTAATGAATAATGTCTGGGGCGACAGGTTTATTTCTCCATCCTGTAATATTCCAGGTCCAGAGATTAAGAGCTTGGCTTTGTTCCTTACCTGCCAACAGTCAAACTCAGAAGAGGCTGCCAAAGGAATATATATATATATTGCCCAGATGCTGCTCAGAGTTGGGATCAATAGTAGTTCTAATTTGGCTTGGCAGACGCAGTGTTGCTTTATGCTGATGATTAGGTTTTGTTATCCCTGAACACTGTTGGCCTTAAAAGAATGTCAACCAAATTGGGCCACTTTGTAGGGATGAGCAATTAAGAACACATTATCCAAAACTCATGGCATTTGGGAAGAGAGCCCTTAACTATAATAGGTCACTCAGTGGATATGCCCTAGAACAGGTTAATTCGTTTAAATATTTAGGTCTGCATTTCAGTGGGACACTTTCCTAGAAGCAACATCTAAATGCCATTACTTTACTAAGTGCCATATCTATTGGGCAGCTGAAGAGATGTTCTTGTGTTAAAGGAGGCCAGCTAATAAATCTCACCTATAAGATTATTATTGCTAAAATTTTGGCTCAGATACTTTATGGGGCAGAAATATATAGAGAGGGAGCTGAGTCCAATTTGGATGCTGTGCAGAAAAAAACCCATAAGGCAGATATTAGGGCTCCTTCCAGGAACTCCTTCAGCTCATATTGTGGTTGAGCTGCTGGAATTGATTTGGCTAGCTTTACATACTGGCATAGGCTAAATGGTTTGGAGGACCATTTTCTGACTAACTGCTGCTGGTTGGAGTGATTGCCGACTGGAGGATGGGTGCAGTGGAATTTGAGATAAGACTTAAAGGCTTACTGTCTTTCTGTGGGAAGATTTCTGTCTCTCAGTCCTCATGCTCTTAGGGACTGGATCTTTGATTCTGATACTAGCCAAGATGGGGCTACCACTGTTGGGTCACACTTTTCCATTTGGTTTCCACAGCCTCAAGTTAATATGCAAGACCATATTATTTTGAGCAACTGACCTTTCCATAGCCTCCAAAGAGCTTTCATAGAATTTAGATTCTAACAGATGCCCCCTGTATATATTGAAGAGCAATGCTGAGCAGTTCCAGTTATAAATGAGTTTTGGCTGTAGTCGTACTGAAGATATAATTAACTCTTTTGTGTTTTGTCCCCTTACTATGGAACCCAGAGAAAGATTCTTGTCACCTGTCATCCAGTTGTTTGTCAGCTGAACTTCTGGGAAAGTAGTATTAGGATTGCTCAGGTACCCCCATATCTGTGGGTGGTTGCTTCCAACCCCCTGTGGATGCTGAAAATCATGGATAATAGTGAATGCTAGCTATATAGCATGGAAAAAGAAAAAAAGGCCAACTATAACTGGGCACTCGAGGGAGCCAGAGATCATGTTCTATAGCAGTGGTGGTGAACCTTCGGCACTCCAGATGTTTTGGACCACAGCTCCCACAGTCCTTTGTCATTGGCAGTCTAAGCTCAGAATTCTGGGAGTTGTGGTCCAAAACAATTGGAGTGCCAAAGGTTTGCCACCACTCCTATAAAGGTATTTTTCAACACCAATACAGACCAAGGTCTTTGGCGACATCATCAAAATATAACATTATTTTCCTTTTAATATTTTTAATATTTTCAAAGCACAGATAGTATTCTTATGAATATAGGAGTCCTGCTGTATTTACTACATATGCTGTAGCACAAATTGCACTGCCAGCTAAGAATTCAAGGTGCTACAAACTGTTCTTGTTTTGTTGCATATGTGCCACCAGTATGATCAGCGAGTCTGGATGCTTACCCTATTGTTCTGTGTATACAATGCTATTTTTTCCTAAAACCATGGGACTGAAAATTAAGGGACGTCGTATACATGGAGGTAAGTCTTTCCCGAGGGGTGGGAGTGAGGCGGAGGAACCCAAGCTGGCCTTGCTGCTTCCCTTCCTTTCCAGAAGCCCTTGTTTACTCTCCATGTCCTGAAGCATGCTGTGTCTGGGTACCACCCCAAAATATAACACATTGACTACAAATTACTAGAGAGGGCTGCTACCTCTAATCCATATCCCCATGGGATGAACATAGGTAATAGGGAACTGCCCATTGGCTCTCAGATCCAAATGTTTTGATATCATTGTAAGCCAGTGAAGCATTCTTGCTTAATATTGGAATAAGCTAGAATTTGGAAAACGTCTAGACTAAAATTCCAAGAATCCTTGAGCCAAAGTGATCAAAACCCACTCATCCATGCCAGTGTGGCTGTGTTAGTTAAAGGATTCTGGGAACTGCAGTCTAACTTAACAACTCATCTCAAAACTAATTCTTTCCAGATCGATAATAAACACTACTAATTTTGGTGGCTTGCAACAAGGCAGGGATTTCCCAAAATGTATTTCTGTTTCAGCTAGAGGAGCAAATAGAGCCTCCATCTGCAAGATTAACAACAAAAACAAACAAACAAACAACAGAGATCTAAGGCCCTGACCTAACGAAGTTGTTAGCAGCACCTCTCTCCTTCTGATAATTTAATAGGAAGTAATGTGGCGTATAAGATAAACTAATAATACGTTTCAACCTTTTCATGACACTGACAATCTGACCCCTGAGGTAGCCATCATATAGACTGTTTAGTGGCAAGACTGATCTTGTAATCGTAGTGAGATCAAGTCGTGGGCAATTTTCGTTCCATAGACCTATATTCTTGATGGATTACACACAAATTGTGGCAAATTCATTTTTGAACATTGCAGAACTGTGGGAACAATTGGAACACTCTTTTGACCAAAATTGCTACGACGGGAGAGGTGGGTGGTACCGTTAAACATGGCACTGATTATCAGTCCCTGTAGATTTGTGAGAGTCTAAATATAGAGGCACCCATTAAGGAACAATGCTCTCCTGTCTTCTCCATTCATCAAACCTGTGTGTAAGCGCTTCTCTTTTTATAGCTGTGGTGTACAAAGCGGCTCTTTTTATAGCTGTGGTGTAGATTCAGTATTCTGAAATGACATGAGCATTTAATGCTGTTGGGGGGTGAATTAAAGGGGACAGGGGAGCACTATTTTTAACAACTACTGGTGATCCCCTGGGTCTCATGGAATCGGAATGGTTTCCATTAACCTTTTGCAGTGTTTCACAAACAATTTGCTTCCCTTCTGCTGCTGCTGCTGCCTGAAGATGAGTTGACAAAGCCTCCGTGTGTCATAGCTATGTAGACAACAAATTAATGACACAAGGAACTTTTCACAAAAGGGTTTGGGGGAAAGCTCCACTTACAGAAATTCTGCTTCCTACAGATGTATTGAGACTAATGAAGACTTGAGTTTGCTTGCTTGATCCCATCCTAGGAGCTTGACTATAGGGCAAAAGTAACTTTGCATGGCTACAGACCTTTCTGAAAGCAAGGTTTTCCCAAGGCTGACTTGGCCCGTGTTCCATGCACAGATGGGATTGAGATAAATGTGGGTTGTTTTTTTAGAATTCATGCAAAGACCATTCCTATCAATGGGACCCTCCGGACACAGGAAGAACACTTCCACCACTTCCACCATCACCCATCAAATAAATGTGACTTTAGTTAAGTGTATCCTAATGGTTGCAACATATTTCTGAATTAATGGCAAAGACGTATTTTACCATTCTAAATTCCACAATCTATAGCACCATTGCCGAAGCAAAATGCAGTGATTAGTCTTTCTACGTGTAGGATAGAGGGAGGACAGCATCTTTCCCCGACACTCCAGGTACCTAAATGTCTTCACAGCATGCTTGGAAGTAAATCACAATGGCAGAAATCCTGTTGCTTACAGCAATAAGCTGCACTTACAGCAATAAACTGGACTAGTCTGGGCCAACTGAACCAATAGGGATTTGGTGAGTCACCCTCCTAGGCTTTGTAAGGTTCCAAGGTGTTTGTAAAATGCCAATATGAATAGTGCTTTGGCATCATCTTGAAAGGAAAGCATTAAGCCTTCAATGGGCTACTCCACCATCCTGATTCTTTGATTTCCCTCTATTGCTGTGTGAATTAGAAGGAACCATCCTTCTCCATCCATCCATTATCTGCCATGCATGTTAGCAGGAGCCAATACAAATACGGTAGATTCTTCATAACCAAGCCTCAGCATACATAGTTGCAGGCATACATAAATTGTATATGGGAATTTGTGTAACAAAATTGCATTAGCCTCCCAAATACGGTCTCTTTGTGATCCTCTGTTCTTTCCAATACTAAAATGAACTCACTGTTTTGAAACTCAGTCAGATCTCATCTCACAAGTTCTACTGCTTCACTTGAGTAGATGATCTAGCTGCCAGCAAATCTCATTCTTGCATGTGGGTAGGAAATGCTGACAAATGAGAGATCTCTCCTTCATTAACTATGATGTTCAATTTTAACTTTTGATTAGGGCTGAAGTCTGGATTCCAACCAATGTAAATTTCACATTGACCTAACATTTAGTGCATAGCAACAGAATTAATAGGAAAATTATGATCCAAGAATTTGACCTAATAATCCAAACCTTGAAAACAACACAGCAGAATATCAAGTTCACACGTTTGATGCCTGCCTGTGAAATTTAAAAATTGAACTACTGTATGTTGCATATGAGGTATGGAACCAGGAACTTCTGATGAAATTTGTTCCCCTTGCTATTAAAATTTTTATTCTGAAATCCAGGGCAGCGACCTGTCCTCTGTACAAATGGTGAAACATCCCTTATACAACTTGATGGCAATATGCTGCTCTGTTGCTTGTAGCGTGCCCTGCTCTGCAGAATACAAGCACATTAGACAAATAAAGCTTTCAAGCGCTTTGTTTATATGCTCATTACATATGGTATCCCATAGGCTCACTGCAGTTCTGTAACCTTGTAAATGGCAGCGTAGTGACATCCTTACCCATCTGGAAAGCCTTGCATTCTTGCTAGTACTGTATTAAAATGCAGCATGAGGGGCACAGCAACTCCACCTAGTGGTTAAAAAGCATTGCGTATTTATCTGTTACTTCTACAACTACAGAAGTTTTGGCTCCCTCAGTGAATGCATTTGCCATGTGTTGTACTTCTTGTCTAAGCAGCTAGAAACATGGATGCAGTGCAATGAGTTGGCAAAATTACATAACGCATAATCAGCAAGCCATTAAGATTTAAAAAAGGAAAAGGAAACGAAGAGCAGAGACCTTCGTCAAAATCTGTTGTTCCCAAACTCAGTTCAGAAAATTACCTTTGTAGCCGCAATGTGCCAAATGTTTGCATTTGTTATTGGCATTTGTATAACCAGCTCAGTAAGTGGTACCCATGCCTACCAGTGAACAACCTAGAGAAGGCCTGGACTACCTTTAGACACAGTGAGGCAGCTGCTAATGGGAGAGAGCTAGCTGCAGTAAAATGTTATGAAAACAGAGAAGGGTGTGCCATGCAACCTGACATACATCCCTTAAACCAGTGGTTCCCAACCTGGGGGTCAGAACACTTGACCACTTTGGAGGCATAACAACAATTTCACAGGGGTCACCATGAGCCAGCAAAGAAAAAGGCACAAAACGGAATAGGTCTGGGGGAGGAGGGGCAGGAAGGGGGGTAAAAGAGTGAGTTATAGCTTGATAGGTTGGAGGGCACTGGAGGCTGCAATTGGCTGAGGGTGCCTGTGTAGAGGGAAGTTCTCTATGGCACCTGCCAAAGGGGGCTTGTGGCCTCTTCCAAACAGGGCAAGGGGCCAGCACATCATGAGGAACTCTATTAAAGGGTCACAGCATTCGGAAGGTTGAGAACCACTGCCTTAAACTATCCTGCAAGTTTTCTGTGTGATGAACGACAGCATTTCCTTGCTACACCAAAGTAAGAGCCGACTCTGTTTTCTACATGGAGTCGACAGGGTGCCATTCTTCCCTTTGTTTCTGATAACAAAATATTTTGGTCTGGCTTTGAACAGACACAGTAATCTCTATGCTGCTGGTTTCAAGCGTGTGAGTAGCTCCTCTAAGATATCATACACTACTGTCAAGAACTTTCTACTAAAGAGATGCCCAGAAATAAAATAGCTCCTATTTCTATGGGTATGTGAACACATACAGCCAGACACACTTGTGAGGTTTGTTGATTATAATATTATCATATGTACTGCTTTGGGCTACTGTCATGTCAGAGAGGATGTAATAAATATATATTTTTTAAAAAATAAATTAATAAAACATAGGCAATTTAATATCCTAAAGCAATTCATATGCTTCTAGGAATAGTGTTAGAATAAACACCTCAATTTGTAAAAGTTGCTGTTGCTTCTTTGACACCTCGTGTACAGATAAATATTAGGGGAGGTACTCAATCTGATTTTTAGGATGACTCGTATTTTACTTTACCTTGTTCATGAAATGGAGTGTGGAGTAGCAAAAAGGCATGGGATAGATGATTCACTGCCCTAATGCAGGATATGTGAATTCTACATTGGCTGTTTCCCATTGTGGTGGCCGGAGAGGTCCTAGCATTTGTGAGGAGAAGAGAGAGAAAGGTTACCAGGAGGTTCTTGGCCATGCCAGAGCTGTGAGGACTACCCCAGCTATGTCTGACTGCTGACAGATGGTCACCCCACGTGCTCCCAGACCTGAAGCAGGAGCTAAACGACGCAAAGCAGGCACATCATAGACAGACACATCACTGCAAGTGCCATATTCATTCTGCCATTGGATGGATGGTTTCTGGAAATGTGAGCTGCCGCTCTATGGTACTCTGCTGTGGGGGTTCTTCCTGGGCCTTGTAGATGAGTGCCATGTATTTTCCCCTTGGTCTCTCATCCCCAACAGCAAGCAAGGGGCTCCTGCTCCAAACACTGCCATACATGTTTTGTGCTGTTCTTAGCAACTTTTTCTTTTTGGACTAGAATTCCTAACATCCCCAAGCCAGCATGGCCATTGGCTACTGTAGCTGGGGATCCTGAACTTTGTACTCCAGAAACCCCCAACAACTTCTTCAGCCCCTGGAGATGGGTCACCTACAGTAGTAGCATCATTAGATCATCACCCTGGGGATATCTTGGAGATGTGTCCACAATAACCTATTCACGGTTAAGGAGGAGTGGTCTGCGGGATTGCAAGTTTCACTGGACCTTTTATTTTTGAACATGGTGGAATAACTCAGTGTGTAGAGGGCTCTATGGAAGCGGAGGTTAGGAGTTCAGTTCCGCACTGTGTGTTCTAAAAGAGCCAGCCTGTGCAGCCTTGGGCAAGCTACTGTACACAGTCCCAAAGTGCCCCCAAAGGAAGGAACTGATAAACCACTTCTGAATACTCTGTATTTAGAAAAACATGCAAAGGGTCATTATAACCAAGAACTTATTTTATGGCATACAATTATTATTATATGAATTTATCTTGTTAGCACAAGAGAGAGTCATATAATAATCACTTAAGAGAGGTCTCTCCTTCATTAACTATGATGTTGTTCAATTTTAACTTTTGATTAGGACTGAAGTCTGGATTCCAACCAATGTAAATTTCACATTGATCTAATATTTGGTATAGAGCACCACAATTAATAGGCAAATTGTGATCCAAGACTTTGACCTAATAATCCAAACATTGAAAACAACACAGCAGAATACCAAATTCACATGTATTCATGTTACCACCAGACAGTACAGTACCTGCCTGTCATTCTTCCACTGGGGTAGAAAGAAAGGAAAATCCATTGCCCATGGGGGATCTAAAGTACAGTACCAAACTCCCAAGCATGCTTGTGCCTCCTATCACTGATAACCATATGCAGAGTTCCCTGGGCTACACCCCTGGCTACTGCTTTGTTCTTTTTCCTAAGATACATCAGTAATGACAATCGATCTTTCTCTCAGCGTTAAGCCTAGCAGCCAGGCTAGAGGTCATACTCACCTGGGGATTGGTTAGAGGCATGGCAGTTTCCCCCATTCACCTGTACTGCTTAGAACAGCTCATCAAATCAGCCTGGGCCATCCTATTTTGAATTTGCCCTCCCTAAAATCCATGGAATGCTAATCATTCTTGAGGACATGCAGAAAAACAACAACAACAACCCTAATATGTGAAACAATGCACAGGGGGTTATTAAACTCAGAGAATGAGAAAACTTGCATGGATAAAACATCTAGACATGAAACATTTTTGCTTATTATGGAGAAGTCATATAACATTGACTCAATACTTTTCAGAATTTAATCAAAAGTCATGCTGCATTAGTGCTTTCGCTTGCAATTTTGAAATAAACTTTAATCATAATCACTATAAGAAAAAGCTCTGCCAAATACAGATGAACTTTGTGCCCTCTAGTAATCAGGAAACTTGTACAGAAGAATCCTATCCTCGTATTGGTGCCCTTTAAATGGCAAAATTTGTGAGAAACTGTTAAAAAGGTTGCATGCAGCAAATTGATTGCAGCAAAACACACTTGTTTCTTTTTATTACTTGTATTTCTTATTCAGGGCTTTTTTTCCTGGCTGTTGAAAACAGTGCTAGAAAGCTACAGATAACAGCTTATGAGAACAGTAAAAATTCAATTTGTTGTTCTATCCAGGGGTTGATTATTTTATTGTTCAGAATTAATTGGTGTACAATGATCAATAAGCATAGCTGGGGAGGGGGAGGAATGCTTAACACTTCATATTGAAATGCATGGTTATTAAAGATAAGAATTGTTTTTTATTCGTTTTAATTGCTAGCAACATAAATATATGTGAATAAAATAGACTAACATAAGTAGGAACTTTCGAAACATGCAACAGTAATCAGTTCTTACTAGGTGCTTTGGGGGTACCACCCAGCACACAGGAAGACAAAACACACTGAAGTTAGGATCTCGGGTTTTGGCATGCTTATTTAGCAGGAGAGGTTGTATCCTTAAGCTGTAGCCTAATTGGTGGCATGATCAAATCCTGTTGGAAAGGTTTTGCCTCTACAACAGGAATGACATCGCTATCAACATCAGATTATCAGTGATTAAATATGTCTTTTCTTAAAATTTTAGGATGCACACGGCTCTCATTCTATGACCCAAAATCACATACTTGCCAAAATTGAAAAAGGAACATCTTTAATCACGGACAGTCTCATGCTGCTGATGACATGATTCCTGTTAGGCAGAGAGGACAAACCCAACAGAACTTGGATCATTATTTTTTATAGGATTGGAGCCAAGGGCTACAAGCCTCACAGCATCATATAAGGCTGGGTCAATATCTTCACCCAAGTCTTAAAGAAAAATTAAAGCAAAAGATAGCTGTTATAAACTCTTTCATTGTGCAAAATTTTGTTTGGATTAAACAACAGGCTTATTTGACAGAAAATAAATAAAACTGACATTCTGTTTCCTTGTCCTCAGTGTGGACTCAGTTTCTATACCAGAACAAGTGGATACCATGGAAAAGAATTATAGAACCAAAGAAACATTAATAGTGGTACCTCGAGTTACAAACAACTCAGGTTACGAAAAACTTGAGTTATGAAGGAAATCATTGGATATGGAGTTACAAAAATAATTGGAAATGGGGATGCTCCAGTTAGGATTCCCCCCCCCCCACACACACAATAGGAAGCACCACCAGGGCATCCATTTCTAATGATTACCCTTCAGTAAGCTCTGCCCCATGCATACTGTGCATAGCATTTCTGGAACCAGGGCATCGGTATCCAATTATTTCCTTTCAAATTGGAAACTGATGCCCTGGTTCTGGAAATGCTACACACAGCATGTACAGGGCGGCACTTCGTATTCAAAGGCCACCCCAACGTGGCTGTCAAAAGCGAAATCCAGCAAAGCAGGGGGAAATGGAGCAGGGTTTGTTTTTACCGCTGCCTGCTCCCTTCTTCCTTGCTGCCCTGGCCACCCAGCTGGGTTTTTTGGACAGGTTGGGCTGTGGGCAGTGGGGGGCGACCTGTCCAAAAAACCCAGCTGGGAGGCGGGGACGACAAGGAAGAATGGAGCAGCTAGGGGGAAATTCAAATGGAGCACTTTGAATTTTCCACTGCTTTCTCTGTTCTCTCTTGCGACCTCCGCCTTCCAGCTGGGTTTTTGAGACTGGTGGGGCTGTGGGGAGGGGGGCTCACCACCTTTCCCCACTGCCCCACCAGTCCCCCCCCAAAAAAGCTTGGAGTCAGGGCTCCTAACACTTAGGGGAAAATTCAAACAGAGCACTCCGATTGAATTTCCTACTTCTTTCTCCATTCTTTCTTGCGACTCCCACTTCTCAGCTGGGTTTTGGGGATTGGTTGAGCTGTGGGCAGAGGGGCACAAAAGCCCTGCTGTCTTTCCCCTTTTATGTGCCAGGAGCCTGCCTGCATCAGATCCTGACCCTGAAGGGTTAACAGGTGAAGAACTGGCAGAGCAGCATTTAAGCTCTTCATGTCAGCTAGCAGCTGTGCCAGATGACTCAACCTCAGAAGCCTCTCCTCCCCCTAGAAGGGCCAAATGCCCTGTGCTGCCTCCAGGCTGGTTCAGAGGGAAGACAGAAGAATTTCCTGCATTTTTGGCACAATGCAATCTGTTTGTGGAATTATGTGCCTATGATTTCCCCATGGACATGTCCAAAGCTTGCTTCATTATCAGCTTGCTAAAAGGGCAGCCAGCCAAATGGGCTACTCCACTGCTCCTTGGTCCTTCCCCCCTGCTGGATAATTACCAGGGCTTCATGGATCACATGGCTGCAGCATTTGCTAAACCCATGCAAGGTGCCACAGCCAACCAAAGAATTAGAGCTCTGAAGCAGGGAAAGGGTTCCGTGTCCCATTACTCCACATAGTTTCAGCTATTGGCTTAGGATTTGCAGTAGAATGAAGCGCCCTTCATGGACCAATATGTGGAGTGTTTATCTGATGAGGTTTTAGATGAACTGGCTAGATTAGACCGGCCAAGTACATTGCAGGCGCTCATCACCCTGTGTCTCTAGATTGAAGGGTTTCTGGACATCTGCTGCCTTGCCAGAAGTAACATCTATGCCCAACAGCTGCCACAACCTGCCTTGACCCTACTGCCTAGTGGTGTCAGCATGGGAGAGCTAGAATCTATGTAATTGGGAGGTGTTCGGCCATGCCTTATCCTAGAGGAAAAGGCACAATTATGCTCTCAAAACCTTTGTCTATTCTGCCGGGGAGCAGGTCATTTTGCCTCGGCCTGTTCCTTGAAGTGTTCCTCAGTGTGTTGCAACCTCCTCAGCAGCAAAAGGGCAGCTCCAAGCCTGAAGGAACCCATAGGGATGGAGCATAATGAAGGGTTCCCAGACAACATTGTGATACCCCAGGGGCCATTCCGAGTTCCAATGACCCTGGGTCTTCCTGATGGATGAGAAGTGCCAGTATATGCCATGGTGGACTCTGGGGATGTTCACTGTTTTGTGGACACTGGGTTTGTGTGGCAATACCGGATCCCAGTGCAGAACAACAACCCCCCTGCTGGTTGAGGCCATTGATGGCCGGCTTCTTAGTTCTGGACCAGTAGCTCAGGAGACCTGTCCAAATGCACTCCAGGTAATGGACCATAGTGAGCAATTATGTTTCAACCTGACCTGGATGCCTTGGTTCCCCTTTGTTTTAGGCCTCTCCTGGCTGCGGACCCATAATCTCCTGGTGGACTGGGTGCAAGGGGAATTGTATTTCAAGGTTCCCCATCCCCAGCACGTCTCACCAACCATTCTGGCAGCTGCTTAGCCCCTTACCTGACCCCTCCTTACCTCCAGCTTATCAGGACTTTGCAGACATGTTTGAGGGAAAGGGGGCTGACAAGCTACCTCTGCAGCGGCCTTACAATTCCACCATTGATCTGGCACCAGGAGCACCCCTCCCTGTGGGGTGGGTTTACCCCATGTCTGAACCCAAGCTACAGGCGTTGCAGGCTTTCCTGGATAAGAACTTAAAATGTGGTCTCATAGCCCTCACAATTCCCCTTATCAGCACTAGTGATCTTTTTTAAGAAGGGTAGGGAGCTTTGTCCCTGCAATGATTATCAGGCCTTAAACAAGATCACAATCTGGGACCGTTACCCTTGCCCCTGATTTCTGAACTGTTAGAGCATCTGAAAGGGGCCAAGTGCTACACCAAATTGGATCTCTGTGGAGCATATAACATGGTGCGTATTCACAAAGGAGACAAGTGGAAAATGGCATTTCAAACCTGCTACGGCCAACATGAGTATTTGGTTATGGCTTTTGGACTAGTTAATATACCAAGTGTGTTCCAGCAAATGATGAACGACATCTTCCATGATCTGCTGGATCGCTATGTCATCATTTACCTGGACACAGGGCCGGCGCTAGGGTTTCTTGCGCCCTAGGCGGGGGGAGGGGTGGTGGGGCGGTGGCGGCGGTGGCAGGGGAGGCAGCGGGAGGTGGTCGTCGTCGTCGGTGGCCAGCGGCGGGGGGGGGGGGGGGGCAGCAGGCTAGCCAGCAGTGGCGGTGGGGTGGCGGCGCCCCCTGTCCATTTGGCACCCTAGGCAACTGCCTAGTTCGCCTTAATGGATGCGCCGGCCCTGCCTGGACAATAGATTAATTTACTATGCGGATTCAGTGCAGCACACCCAGGACATCCGTCAGGTCCTGCAGCGCCTCCGGGAGCACGGACTCTACGCCAAACTGGAGAAATGTGAGTTTAACATCTAGTAGGTGAGGCCATATTATTTTCCCACAGTGAATTCGAATGGACCCCCCCAAAGTAGAGGCTGTTCTGTCTTGGCAAAAGCTGCGAAATCGTAAAGACCTACAGTGGTTCCTCAGAGTTGCCAACTACTCTCGCCAGTTTATCCCAGCCTACTCCAAGATTCCCACACCCTCGAATCATCTCCTTCGACCCAAGGAGCCATTCCATTGGACTCCAGAAGCGGAACAGGCATTCTCTACCCTGAAAACCCACTTTACATTGGAACCTGTGCTCCGCTACCCTGACCTGCAGCTTCCATTCATCATGGAGACAGATGCGTCCAGTGTGGCCTTGTCCCAGCAGAATGAGCATCCCTGTGCATATTATTCCTGACAGCTGAAACCTACAAAGAGAAATTATGCTATCTGAGAGTGGTAACTCCTGGCTATCAAAACAGCTTTTGAGGTCTGGAGGCATTATCTGGAGGGAGCCCACTATCCTCTCCAGGGGCTAATTGACCACTGGAACCTTGAAAACCTGCAGACTGCCTGGCGTCTGACCCAGTGACAGATTCAATGGTCGCTTTTCTCCTCTCGCTTTTATTTCCAGATCAAATATATCCTTCAAGCCCAGAATAAGAACGCTGATACTCTGTCCCACAAACCGGAGTATGCAGCACCCTTAGAAGAATAACCAGCAGTGTCCATCTTATCTTCCTCTGTGTTTGCTGCCATCAACCCTTTCCCCAGCTTGGCGGAGTAGATTTGAGAATCCCAAGCTCTTGATCCCTGGACCCAGCAGCATCTCCGGGACCTCCAGGACAGGACCCGTGGGGTGTTCTCCATACAGCAAGGGCTGCTGCTGCATAGAGGGTGCTTGTACGTTCCCACCGTCCCCTTTCGTGCTTGAATCTTGCACCTTTCCCATGAGTTCCCTCTTGCTGGACATTTTGGCCTGTGCAAGACACTGCATCTCCTCACATAGTAATTTTGGTGGCTACACTTCTGTGGCGGCATTGCCTGATGCATAGCCTCCTGTGACATTTGCCATTGGGCAAAATGTGTTGTAGCCAAAACCTCTGGACTTTTGCATCCTTTCCCCATGCCCTCAGGTCCCTGGAACACTGTATCCCTGGACTTTATCACAGACCTTCCCTGTTCCAAGGGTCATACCTGTATCCTGGTTTTCGTAGACCTGTTCACAAAGATGGCACACTTTGTCCCTTGTCCCAAACCTCCCACTGCACCTGAGATGGCCCACTATTACCTCCAACACCTCTTCTGGCTCCATGGTCTCCCAAACCACCTTGTTTCAGGCCATGGCCCACAGTTTACCTCCCGTTTCTGTCAAGCACTGCACAAGGCCCTTGGAATACAAGTCCATCTGTCCTCTGCTTATCATCCCCAGTCAGATGACCAGACAGAACACACCAATGTAATCTTAGAGCAATATCTCTGCTGTTACACATGCTACCAGGAGGATGATTGGGCCGACCTATTGCCATTAGCAGAATTTGCCTACAATAATGCTGTGCATCCTCTACCTGTCAGACACTCTATGCAAGCTTTAGAAGTAGGGGTTGCCTTGTCTGCTTTCCCCTTCTGCCTGCATGATCAAATTTGAGGCACCCTACAAGGAAAGGAGGCACCAAATGAACATCTGCAATGCAAGACTATTACCCAGCTTCTGATGCTACTACCTGTTGCTGGCTATAGCTTCAGAACTGTGATACGCTATACTTCTTTGCTGCACAAGTCCTGGGATGTGTGGCTTGGTACTGTATTTCTTAGCCAGGAATTGCCAGCCCATACCTATTCCCAACTGACATACTTCATGTCTTCCATACCATTCATGTGTCTGTTCCAAGTACTATTTGTCCCCCTTATGTGGCAGGACACATCTTTGACTTGGATATCTGCGCTAGGTAGGATGATAGGTATGTGGAGGTGGAGGTGCTCTCTATAGTTCCATTGTCATGGGCAGAGGACTGCCTGGTGGGGGTTAGACGCACTGAAATGCATAGTCTCTGCTGGGGTGGAAGGCTAACTAAGAAGGTCCACCCCAAGAGGCTGATGGATCGGAATGGTTTCCTGATAACTCCTAAGGCAGTGTTGGTGAACCTGTGGCACGGGTGCCAAAGGTGGCACTCAGAGCCCTTTCTGTAGACACCCGACATCGCCCCTTCACAGCCACTTGTATTGGCAGTTGATTTTGAATAGCAGTTTGGGCACTCTGTCTCTAAAAGATTCACCATCTCTGTCCTAGGTAATATCCTGCTCTCTTGAAAGGCAATTTTATTGAAGCTTTGTTCAACCTGTGAGATGAGGAAACGGTCAGGGCACTGTGGGAGCTGGCAGTGATGAAACTGGCAGGACAGAAACTGCAGCAGCTACGGCAGAAAGCTCTGAGCAGGTCCACCTGAAAGTAGGATAGAACTCCCTGGGAGGCTGACTCTGTGGCTGAGCTGGCATTGAAGAGCTGGCACTGTGGTCTGCCAGCATTGTATCAGCTCATACTCATGTGGGATCAGCCGGAACAGTGTCAACCATTCAGCAGCCCAATGCAAACCCTTTGCAGATAAAATAACTGAAACCTGCTCCAACCTAGACTTTGGCATTGGTACAGATTTGTGCTTCATGGCCTCTGCTGATCCAGTGGCAATGGATACATTTCAGCCTGCACAGCACAAGGGTGCAGACAGGGAGGATGGAGAGGTGAAAGGCACAATGCCTATGCTGGATCGTTGCTTTACAAACAGCCAGGAGCACCTTAACACAAGCTAGGGAGCGCATTAGCTGTGTGGTTCCTTCCAACAGACGTCTGCTTGGCTATGGAGATACATGTCTCCATTAACATCCTCCTTAAATGACTGTAAAGTGTTCTGTACTATCAGCAGGGTTTGTGTGTCTCAGTATCTAACCCTCAACTTGAGCTATGTCACTGCGGGCAAGCGCTGGAATGTTATGATAGCTACATTCCAACATGTTGTCCGTCAATAGGGCCAGAAATGAATGCCACCCTGCCCACCCTTTTCCCCTCTTCCTTCTTGCCCAACTAAAGAGGTTCTGGAAAGTGGGGGGAGTGGTTTTAGGATGATAGGCACAGGCTTTTCATACTTGAATCTAAATGCATAACATCAAGGATGCCTATCTCTGCATTTGGTTAAAAGAAAGCAATCATACAGTAGCCAAGAGAGAAGTGATGTAGTTATTCTGTGCAGTATAATATAAGGGGGAGGGGGATTTTTGAGGCACCTTATTTGGCATATAAGGTGTCATGTCCTGTAAGCCAATTTCATCTTACACATGAAGTGTGCACAGCATACAAGTGAGGAAAATATTTGAGAGTCCACAGAAAGTTGGCAAAATGATCCTCTTCTCAAGGTGCCACATGGCATTTTTGTCGTTTTTAACAAAACAGGGTTAGATTTTTTTAAAAAAAGCTTGCTTTAACAAAGAGAGCTGCATTGTATAGTGTGTAGACAAAATGTGCCTTCTGGTATCGGCTCTGAACATATTTCTGTTTGCAGTATTGTTTATTATCATAGCACTTTCCCCGAGTTTGGATTCTGCTGTATTGATGGCAGTGCCCTCGGGCTTTATTTGTAAAGGCCTTTGGTCAACAACAATCAAGTTGTTGTTGATGCTTTCAGGCCCTGGGTGAGGGCCCATCTTCTTCCCAAACAACAAATTGATTCTGTCTTTGGCGGTGAGATACAACACTGCAAAACTAGGCAGGGTTCTCCGAAGGAATCTCTGCTGAGCTCAACGGGGCCTACTCCCATATTGGTCTGTGTAGGGCTGTTGCTGAATGCTAGGTCTGCTTTAAATAAGGCTCAGCTGATCCAGGATTTAATGTTGGATGAGAAGGCAGACCTAGCATGCATAACTGAAACCTGGGTAGGCACAGAGGGAGACTTGGCCCTCTGTCTAGTTTGCCCACCTGGCTGTGCCATCCAACAACAGGGAAGACTGGAAGGGCGGGGGGGGAGAGGAGTAGCCATTATTTATAGAGACACCATTGAGGCTGTTAGGCTCTCTGCCCTGGCAATCTCAGGTCTGGAGGCCCTCCATGTGAAGACTGGAATCAGGGGGTGGTCCTGGGATCATGCTGGCTTATTGTACTCCCCTTGAGTCAGCCCTTTCACTTATAAAGCTGGTGGCCTTTGTCTCGGCGGCTAATATGCTGAGGTCTCCCAGGCTGTGTGTCCTGGGTGACTTCAACATACATGCCAAGGCAGGGGTTACAGGGCCAGCTCTAGAGTTCTTGGAAACCATGACTTCCTTGAACTTGTCTCAGCTAGTCAATGGTCCCACTCACATGGCTGGCCATACCCTAGACCTGGTGTTTTCTTCAGGGCAGAGAGAGAGAGAGTGGACCATTGGTGACCAATCTTCAGCTGGGCCCCAGTCATGGTCAGACCACTGCCTAATAAAATGCAGCCTCACAATGGCACTCCCCCCTCAAGGGAAGCAAGGACCCATTAAGATGGTCCACCGTCACAGGCTACTGGATCCTGTTGGTTTCCAGGAAACCATGGGAGGGATACCAGCTGATTTGGTTGGTGATTCTGTTGATGCTCTGGTGGATAGCTGGCAAACCGCTGCCACTAGGACTGCTGCCACAATTGCTCCTAAACGCTTCCCTGCAGAGTTTGCCCATCTCCAGGTGATGAAGCGGGTAAGGAGGCTAGAGAGCATTTGGAGGCAGGTTCCGATGGAGAATAACTTAAAAGCCACAAAGATTGCATCTAACATCTATCAAGCTAAAGTTAAGGCTGCTCAAAGATGATACTACGCTGTCTGGATCAGAAAAGCCAGTAACCTCCAGGCTGAACTTTTTTGTATTGTTCACGATCTATCCAGTAATAGTTGCAGTGATAGGCCTCCAAGTAGTATATCCTGCAACCAATTTGCAGCCTTTTTAAAATCAAAAGTGGAGGCCATCCGCTGGGACCTAGACCACCACCCTTCAACAGTGGTACCATTTAGGATGTCCTCTGCACCGTCTTGTCTGACACTGTAAACACACATTCAACCAGTGACATTTTCTGAGGTGGACAGGGCGCTTGACCTTTGTTGTGCCACCCCTCGCCCCTTGTCCCGCCTGGCTAATAAAAGCAGCCAGGCCGGTGACCACAGATTGGGCTACAGCAATAATTAATGGGTCCCTCGTTGAGGGCTGGGTACCCCTGGCCCTCAAGGAGACATTCATTCAGCCTATCTGTAAGAAGGTGAATGTGGTGGCTGACGATATTAACAACTATTGACCAGTCGCCAACGTTCCCTTCATGAGTAAGGTTTTGGAGAGGGTGATGGCAGATCAGCTTCAGGCCCTCCTGGATGAAACTGATGCCCTCAATCCATTCCAGTCTGGGTTCAGGCCGCGGCACGGCATGGAAACAGCATTGGTCGCCCTGCAGGATGACCTACTGAGGGAGGCCAATGGGGGCAAGATATCCTTGTTGGTCCTCCTTGATCTCTCAGTGGCCTTTGAGACCATCGACCACAGCATCCTCCTGGGGAGTCTCTCCGAGTTGGGAGTCGGGGGCCCCACCTTGGCGTGGTTCCCTTCCTTCTTGGAGGACCGTCCCCAGAGAGTGGAGATTGGTGAGATGCAGTCCACCCCGTGGACCCTCAAGTGTGGGGTTCTACAGGAGTCGATTATCTCACCAATGCTATTTAACACCTATATGAGACTGCTGGGAGGAGTCATCAGGAACGTTGGAGCTTCGTGTCATCAGTATGCTGATGACACCCAGCTCTCTCCTTTTCGTCTTCTGCAAAGGATGCTGTTCCGTCCCTTGAGTGCTGCCTGGATGCTGTTCTGGGATGGATGAAGGCAAACAGACTGAGGTTGAACCCAGAGAAGACAGAAGTCTTGCGGGTGGGGGCTCCTACTGTCATCGGGTTCGGAAACTCCCTCTCATTTGAGGTGCACAGTTTGGGTGTTTTCTTCGATCCGGCGCTACCTATGGAATCTCAGGTAGCATCAGTGGTCCGTTCTGCTCATTACCATCTGCGGCAGATTGCTCAACTACGTCCCTATCTGGACATGAGGGCTCTCGCCATGCTGGTCCATGCATTGGTAGTCTCGAGGCTGGACTATTGCAGCGCTTTCTATGTGGGGCTGCCCTTGAGGCTGGTGCAGAGACGCTAGCTGGCCCAGAACATGGCGGCCAGACTGGTGACTGGGACTAGAAAATACAATCATATATCCTCAGCGCTGGTCGCTCTGCACTGGCTTCCAGTTCGGTTCCGCATCGACTTCAAGGTTTAAAGTATGACATACAAAGCCCACGGTTTAGGACCGTGCTACTTGTCAGAGTGCCTTCTCCCATTGAAAACCGCCCATAATACCTGATCCTCATAGGCCAGGCGTTCGAGGCAACTAACACCATGAGAGGCCCGAAAGGAAAAAACTAGAAATAGTGCCTTTTTGCTGTTGCCCCTCGCCTGTGGAATAACCTTCCACCAGACACATGACTGGGGCCCCTCTTTGGCTGCCTTTAAAAAACTATTAAAATCTTGACTATTTAAGCAGGCATTCCCTCAAATATAATGCAATTTCAGTGTTCACCCATTAAATCATGATTTTAACTGATTAGCCCGCCAATAATAATTATTATTTTATGTCACTTTAATGTTTATTTTACTTTTATTTCTATTTTATTATGTTACTGTATTTTATGTCTTTATTGTATGAATTATTTGAATTGATTGTTGTAAACCGCCCAGAATGCTGCCACATGGGCGGTATAAAAATCCAAGAAATAAAATAAAATAAATAATTCGCTGCCTTGGTGCCCCTTTTTGACAGGAAGTATTAGCATTCAAACCAATTAAAACTCAGTATCTTCGTAGCGGAGAGGGTGACCCACATTGGGATTTACATCCGAGTAAACCTAACAGAAAACCCGGGCATTGGCAAACGCATATGCCTCTCTTCGCCGTTCGCCAGGCGCCCCCCTGGCCGGATGCCGCAATCTTAACCGACTTTCTCTCTGCTGCAAATCTATTTCCTTTACAAATGCTCCGAGTTTTCGATGCACAGAGTAATGCTTTTTATTATCTACTTTCCTGGGGAATTTCCTCGTAAGAGATGTTCGACACGCTTCATTAAAGGGGTCTATCTCCTTCCGTATTGCATCTCCCGCGTTAACCCGACCCGAGAGAGGTCGGCTCTTTAATTAATCCCTTACTGCCCTCTACGGTTCGGGTTTCGCTTGCAAGCCCAAGTCTTCGACTTTCGCAGGGAGTGCAAGGCTGGGCACCTGCGCATGCACCACGCTTAGAAAAAGACAAGGGAGCGCGGACCCCTTTGGGCAACGGCTGCCTCTCTTAAGAAATCGACGGGAGGAATTAAGACATTGGGGTGGGGGCGGCGGGGGTGGGGGGCAGGGTTCAAGTTTTCACTGGGTGCAACTTGGTGGTTCCAGCAGAGCCTCCAGCTTTTTTCTGCAAAGATCTCTCCGCTCCGCCTCTTCTGAAGAGCGGTGCACGCGCAAGGAGGTAAATAAAATGCACCGGTTTTTTCGCCCCCGTCCCTCCTCGGTGCATTGCTCTCCTTGATGCTTTCCTCTCTTGGGGAGTCGGTTGGCCCCGATCCGTGTGCGTGCGTGCGTGCCTTGTAAAGGTAATTCGGGCGAACGAGGAAGAAGAGGCGAGCGACCCATCACCGATCGGTCCCGGCGGTGAGCCCAGAGGGTTGCACGCGCGCGCGTTTGTGTGTGCGCGCGCGCGGAGTGGGGTGTGTGTGTGGGGGAGAAGGCAAGCAGAGGAACTGATGGAAAAAAGGACGAACCTTTACGGAGAGGAGAGAGGAAGAACAACTCAAACCCGAGTTTAAAGTCTCTCCAAAGGTTATCTTCCAAAAAGCAGGAGCTGGCTCCGTTAAGAAAGGTCTCCAGGTGGCTAGTTTTCCTTCACCGCCCGCCTTTGCCCCCCCCCCGGTAAACGGGCTCCAACGTGTGTCTCAAGTCTCCAAGCTGGCTTTGTTGGCGAGGAGCGGCGCGCCGAGGCGCCCGTTACTTCTGGAGAGGTGAGTTGCCATCATCTGCGCCGATCCCCCTCTTCTTCGGCCTTCGCTCCCTCCGCTCCTCTCCCGCCTCGCTCCCCTCCTCCTCCTCCTCCTCCTCCTCCTCCTGGAAGAAGGGGGCTGAAGCCTTTCTGATAGGAGGCTTGGACGGCTCCAGGCTGGAAAAGAGGGAGGGGGAAAAAGAGAGGGAGACGGGAAACAAGGAGGAGGAGGAGGAGGGCGAGGACTTCAGCCGAAACTCTAAGGCGACTGCAGTTTGCAGGGGACCCTGCGCGCCGAGAGCGCCTTCGTCGTCCCGGAGACGGTCGGTGGAGTGGGGGCTTTTACAGGATCGCTGGGCTCCCCCCCCCCAGGGCTCGTGGCAGGTTTTTTTCCCCTTTGGCTGGGACCCTTCTGCGCCCGCGTCTTGGGCATCGCCGCTTGCAGCGCGAAGATGATGTACGTGTGAACGCAAACGCCAGCCTCGCCCGGGAGACTCCCCGAAAAGAAAAGATAAGCTTCCCCCCCCTCCCCGCGCGCGTCCAGGATACTCGGGGAGCGTGTACGCCGGAGGGGAGGAGGAAAAATCTTTGCACATCTTTCTCGCACATACCCCACCTCGGCCGTGGAGGAGGGAGTTACAAAGTTTAGGAACTTGTACTCGTGTGTGTGTGTGTGTGGGTGTGGGTGGGGGCTTTAAAGAAGTCGTGGGGGAGGCACACTGGGCAGTGCAGAAAGATGGACGGGCGAGGTTGCTGCTTCTGCCTGAAGTTGGGAAGGAACAAGGGTCGGGTGGGCGCCTTCCCTTTCAGGCTTTTAGCCGTCCGCGGCCAAAGGACGTGGACGGAACCGGCGTGGCGTCGAGGGTGTTCCTGGGGCGAATAGGTTCGGGGGTGCGTTGCAGTTTGCGCGACTCGAGCTAAGGGGTCCCCTTGCATCCCCCCCCCCCAGTTGGGCTCCCTTACGCATCTAACCCCCGCCTTTGCTTTCCGGAGCCCAAGGGTGGCCTCGCAGTCGTTGCAACTCCGAAGATGCGAGAAACCGAGAGCTCGGCTCGTGGTGCCTCCTTCCATTTAAATCCCCCCCACACTTTTCTGCCCCTTGTGTGATCGCGGGGGTTGGAAGCAGCGAGATAGCTGGGGAGTGGGGCGCAGAGGAGGGAAGGGCCGCTGGGAAGCAGCGAGGATATTAATATTTCTTCTCGTCCGGCTTTCTCTCTGTCTCCCTCGCTCTTTTTGTTCAGATGGTAATTTGCCTTTGTGTTAGGGGTGGCCCATTAACTTTCTGCTCACGTCCTGATGGAGATCAAAAGCGGAGGGGAGAGGGAAGCAGGGAGAAGCTTACACGGCGCTCTGGTTTCATGCATTGTTGGAAATAAGAGGAAGGGGGCTCGGGAGGAAGGGAGCGGGAAAGTGCCCCCCTCACCCCCCCCCTGGAATCCCAGCACCAAGAAATCGTGTGTATATATGTACAGTATATATATATTCGTGTCCCGATGTCCACAAGCCTCACACACGTTCTCAAAACTAAAGTTGATGGGTTTCGAATGTTTAAATCGGCCCACTTGCTTCCCTTGTTCGACTTCATTCAGAATGTTGCTGTTCCAGATTGTGTGGGGCTGGAGGCGGTGGTGGTAGGAGAACCTTTCAAAGACTGACAGCCTCGGGGGCTTCAAAGCTACAGAAAAAAAAGCTGTGTTCGTCTCAAAACTGGCTGGCGTTAAGGCTTGTGGGAGAGGTGGTCCTGGAATGGGAAGTCAATATGCACCTCTCCTGACTTGTAAAGTTCATGCCTGCTCTTGAAACAAACACCTTCATGTGAGATTCCAGTACTCTGTATTCTGTTTCTCCTCACTTTCTTCCAGGACAAAAGGGTAAAATGAAAAGTCTGTTCCAAATCATTCTGTATATTGATTTATGTATGGATTTTAATATATCTCTCTCCCCTCCCCACCTGCCTGCGCCCCCCCCACCCCAGATTGAAAAGAAAAAGTCAACACATGATTTTCATGGTACAAAATTGATTAAACTGCAGTGGTGAAAGGGGAGGTGGAGGTGGGTGAAGCTACTTGAATGAGCCTGAAGTTTGAACAAGAGCTGTCTTCTCTGTCTTTCTAAACCTTCAGTCATAGATTAGGGGAAGGTGGCTGAAGGGAGAAAAAAGGGCTTAGAATTCCTCTGATTGAAGAATTGGGGAGTGAATGCAGTTGATGAGAGGTGGCCTTCAGCATCCTTTATGGAAAATTTCACTGCCTTTGTGTGTCTGTTCTTGCAAGTGCAGAAAAGACATCTAGTTGAAAACAGCCAAGTGGGAATGAGGTGGGAGTCGGGTACATCGGCTGATACTGAAGCAATTTACTCATGGTTTTAAAATAGCTGCTTTTTAAAATAACATGGACTTGAAGGGAGTGCTTTCTTCCATTTTCAATCCAAAAAGTTGTGCCTCCTTCTTCAGATGAGTTTGGATGATTCATAGATTCTCCATAGAAAAATGATGTAGTTGGAGGGTGGAGTGCACTGTTTCGCCTTGGAAGTCTATGTGAAAAGGTTCAGGAAAGCAGGGAGAAAGTTAAAAGCAGTTCAGGTGTGTTTACTGTGCCTGGTCTTAATGAAGCACCTTCAAGGCTTGTGTGAGTAAGAGCCACCAAGACAGTGGAACTGGCTGGAGAACAGCTGCCGCTTCTACTTTTGCTGTATGCTTTCAAAGTTGCCAGACCATTCATATTTTGAGGAATACACATACAGTATAGACGCAAGTGATGTCAGAACATGACATTTACCCCTCATTTCAGCAGCTTTTTTGAGTGGTATTCAGAGAAAACGGACACTGCAGCTCTTCATCCTCTTATTGTATCTTGGGATGTTTGCTCCTAGTCATTTCTGTGTGTATACCTGCGTATATGGTGAGCCCCTTATCAGTTTGCACATGCAAGAACCCTGATAGATACAGTGTGTGGCAAATATGAGTTGCTTCAAACAAATCCTGTACTTGTTTACTTGCACTTTTTGTGAGGCCATAGCCTTCAAAAAACCCTCACATCTTCCCCTGCTTTGGTCTTTTTGTTCTATCACTAAAAGGAGTCGTCTTCTTCTTTTTGGAATGTTTACAATACTGTATTCTGGGACTAACTTTAAAATAAGAGTTGGGAGTGACACTGCCATCCAGCCTCACTCTGCGTATTCACATAGCAGTTACTTCTGCACCGCAGTGTATATTTACAGCTGAACGTACTTACAGAAACTTCTATTTCTGGACAATATCCCAGGATTCTGTTTTTGATTTGGTTGGTTTGGGTGGAAGTGGAGGTTTTGTTTTTTGTACTGTGGTGTAGATAGTTTCTAATTTTAGGGATACCTCCAGTCTGTGCATGTGAGAGTTTATTTTAGGTTACTGCTTGTTTTGGAATGTCAGAAGTGTGGACAGAGGAAGGTCACAACATGGCCTAGAGAGAATTCTAACTCACCCTCCCACTGGGATGCTCAGACACCTGTTTTGTGGGGAAATGGGTTAACTTTTATAGGTACAAACAAGGAAACTTATTGGAGGCTCTGCATCGTGGCTCTTATAGTCAGGACACTTAAGCTTTGATTGCTCTCCTGAATTGGAGTTAAAGCAACTTATTTGTGCAGTAGGGAGGACTGTGTGGTCTCTCCAGCATACCTTCTGCACAGGATGTCATTGGACTTGACACATGCAGTCATTAGACACAAGCAGCAGGGCACCGATTTAGATCCAGTGGGTGTTGACCTTTTTCAAAGGACTGGATTTAAAGAGGTCCTAAGATTCGTAATGCAATTGTATGCATGTTTACTTAGCAGTACGTGCTGTTGTGTGGTAGGTGTTGATCTTTCTGTTCTTATTCAGGTATAGTTTTCTGAACTTGGTAGTGAAACAAATTTGAGATCTATGAAATACTGTGTAAAGCGAAGTATATTGTCATCAAAGACTGGCAAATTACCTTTTTTCAAAGTGTATTTTTATTTTTCAATAAGCTCTCTCCTTAAACCCATAACCACGATTTATAATTTTTTTCTCATATAGTCTGTCAAGAGTTCATAATAATTTTGCATAAATGAGTTTCAATGAAAAGGTATAAAAGATATGAAAAGTTTTAGTAGGTGTTTCGGCTGTTGACTTTGCTTGGCAAAAGGGGGCAGCATCAAACAGCATCTTGAAAGGCTTTGGAAGCCTGTACATGTGTTTCATTTTACACGTTGACTGACATATGCTGTTCTAACCAATAGTATGCGATTTTGAGACAATCCACCTTGGGTATTTTTGTTTTTAAAAGTAGCTCTTCACATATGAGTGTGATAAAGGCTTGGGTTGATTTTGCAAGAGGAATATTGGCCCAGCTTCCTTGTGCTAAGTTGTTTTGTGTCACATCTAGATTTATCACAGATTCGTTTTGAATTGAAAATAATTACCGGATGATTTTAAGCCACATTCAGATTAGAAGTAAGAGTAAAATCATTTTGAATATTAAATTGGAGAAAATTTAGAACAGCATTAACTTAATTTGTCTTGGTTTGCAATGGCCTGAGTTACAAACCAGATAAGCCACAGTAGTTATCATGGTTTGTGGCTGCAATCCGATGCCAACTGGCCTGGGAGAAGATCAGTCAGATTTATGTCCCAGTAAACATGTAGAGAATGACTTTGGTCCAAATATTCCTGGTTAAAGGGCTTCTTATATTAGTATGAAGGTTCTCAAAATTAAATCTTCTATTTGACTTGTTCATCAAGTATCTTCCACATAATTTTCATAGGTCCTTTCCATATCAGGAAGAGAAATTAATTTAAAAAATTATTTTTATTTTCTGCTTTTGCAGGACTGGGCACACAGATTCCCTCCCATAAAACGTATTAAAATATTTAACTTTACTAATAAAACTGAAATAATTCTTAACAACCCATTATTATATGAGCAATGTGTTTAAATGCCTGATGAGCTTAATATATAAGAATGCATATTTGTGTGGGAATGTATCCTGTTACTCTTGTATTTTAGATACTGAATGATGGCAAGCTCCTTTTATTTTTCTAGTCAGAGATTTAAAAAAAATTAGAATTTTTTTTCCTTGGCTAACAAGGATTTGTTTTAGGCAATTAGCATAAAAAGGGCCTTTCTACAATAGAGGGTCTGCTTACCTTGTTGATGGATTTGTTGAAACAGTATCTTCAACTTTTCTCAAACCTTTTTAAAAAGATGCTTTCGACTAGGCCAGTCCTAAATGCCTTGAATTCAGCTAAAAAGGTGTCCTCATTTTTAATCTCCTAGATCATGGGGACCATGAGAACGGAAATACATTATAATGAAACTATTTTGAGGTTTTGTAAATTTTTAATGAAGGTTTGAATTTAAAAGACTATTATCTTCAGGGGGTAATGTTTTCTCCCCTTACCTTTTGTTACATTGAAACAGAGCAATGGGCTTAATTTACCAAATTCATTGGTCCCTGCTTTGGATACTGTTTTGGGGGAGTGGGTAAAGGGTGTTAGTTCTCATTTAGTTCTAGTTTGGCTTTACCAGATTATTTTTCTTTCTGGGCATTGGAAGGTGCCCTCTTTGTAAGTCAGGTTTAACAAAAGCCTGTAGGCTATAGCGTACGTAGGCAATGCCATTGTATCAGTGATGCATTGACAGACCCAAAGGTACAGAAACCTGGACAAAACCCAGTGCAGGGACCAATGAATTCTTCTGCTGCTCCAAACCCTAGGGCAGATTCCACATGGGAGAGTCTTGGAATCAGTTGTGCAGTATGGCAGCAACCATGTCCTGTCCTGTGGTCTTAATCTCTTCAAGATGGGCAGAATGTAAATCCAGAGGAGGGAGCTCTCCCATGTAGCCCATCTTGAAGGTGGATGATTATGCACTAGCCCATTTCTCATCTCTATGGTCTCTGCTAGGGCTGTTTACTTTCCATCTTCTATTCAATGGAGCAAATCAATCATGCAAGGTAATTTTTTTGTTTTTTACAGCTGGGTCGGCGAGCCTCCACTGGGGCTGCAGCTGGGGCTGGGAATTGCACTGGGTCCGGAGACCTCTGCAAGGATTGCAGGCTTCCCAGGCGGGGGGGGGGGGCGACTTGTCTTCGCTGTTTACTCTCCAGCCATGCTGCTCTGGGTAAGAGCTGCTTGGTTGGAGAGTAGAGATGGGCACGAAACACAAAAATAGGGCTTCATTTCATTTTTCGTTTAGTTTGTTTCCATTTCATTTCGTTTTGTTTCATTTGAAACAATTTTTTAAAGAAATCATTTTATTTTGTTTGTTTCATTTTTCGTTTTTATCTATTTTTGACACTACTTAAGTGGCATATGGAGCCCTGCTGACCACCCCCAAGTGCTGATCAGCTGGCACACAGGCCCTGCTGGCTGCACCCCCAAGTACCGATCAGCTGGTGCACGGGGCTTCGGTGGTGAAAAAAAGTTTTAAATGCCTGCGCTTTCCCTCACTCAGCCAGGTGTGTTGCGGGAAATGGTGCAGGCTTTTAAAACTACTTTTGCCGCCTAAGCAAGCACCAATCAGCTGGTGTGCGGGGCTTTGGCCGCAAAAAAAAGTTTTAAAAGTCCCGCTTCCCCCCAATGCACCTTATTTGGGGGAAGTGCAGGCTTTAAAAACTTTTTTTGCCACTGAAGCCCCACACGCTAGCTGATCGGCGCTTGCTTTGACAGCAATTTTTTTTTTTAAAGCCCGCACTTTCCTCCACCCGATCGGGTGCGTTGGGGGGAATGCTGTGGGGTTTTTAAAGCAGTTTCCCATAGGAATGCATTGCTTCAATACATTCCTGTGGGAAAATGAAAAATGAAATGGAATGAACTGAAAAGTTTTGTTTCATTTTTCTTTAAAGGGGCAGTTTGTTTTTCATTTCATTAGGGAAAGAAACGAAAAATGAAATGAAAAAAAAATCATTTTTTGCCCATCTCTACTGGAGAGTAAACTGGAGCTAGAGATGTACCAGGACCACAGTATGCATGAGTAAGTATTTTTTTTCCACACATATACTATATGCCTCTAAAACTAGGTACATCTTATGGTCCAGTGCATCTTATGGAGTGAAAAATACAGTACAGTACTTGGAATCCAAGGTGAGGTTTCCAGTGAGCTATGGAAGCCATTGGTGACTTGGAAAGTCTCTCTCAGCTAAAACTGCCTCCCTTGGTGGTGAGTGACAATAAGGTGGACTGGCTTGAGGTCAGTTTAAGGAAAAGTGGGATACTAATGCCAACAAGAATAATGCCGTTATAGTCCTTTACCCTGTTTTCTAGCTAGGCAACTCTAAAAAGCTTGTAAGCAGGGCATGGAACCAGGAACAGGCCTTATTTGGAGGTTGTGCTTTCCATTTCAGAACATCTGAAGTTGCTCTGAGCTTGTATGCAATTATTAATTCAAGTGTTCATTTTTTACATTTATGACCTTGTAAACCCAAGGCGATATGCAGAAAATAAAACAACAGTTCTCTCACCCTAGTCTGTATTCCTGTAATGGCTGGCAGTAGATTGTTTTCTCATCAATTCCCATGCATTATGTCACATTAATACATTCATGGTGAGTTTCCATTTTGTCTTCCCTTGGTGCAAATGCAGCTTGTACTTCCATGGAGTTGTGTGCCTTTCTCTCTTTTTACATGTGACAATTCCCACAGCATTTACACAACAGCTATTGTTGTGATGTGAAAAGCCATTTCCATCTCTTGCTCATTTTGCAAAACCTTTGCTGGCAAAGTTATTCATGACCACTCTGCTTGCTTTAAAACCCCCACACATACACTAGTAAGGGAGGTAATTAATAATCTTGCTTATCAAGTAGCTGTGCTTTTAGCTGTCTAGTAAATGATGCATGATCATAGCCACAACATGAGTCATATTAGGTTTGGAATCTAGGACAGAATGTAGAGTAAAACACCTGAAATCACCTGGATTTTAGAGAATAATTAAGACCACTTTTTTGGTCTGTCTGCTCTTAGCATGACTGAAGACTGAATCTAAACCTAGCCTCCCATGCCCATTCTTCATATCAAATGGACTGTGGTGGGGTAGCTAACCTGGTGCCCTCCTGACATTTTGGGGAATAACTTTCATGAATCCCACCAGCCAGTTCTTCAAAATTACGGGGAACCACTGAGCCTCGTGGCGCAGTGGTTAAATGCCTGTACTGCAGGTAAAACTGTGCTCACGACCTGGGTTCAATCCCCGGTAGCAGGCTCAAGGTTCACTCAGCCTTCCATCCTTCCGAGGTCGGTAAAATGAGTACCCAGCTTGCTGGGGGGGCAATGTGTAGCCTGCACACTGTAATTAAAATTGTAAACCGCCCAGAGACCACTTGTAGTGGTATGGGGCGGTATATAAGCAGAACACACCCATCTGAGGGCACCAAGGTACCTTAGATTATGCTGTCTCTTGACCATCTTCCTGGCAAAGAATGGTAATAGAATAAGTTGTTGCTCTGGAAGTTCAAGTGTGCATTTGGAATGAATAACTGAAGGCTACACCAAGTGTTAGCATGTTTTGGTATGGTGTGTGTGTGAGGAAGGAGTGATTGTAACAGCACATAAGACCATGACAGCCCCATGAATGGGGTCATATGCTGCAGCATTTTACTTTTCATTATTTTGATTTACTACCTGAGTACCTCTCAAAGGTATTGCAGTGTGGTATGGCTACCCTTGCGGTTATTATTTTATCGTGCCTGCAAGGATTTCATGCTGGTCCACGACATCTATTTGGAATTTCAAACACTGAACCTGTTGTTAATTTGTTCCCAGTCTCTCATAAGTATATGTATGGGGGGAAGGGTAGAACCCAACGCTGGAAAACCAGAATCCTATTCGAGTTGATGCAGGCTTTATTGCTGGAATGTGACAAGCATCAACATTACCTCTCTCTCCAAGGTAGACAGTAATATCCTGTAAATGTATTCCAGCTTGGTTCCCTGCTGCCTCTCTTCCCTCTGGCTTCTCTCTCTCTCTGGTTTTGTGTAAGGCATTATGCTGCAAAGATAGTTGGAGCAAAAGTTTGACATTTTTGTATTTAAAGTTTTTTTTTTAAGCTTAGGTGCACTCAGTCTTTCTCCTAACTTTTGCATTGCAGGTGTTTTATGTTTTTTATACTGTGCCTTGTTGAATTGCTGTAGGGAACCTGTGACATAGCAGATATTGTTAAACTTCACCGCTGATTGGCCCCAGTTAGACAGGGACAGTGTGAGTGGAAGCTCAACAACATCTGTAGGGTTCCCTACCCCTGGCTTGGAACTCCTTTTCTGATTGCTACCCCACCCACCCCATCCTTTGTGCCTATACCTCTAGTTTCTCCAGTGTGCTTCTCTCCGTATGTGCTGGATTCAAATAACCATGGGAGTGGTAATCCAAAACATCTGGAAGGAATCACATTGGAGAAGGTTGCTGTAGAGAAAGGAGAATTCATATATCTGCAGGTCTGGTGGTCGTGCCAGGTTAAGCAGCTAGATGTTTACCCTAGTCTTGTTTCAGGCACCCTGTTCACTGCTCGGCTGCTTAGTGGCTAGTGTCTGTAAGACCTGTGTTGACATGACCATTTTCCTGTGCTGACTGCGTGGTTCTGAACATTATGGCACAGAAAAGTACTTTTTCTCATTTGTGATCACGAGTTCTACTTCTTCTAGACCTCCTACATTCTTGTGGCCATGTCTTTCTAAACATGACATTGCTCACACATCTACTGCCGAGTTGTTATCTTCAAGATGATTTAGGTATATGCTGGACGTAATGAGCATAGTGCACTTTTTTGTAAGTTCTAGTTGCATTCCTGAGTACAAGGTTAGGGTTTAATAACGTTTTTTGCTGAACAGATAGATGTGGTGTACTTTTATTTTTTCCCTTCTACAATTTTTTCTCCTAAATAAGAAAACACCTTGCAGAAGTTGGCAAATTGCTTTTTCAAATAGTTGGGGTAGTTTTGATGCCTGTAAAAGTGAGTGATATGTTATTATGGGTTTAAGTGTTTTGACTTGTAACAAATACAGTACATTTTCCCTTGGAGACAAACTGACTAGCTCTGTGCTGTAGTTTGCCTATGACTCAGAGCTGGAAAAATAAAGCACCGTGTTGTACATAGTGTTTGTCCCCCCTTGTGTGCCCTTGAAATAAGTGAGACATCCTTTTAAAATAAGCTCTTCATACCATCATGTGTTGGACTTGTGAGGCTGGACCTGGCTACAGAGCTTTAAGAACTGTGAATTAATTACCCCTCTACAACATTAATGTCATTTTGGGGGTGTTAATTGCTTCTTTGTTTGTTTATTTTTCTTTTGAACATAGCTCACCAGATGGTAATGATGCTATTGAGAACAGGTGGAACAAGCTGTTTCACAGAGGCCTAGAAATTGTGTAGGCCTTAGAGCAGGCATGTCCAAACTTTGGCCCTCCAGATGTTTTGGACCACAACTCCCACAGTCCTTTGCCATTGGCAATCTAAGCTTAGAATTCTGGGAGTTGTGGTCCAAAACATCAGGAGGGTTGGAGTTTGGAAATGCCTGCCTTAGAGCAATGTGTAATGGCTGGGGTATGGGCAGCGGCTAGCCTAACAGCAAGGGGCCATGACCAGGGTATTCCCAGAAGCCAGATGGGGTTGAGACCAAGGGCATGGTCAGCCAGTCTAACTTCAAGTTAAACAAAAAGAGATAATAGTCAGCCAATCCAAGTCCAAGATCCACAAAAAGCAGTCCAACAGGGAGAGAGATACCAACAAGAAAGACTTACAGAGACCCAAGAAGGCTGAACCTTCAGGAGTCCAGAGGTCTCATTGCTGAAGCAAGGAAGGAGTGACAGCAGCTAGCTTTATGCCTGTAGCAGGCTCACCAGCTGCACTCTCTCATTGCCTCAGCCTGAGAGGGGACTGAATCTGCAAGGAGGCTCTACATTTGTTGAGTCATGCAGCCCCAATCCTGACACAATATTAGTGGTTGAGCTCAACTATACAGGTATCTCCCTTAAAAAATACCGTTCTACTAGGCCTAAGGAATATGCATGGCATAGTGATTATGGTTTCTTGGTAGGAACTTTGTTTGCTTCATGGAACAGCCTTTTCCATCCTGATGCCCTCCAGATGTCTGTGACATAATGGAAGTAAACCCTGTTGGAGGGTGAGACACTAGATGCCTATGTCAAGCCTATGGAATACATTAAAATTCATCTCCCCCACTCCTTTACTGCTTCTGCAGATTTATTCAGTTGCTCATTCAGAGGACCGTGTGGGGCCATGAACAATTAAGGGATATAACAAGTCCATCAGTGTTCATTGTTTCCATGTTCCCTAGAAAATTCTCAAGTTGTGGGTTTAGTTGAGAGAACATTGCCTTCCGAACCTTGTCCCTCAATATGCCCTGTTGAAAGTATTGATATTTATTGATAAATACTGATATTAGATCTATTACCAGTTATGTTTAGGTTTAGAATGAACATCCCAATGCCAAGGAGGGCCACAGAAACAATGCTCCATAAATTTGAAATGCCTGTTCCCAGAACACTCATTCTATAAAGCGGGAGAGTCACATGTACCTCAGAAAATCATGTCTCTTGTACCCTCTCCTTTTTGTGGCCATCAAATTTTGGTTAAGGTTTCAAAGTTTGGTAGGGATGTAATGTTACCAGTGGAATACCTATATAGTATATCCTTTTTTAAAAAAAAATATTGGGCTTAGATAGTATATGTCTGATCCCATTGGTTTTCTGTTAAACTGGTGAGAGTCATAATTGGTTTCCTGTGTCATTAGAAATCTTGCTGCTAGTCCAAAAGCTGCATCTGTTGGCTGCTAATAGATGAAGACACTCTGTTCCCATTGTCACTCCAAATCACAATTGGTAATTGTTTGAACACAGTTGGCAATCATAGACCTCCCTGTGAGTCTGCAAAGAGGCCATACATTAGAAATATTTTTCAGAAGCATAGAAAAAATTAAGGTATTGTAAGTCAAGGATGAGCAATATGTGGTCCTTGAGATGCTGTTGGGCTGGAATTCTCATATGTCTTAGCCAACATAATCCTAGCAATAGTAAAAGATGGTAAAAACTGCAATCTAGCAAAATCTAACAAGGACAACAATTGCTACTCCCACTGTGAATTGTTGACCTGCTGATATTATTTTGATGGTTCCCCTTGGGGCATTTTCATTATTGATACAAAACTGTTTGGATTAAGCAATAGGACTTCAAATTTAGATAAAAATCCTATTTTGTTCTTGACTTAAGATTCCCCTTCCCTTGTTTCATTTGTAGCTTTCCAGTAAAAAACAAACAAACCCTAGTATCTGTTTTTACAAATATTCACATATATTCTCATTGTTCATACAAAAACCCGCCCCTAATGTCTTGTGGCAGATCAAGATGCCCAACTGAAATAATTGTTATCTTGTGCAAGATTGGTAATTTTCTGCATGATGGAGAAAACTCTTTTTTTAAAAAAGCTGTAGCATTTGAAAGAAAAGTATATATTTTGTGAAAAAACATTTGTATTGCACAAAAATATATTTTAAAACCTTGGGTTTTGAAGCATGTTTGTGTGTGCAGAACAATCATGAAAAGAGAAGAGTGAACAAAGGTTTTTGTATCATTAGTCAGCTAGGAGAAGAGTTTTGCTTTTATCTTTGAGGAGGAAATAAACAAGAACTTTCATGGATCTTTTCCCAATCATACAATGAAATATGAGATTCATTTGAAATATAGTAATACCTTGGTTTAAGGGTAACTTGGTTTAAGAGCATTTTGCAAGAGAAATAAACATTTCTTCTAAATTTTGCCTTGATCAATGAGCAATGGCTTGCAATACAAGTAATTGGAGCAGGTCACATAATTGCAAGTGAGCCAATGGTGGCTCTCTCTCTCCACCCCGCCCCCACTGGATTGAGGGTGATTGTCTGGAACGTTGTGTCTAAGAAGGCAACCTCCAAAGCAGAGGGAGGAGAGATGAACTGAGGTTTCTGCAAAAGAATTCCAGAGTCTTAATCCTGCAATTCTCTGTCTTCGATCTCTACCCAGACCCTTCTGCTATAAATCTTCCTTAGAAGTTACACATAGAAGTCTGGAGATGGTTTTAAAATGACTTCAGGCCTGCTATTGCTGTGAATTTCTTAGAAGACTTACCAACACAGATTCCAAGCCCTTTCTATAATTAAATGCGTTTATTAAACCTTATTGAGGTTTACAAAAGATATTTGCTACTATCTGAAAAATAACAAAGCTAATATTTATTACTCTACTACTTCAAAGAATACTAAGACTAAAAGCTCCTAAAATACTTTTAAAGCAACCTCTTGCCATTGCTATGTAGTTGGTTCCCAGGCGAAGAGGAGCATCCTGCAAAACCCAAAACTTTCTGTTGTTTCTCAGGTCAGCTCAGCCTCCATTATCATCAGTCACATGTAACCTTTTGTCCAATAAGCCTTCTCTCTTGGATTTTCACTGAGCGTTTGTTGACACTTTCTTCAAATAAGAGTAGAACTACAGAACTAAACTGTCCTTTAATATTAATGTTTACGTTACGGTCTTGTTAAGGTCACTCCAGTGGAATTCCAATTCCCTTACAGTTTCCATTGGACCAGCCAGTAAAATTTCAAAGGGGAGTGCAGGTTAGGGTTTGTTTTATTTTTCTTCATTTTTTTAAAAAAATTGTTTTCAACATCCTTTATTTTTCAGACCATTTCTATTCATGGGGCAGCTAGTCAGGGGTGAATAGGGCTACACAGCCCGGGTGGTTTGGAAGGCAGGTGGCGGATCGCCATGCCACTTCCATTGCAAGCCTCTCGGGTTGGGCAAAAATCAGTGGGTCGGTGCTCTGCTTACCAAATTGGTGGACAGAGCACAGACCCATTGGAAGCCGAGGTGCCTTGCAACCGAAGCGCTTACTTCTGGATTGGCCGAAGATTGATCAGTCTGTGCTCAGGGACTCCTCCTCTTCACCTGAGTCTCTGTGCAGAGACACGGGTGAAGAGGAGGTTGCTGTCCCCTTAATCACTGGCAGCCGAAGGCTCCTCCACACAGCTGAGACAGACACCTGATTTTGACAACTCTGAGCTGTCAAAACCAGCTGTCTGTCGCCTGCAGGGGGGAAACAGCCTTCAGCTGTCTCTTGATGGAGGGGGTTTTATACACATTTCGCATAGGAATGCATTGAAACCCTATTAGTCCGTTCCCTCTAGAACAGATTAATTGATTTCCAATGCATTCCTATGGGAAACCGCTGTTGGACATATGAATTGTTCGACTTCCTAAGATGCCTTCGGAACAGATTAATTCTGTAAGTCGAGGTACCACTGTATCTTGTTATATGTTTTTTAGCCATTGTTCAAATATTACCTAAATTTACACATTGTACATTCTTTTAGGTTTAAATGTCCTCTAATGGTGGAAGAATTGCTTATTTGCTTAGAAAACATCTATCTTGCCCTGTATGAAGGATTCTCAAGGTAGTATGCAGACAGTAGAGCACCACGAAACCACTAAAAACAGTTCAGAATAGTGTAGATTACTTTGGACACTTAGGCTCTGGTCACACTGGCAGTTTGAATCGATTTCTGTTCAGACTTCTTAAAAATCCGATTCAAGTCATGTATTGTTTAAACTGGTTTGCCGAATTATCTACTGAAAGGAAATCAATTTATTTCTGGTGGCTTAAACTGGGTTTTGCCTGTGCACTGCCACAATTCTCATTTCTACATAACTGCCTTGAATTGAATCAATGTTTAGGAGGGAAGTATTTTAAAAAGCCCCTGCTGGCCATTGAAAAAGCAACAACAACAACAACCTCTCTTTGCATCCTGTAAAAATTGCTTTCACCCTTGTGTTGTGTGAAAAATAAAATCTAAATTAATTTAAATAGAGGCTCAGTTTAGTTCTTACTGCCATTGTGATTGCAGCTTTAAAAAAGTACAGTCTAAACAACATTTAATGCACAATCTAGCATTCCTTTAAATCAGGCATGTCCAAACTTCGGCCCTCCTGATGTTTTGGACCACAACTCCCAGAATTCCAGGCCTGTATTTCCGATGGCAAAGGACTGTGGGCATTGTGGTCCAAAACATCTGGAGGGCCAGAGTTTGGACATGCCTGCTTTAAATGGTCTTATAATTTGGGAGAACAGGGCCGTGATAGCTGGGACATGTGCTTTGTGCCCTGGGTGCTGTACTGGGAAGGGGGTGCCAAAATGGCAAAATAGTATTTGCATTATTGCTGGGGCGGGTCCCACATCCATATTTTCCCCGGGTGACACAGAACCTAGTTGTGGACCTGTAGCTGGAATACTGTATCAAGAAGGCTGGTCGCCGCAGAATCGATGCTTTTGAGCTGTGGTGCTGGAGGAGAGTCTTGAAAGTCCCCTGGACTGCAAGGAGATCAAACCTATCCATCCTGAAAGAAATCAACCCCGAATGTTCACTGGAAGGACAGATTTTGAAGCTGAGGCTCCAGTACTTTGGCCACCTCATGAGGAGAGAGGACTCCTTGGAAAAGTCCCTGATGTTGGGAAAGATAGAAGGCAAAAGGAAAAGGGGATGGCAGAGAATGAGATGGTTGGATGGGGTCCTCGATGCAACCAATATGGATTTGACTAAACTCCGGGAGCCAGTGGAAGATAGGAAGGCCTGGAGAGCTCTGGTCCATGGGGTCACGAAGAGTTGGACATGACTGAACGACTGAACAACAACAAAAAGGAGAAGAATTTGGCTTATGGAATGTTAAGGTGCTATAGAACAGGGATGTGGGCAATGTTGCCACTTCAGTTTGACAGCACTCTCTCTAAATCAGAGCCAGAGGTCTGGGAAACCTACTATAGCTGCTTTTGTAGGGCAGTGAAGAAGGCTGAAACAGGTTGGGAGGGGGGAGTTCTGCTGTGAGGGCCAGAGAACAGTTGAATTTATCTCCATGTCTTCTACAGTCTCCACTTCTCTCCCTAAATTCTTCAATCCTTAGCTTGATACATACTGGCTTTGTTCTTGCACCTCAAAAAAACAATGAAGCTGAGATCAGTACACCTAGCCTTTGCAAGTCAGCAGTTTGTTATCCGGCATCACAGGGTAGAAAAGGCCTGCCCCATCTCATGTTTCCTGGGCTATTGCTGCCAGGCTAGTATTACATCCCTCATCATTGGACTTCTGCAGGACAAAATGGTTGCCACTGCCTGGCCTGTGCTTGAGAGGAGGGGTGTTTACCCTGGGAAAGGTTAAGTAGCGAACAGAAAAGGAAGGAACTGCGCCCAGCTATCCTGTTGCTATTCCCCATCATTTCATTTAATACGGTTGTTAATGGAAGCTCTGAGGTCCAGATTAAGACGTGCATAATTCAGGGCCTAGCTTTGTGAGGTATGAAAGCTTTATTCACCCATTCATGCTCAAGATTGTTGTTGAAAAGACACCTTTTTATGTGAACAGATGGGGTGGATATAAATTGTCAGGTACAAAGGTTTTATAGCAGGAGCTGCAATTTCCCATCTAAGCGTGGAGGTTCATCATCTGAAAAGTGTTCTGTGCAATTTTTAAGCTCACTGTATTTACCTTTGAAGTTGGTGATGGAAGCCTAGAGGCAGGAAGTAAGTTTTCAAAGAGACAAAAAGTGTTTGAACAAGGCATTACTTATCTGGGGTGTCGGTATATCCTGGGGTAGACAAAAGGTGGCCTTCCAGATGTTGTTAGCCTACGAGCTTCCATAAGCTTAGCCAGTATAGTCAACGGTCAGGAATGATAGGAGGGGCTTGCTATTGAACAATACAATCTTTGAAAGGCTGTACTTACCCTAATATGCATATTCTTTAGTCCTGATGTTACATCTGTTACAGGTAATCACATCCCCCCTTCCATTACAGCAGCTCCTTTGGCTTTTGATCTGTTTCTCAGCACCGTTCAAAGTGCAGGCCTTATAAAGCCCTAAACGGCTTGGGTCCAAGCTATCTCAAGGACTGCATCTCCCTTTATGTGCGTGTTTGGGTGTTATGATCATATGGAAAGGCCTTTCTTTCAGTCCCACCACCATCACAGGTGTATATGATTGTGACATGGCAGAGAGATTTCCCTGTTGCTGTTCCCTGATTTTGGAACTCGTTCCCACAAGAGTCCGGACTGGCCCCATCTTTGCTGTCGTTCTGCAGGAAAGGTTTCCTTCAGTGACTGGTTGCCTGAGTGGGTTTATAATGGCTTTTTGAGTATTTTGAATGTGTTTTATTGGTCTTTTTTTTTAAAAAAAAAAACCATGTTGTAGTGTGGCATTTGACCCTTTCTAGTATGTATATACAGTACTTAGTATTTTTAAGCTTTAAATATTGTCACATAATGATATAAACTGCCTTGGATAAGGGGAAAGACGGATAAATTAAGTAATGAACTAACTTAGCATGTTCTTAAAACAGGAGAAGAATGTGTAAAGCCTGCGTACCAAAAACATGTGGCCCTAAGCAGTGCATGTACTTTTAAGGCATTCCTTCAGTTTTTGAACCAGATTATTTCTCAGGTATTACTTCTGCTATTTTGATGCTCCTGTGGACTATTAGACTATTAAGGACGGGGTGAATACCTTTAGAAATAATATAAATTGAAATCCTCAAGTGCTGCCATTTAATGGAGCTGGCCAATAAGATTTAGAGGGATAATTCCTGCTTTGACAGCAACCCTTTTAAAATGCAATGAGATAATTTAGACTTTTTCTCTGTATTTCCTAAAGCGAAGCTAGCACACCTCTTGGTTATGCTGTAGTGATAGACATAATTAAAAGCCAGTAGATCATGAAAAATTGCATGCTTATCAGAGTCAGCCTAGTCAGATGAAAAATAAGTGGAGCCGTGGTGTATTTGCCTTTAAGGTGTTGCAGAAAGTACATTTGGAAGTATGCTTCATATGGTTCTTTGAAATTGTGCATTTCTCCTGACCAGTTTCTGGAACAGATTATCATGATTGTAGGAAGCACTTCAAAGCAGATTGATGTCATAAGATATTTTCTCAAAAACTTTGGCTTATTCCATGAAACAGAAATTGCAGATGTCTTTGCAGTCTGTAGAGGTTCAAGAGCAGCAGCATCCATCGCTAAGAGGAGGGGGTGTTTTGCTGATTTCTACTGCAATGTAATACAACGTTAGGCTTGCCACTTAAGGACTGAGCAGCCTGCCTCATGGCATGATACTACGGGTCCATCTAGTCTAGCAGGAGTGTTTTTGAGTCTCAGAGTTCTTCAACTTCAAGTGCTGTTTGATCAATTGGGGTCACCTGTACATACATTAAGTACTCTATTGAACAATCACAGTCCGACTGATGATTGTCACTCATGACTGCAAAGCTTGAGGCGGTTCCTTCAAAAAGGGAGGAGTCTGTAATGACTGGCCCTTTAGCCGTGCTTATAAGAAGAGTGAACAAATACAGGCAGCTGTGTCGATCCATATCAGTAAAACTGAATGATCTCTACCAGGAGCAAGTCTTTGCTGAAACTAGCAGGTCTGGACTATTCATTGGATAAGGCCAAGCTATCCCTAGTTGCATTGTGTTACAACCATTGTGTTGTTGCTGTGAAAATCCATCTCATAGCTGCTGCAAGGACCACAGCTAAGCTCAGAGGTGACAGGAGACTCTGAACAGGAGAGTGGACGAAGTCATGATCCATCACAATAATCGCTACCACCACCACCACCACCATCCTATAATGCCCTGCAAATACTAGTTCTCAGCCATTGCTTCTTTGGATTTCAACTGTTTTGATCCCAGGCTCTTGGTTGTATTGCCTGGGGCCTTTAGAAGGTGAAGCACCCCAACGTCTAAAGAGACTAAGGTTGAGTAACAAAGGTGCACACCACAGTTTGAAAGAGAGGCATTCATCTTGCATTTAGGTCATGCTGTTTTAGACTGAAGACAGAACCCACCTGTGTGAATGCTCGGCTATGGGAGACAATGGCCCTAAACATTAAAAATGAGCAGGTGAGAAGAGAAGTCTAGACTACAACTCGTTCCTTTCTCTTATAGTGGTGCTGCTGCTCCATTTGAAAAAGGGCATGTCAGCCAAAAGGTGAAATCCAATCTCTGCTCCACATATTTGTAAACTTATATAATTGCATCTCAGCTTGAAAAGGAAATGTGGCTTTACGGTTGACACAAAGCCAGCCGGTCCGAGCTTGTGAAATGTGCTGCCGTGTGCTGATAAATGGCCGGTGAGGAATGTTTGAGTTGGCTGCTGCAACCTTTGTCAGGAAATGGAGGCAAATGAAAAGAGGAAATATATGAGCATCTTCAAAGATGGTGGGTCTCCCCCTGCTTCCTCAACTCCAATATAGTGTTGCCGTTTTCAAAGTGAGAAGGATGACAGAAAAACCTCATCTCCCAATTTCCTGCAGTGCCATGTCTAAACTCTTTTTGCTTAAATGAAATATGCTTTTGGTTGTTTTGCTCAAGCTGTTTGCTGACATTAGCTAAATCCCTCAGGACTAATGTTTACAGACAGGGAAAATAGTGGAAGTAATAACAGCTTAAGTGATTTGCTCAGGGCCGCCCATGGATCAGTGGCAGAGGATTAGTGAAGACCTTTTTTCAATCAACTGTGGAAAGCAATCAGGTCTTCCTGGGTGGGTGAAAATCTTGGTTGGGTGAATCTACATTTTAGAACAATTGTTTCTTCTGATAATTGTTTTGTTACTTCCATGTCTGATTGTCTTTTATATGGAGAGCATAGGACAATGTGCCTATAATGATACTAATAAGGTGCCTGGTTACTAGATTAATGAGTTTTCTTCTCTGCTGTTTCTATTGGTGATGAAATCTTACACAGGAATAAGGATTTTGATTGTCCCTTTTGCAAGCTACAGTCTTCATCGTATTGCTATCAGTCTGGAAAAGATGTGATCCAACAGAGACCCTGCAAGTGTTTGGTTAATTTTTACTGCAGATAATTGTGCCATTGCTGTTTTCTCCTTTATAGACTTAAAGTAGTTTAATTGTAACTTCTGCCCCCTGAAAACTTCTTCATTGAGGGTGTTGTATCCCCAAATCTTGGAGCAGCACTAAGCTCCAAAAATTGTTACCTGTGGAGGGCTTCCTTTTGTAGCAAAGATTGGTACAGTAGGTTTAGAGCAGGGGTGGGCAACTGTCGGCCCTCCAGATATTTTGGACCACAGCTCCCACAGTCCTTTCTCATTGGCAAATTGGCAGTCTAAGCTTGGAATTCTGGGAGTTGTGGTCCAAAACATCTGGAGGGCCGACAGTTGCCCACCCCTGGTGTAGAGAGTTTTGCAATGTTTGATTTGTTTACGTCTGGGTGAAAATAGATGGAAGAGGCAAGCCTTATGCCTGCTTACAACAGGCAGCGGATTCAACCACCTAGGGACCTTCAGTCCCACAACACTTCTAGTCCTTTTAGTTCACTTGGGGGCTCTTTGCTTATTCTCCCACCCCACCCCATTTCAAATGTTATGAATACACTCTTTCTTATCAACACCTTCCCCATATGGATTACAGTAGCTACTTCTTCCTGAGTGGGGGAAAGGGTCCCATTACAATAGCTGATGGGCTTGTGATTATAGAGAAATTCCTGTACAGTATTAGGGAAATGCCTTCTAACAGTAAGCCCCTCCTCCCTTAAAGATTTCTTCATGGGCCACCTTGGGTCACTGAGCTTTGATTGACATTTTGTTGCTCACTGTTTTTTGTAATCTGTTTTTGCTCCGTGCTTTACATTTGACCCACGATTTCATCACTGCATTTTCCACGGAGGGTCTTCCAGAAAGTACAACAGCATCACTTGCCTTCCTTAGAAATAAATATAGATGAGCTTTTTTATAAGCATTCCTTTACTCCTATCTCCAGCAACATTCTCTCTCTCTCTCTCTCTCTCTCTCTCTCTCTCTGTGTGTGTGTGTGTGTGTGTGTGTGTGTGTGTTTGTGTGTGTTTGTGTGTGTTAGGTCAGACCAGAGTGCAGAAAAGTGTGCTGCTATACATTTGCACAACCAGCCATCACTACTTTGTGTCAGATGGCATTGATTTTGCAGTTAGATAAGACTGATTCCAGTGTGGCTTTATTGAGCTCATTGATACCTATAACTAGTATTTTAAAAAGGTTAAATACTTTGTTAAAACTAGACATGGTGGACAATTGGGAGTAGATGAGAGTAACATTTAAAAAAGGCCTATAATATTCCCCTTTGAACATCATACAGGAACATAGTTTACCAATAAAACCCATTGAAATTTTAAAAAAATCTTGATCAATATTTATATTATATTCTTTTACATTTTATTCAGGTTCAACTTAAGTTAAACTAAATATTTATTTATTAGTTACAGCTGTACCCTGATTTCTTTTGAGTGAGCTCAAGGTGTTATAAAATTGGCTTGATTCCTCTTTCCCATTCCTTGCCAGTCTTACTTAGTCCAGTTCTTGATCTGCTATAGTAAGCAGAATTTTGATATTTCTGTGGTAGTATACTGGGACTCTTTATTTACTAATGCAAGCAAATAATGGAAGTAAATAAATACAACGTTCTTGTTTATGTGTAATGTTAAGAGCATAGCTAATTTGGAGTACAATTGTATCTTAATTAGGGAAGTTGTCATACCATTTGTAGTATAACCCACCTATTAGTTACCCTTTTAGTTACAGGGTTGTGGCCTCACTGTTTATTGGGAATAAACAATATTGTTTCACATGTTGCTTCCCACAAAGCATTTTTTTTGCTTCATGCTGTGCTGTGGATTTTGAAGAGATGACTTTGGTGGATAAGGAGGGGGCCATTGGTCTGTTGGATTTGAATTAAAAATATCTTAAATATAAAGTATATATTTTAGTTGCCTGTGAGAAATGGATAATGGGAACAGTTGCCTCAAATATGTATTTGTAATGATAGCTAACATGCGGGGGGGGGAGGTCAACTTGGATCGATAACTCTAGTTACTTAAAAAAAATTACTGTGAGGGAAGGTAGCAGATAAATATATTGAAACCCCTGGTAAGTCTTTGTATGTTGGGTTCACATCATAATTTTCACAGTAAAATCTTTTGCTTACCGGAAAAATGATACGATGGCTAAAATCATGTTCTCATGATTTATCATTGAATCATCAGTCTTGTGTGAAATTCTTTTTGTTATCACAAAGCCATTGTGGTCCTCAGGGCAGAATGTGAAAGTCTTTACAAAAAAATCAGTGCTGACTTTCAACAATGGTTTTCAGTAATTAAAGGCTACCCACCTGTCATCCCATGCCCCCAATGGCCTCCTGACATCCAAGGAATACCACAAGGATCCATTCCTTCAGACATTCAGTTTCTGAAAAATTACCACAACTGATTATGTCATTAGCCTTAAGTGGCATAGTTCACACAATAGGATTTCAGTCATTATATTAAACGTGAAACAAGATCAGTAGGTTTAAGACTACAGCCTTGTTTCTTCCAGAAATATACAGGATAGGATGTGTGCTGTGCTTTGTTTTTGTGGTTGTTTTGGCTGAGATTATTTAAATATTTAGACAGCTAAAAATCAAAACACATAGTAAAAGAATACAGAGGAGATTCTCCAGACAAGTCAACTTTTATTCACATTTTCATGTTTCCAAAGAGATAGTAGCAAGTCAAAAAACAATATACTGAGGTTCACACCATCGTATCCCTTATTCATCTAGTCTAGTGGTGTCCAAACATTGGCCCACCAGATTTTTTGGACCATAACTCCCACAGTCTTTTGTCATTGGCAATATAGGTTTGGAATTCTGGGAGTTGTGGTCCAAAATATCAGGAGGGCTGAAGTTTGGACACCCCTGATCTAGTCGCTTCATCTGAATAAGTACAGCTCTTGCTACCATCACAGCATGCCTTTTTCCCTGGTTATTGCCAACAAAGACCTAGTATGCATCATTATCACTAGCATTTCAATGAGTAAATTGAGGCAACTGTACATAAATTATTCTGGGATAGGCGGAGAAAGAAAACAGTTTTACACCTTCAGGGCTCAGCTTGTTTCCTGTTTTATGATGATGACAGTGGTCCAGTGCTCACATCAAAGCAAATGATGAAGCTAGCAAAGTTCAGAGGATAATGCCAGCTAAGCATTTTGCTGTGAGCACTTGTAAAGGACTGAATGGAATACATCACTATGGCAAGGAACATCAAAGCCAGTTGAGATCAGGGTATCATGGTAACATTGAGCTGGTGATAAAGAAGATTTGGCAAGACCTTTATAAATGATTGTGTCTGGGAAATGGTGTTGCAATGAAGAAGGGATTTAATACTTTAGAGAGCTCACACACTTCCATTTCAATAGGCATCAGCTCGAGGAATGTGGCCAACAACAGCTACAGACACCAGTAGCTTATTTCTCATTCATAAAGATACACATGCAAGTTGGATCTCATTGCTGGGGGAGACACTGTTCACATTATCCTGCAGCAGATTTGCACTGTGTTGATATCAGAATGCAGGGCTGCAACTGGGAGTGGGGGGGGGGAAGCAAGGGAGGCATGTACCCTGGGTGACACTCTAGGGTGGTGCCGCCAAAATGACAAAGTTGTGTTTGTGTTTTATACTATTTTACATCCCCCCCCCGGCTGAAGGGAGGGCATGAAATCCATGTTTGTCCTGGGTGCCATAGATCTTAGTTGAGGGCCTTCAGCATGCATAAAGTATGCATGAAGTAGAACCATAGAATAGTGAAACTGGAAGGGGACTACAAGGCCAACAACCTGTCTCCATGCAGGAATACAAATCAAAGGATACCTGCCAGGTGGTTGTTGAGATTTCTTTTGAATGCCTCCAGTGTTAGAGCACTCATCACCTCTTGAGGTAACTGGTTCGGCTGTTATATAGCTCCGTGTATGTTTATCCTTTACTTCTCCAGTTATTTTCTTGCTTTAGTTCTTAGACGGCGGGAAGCTACAATCAGGGTAGCAACTTGCCTTCTTGTTACACTCCGTAAAGCACATGGATAGTGCAATCCTAATAAGTAGCAGGTGTTCACAGCTTGACATGGGCTAGAAATGCCTTCATTGCCCACTATTCTCACCCCATATCCAGTCAGGTTTTCTTTCTCTTCCCTTACCCAGTGAACAGTCTTTCTTTGCTCTTTCTCTTTTCCATGCTCTTACTCATCATTCTCCCCAACCCAATGTTTATTCAGCCTTTCCCTCTGTTCACTGTTCTCTTCCACTTTTAGCAGGCATTAGGGCTTCCTTTCCCACCCCGAATCTCTAACTTTTTAAAGAGCTTGCAGAAGGAATCTGTAGAAGGGTTCAACAGTGGTGCCTTGCATGTTGTTTTTGTGTTATGTCTGTGGCCCGCATGGAGCCGCCAAAATGTCCCATGGAGAAATAAATATGCCAGACCCAACAGCAATTTCCTTTCTGCTGCTAAGAGAAGTCTGGCAATGGTGCTGTAGGCTAGAGCAGCCATTCCCAATCTTTTTTTGGCCATAGCCATAAACACAATATGAATGACATATAAGTCAAATCAGGGTTATATAAGCCATGTAATGGTCCTTACAAGGTGGTGTGCGAGGTATGTCCCCCTTCAAAAGTGCCAGCCCCAAGATAACCTAGAGCAGTGATAGCGAATCTTTTAGAGACCGGGTGCCCAAAGTGCAATTCAAAACCCACTAATTTTTTTTGTAAAGTGCCAATACAGTAATTTAACCTGTATACAGGTGGCTATGAAGGGGTGATGTCGGGTGCCCACAGAAAGGGCTCTGAGTGCCACCTTTGCCACCCGTGCCATAGGTTTGCCATCACTGACCTAGAGGTATATACATCTTGGTGTTTATGTTTCACATTGTTGGAGTCATGGCAGAGATGGAGATACACATACTCCCATTTAGCACTACAGGAAATAATAATTAAAGGAAGCAAGATAAAATGAGTAATATTTCTTAGGCAATGTATATTTCCAATAGGGACCTCATTCCATTCAACAAAGTATTGTAGCTAAATCCACGAATTTGGCTGTTTTTCTTTAACTGATTTGAAACAGAGAAACTACTCCCTGGACATGGTGCCTTGGGTTGTGTCCTTGGGTTGCTGTCTTCTTTTGTATTATTAGCTGCTTTTGGCTTCCAGCATGATAGGCTTGTGTTTCAGTTTATTTTTTTAGGATAGTTTGTGGATACTTTGCAGCATGTAAACAGCATGTTAATATTCATCATGGCACTTGGAATCTTAAACTGTTGAGTTTTTTTTTAACAAAAGCAGGTGGTCTATATTATAGAGATTACACAATTTAAGTCTGGAGCTGATCACATAGTGTAGTGCTAAACGTGCAGTTTTAAACAATGTAGTTCTGTCTTAAGCTGACTGGGATCCATACATCTGCTCTAATGCAGCTGGTCCACACTGTATTAAGAGCAAGGATGTCTTTTCTTTTCTTTTCTTTGTCATTCTCCTGTGAGTGGGTGTGTTGCTGGTGGTGTTCCCCTTGTGCAACTGAGTCCTTTGGCTGCTCGCCTTATACATCACTTATAGCTGGAAGGATGTGTATTGGGTTGCCATTAAAGGACTGCAGATTTGAACACCATAATGACTTACTTCCTCTCCTCGATTAATTGTCCTGTCCTTTATTTCACACTGTGCTGCATAAGATCTTGCAGTCTTCAGAACACAAGACAAAGGCCTTGTTTCCTAAGCTTGAGCCTGGATGGTTGTATAAGTCTTGGAAATGTAACTGGATGACTGGCATAGTGGTGAGCAGAACTAGTGATGACCATGCAAAATAGGTAGTTACCAAGGGCAGCTAATATTTGCAAACTGTTGTTTCTCACCTTGCGAGAATTATAGAATTTGTTACCGTTGTACAATCTGCAATGGACCATCTGCTCTCCCATGGCAGTCTAGAATTACTTAAAAAAACAAAACAAACCTTTTCCACTAGTTGGGATGTTACGACTGTGTTGTCAAACCTGCTGTTGTGTAATGTGTATTATAAGCCTCCCTGGTTTTTGAAGGCTTCCTTTCCAAGATAGATACGCTCTCACTTTTTCATTGGGACTTGAGGCTCAGTCACACATGCCAAAAGAACCTTAGTTACATCAATTCTGCTGATATTTAAATTGTTTTCTAAATTTCCATTGACATGGTGCACATATAACATTGTTTCATTTGGCCAGACAATTGTGTTCACCCCCCACACCTCACCAACGGGGTTGTTTCTAAAATGTATTGATCCCTGTAATCACTTCAGACTTTATCATTTCAGTATGCATGTGTGCATGTTGCTACCAATTTATTTGTGAATAGGTTGGGTTTTGTGCCACTATGGTAATTGTGCTTGTATCTTTATTTTTTAAAAAGGAATATGGGTACACTTTATTTTGTTTTATCCATTACATTTATACACCACCCATCTAGTAGTGCTGAGGCACTACTCTTAATCATTGGCAGCAGCAGCAGCAGCAGCAGCAGCAGCAACAACAACAACAACAACAACAACAACATTGTTCAGAAGGAGACAGACTACCCCTTCTTCCCTTACTACTATAAGAAAGGAAGCGGGAAAGAGGGCTTGAGCAAAGAGAGGGGAGTTTCCTGCTTGGAATTGTTTGAGGGAAACAAACTCTCTTTAAACTGCTCTTCACAATATATCTAGGGCTGTGATGGCGAACCTATGGCACAGGTGCCAAAGGTGGCACTCGGAGCCCTTTCTGTGGGCACCCAACATCGCCCCTTCATAGCTACCTGTATACAGGTTAAATTACTATATTGGCACTTGGCAAAAAAATTACTGGGTTTTGAATTGCAGTTCGGGCACTCGGTCTCTAAAAGGTTCACCATCACTGATCTAGGGTATAAGAGCTATTAGAAGCATGAATTGGGAAATAAATGCAAAAAATGGCTAAAATCCTGTTACCTGCATAGTAAATCAAACTAGAATAGGCCCACTGAGTCATTGAAGATTTGGTGAGTCAACTACAATAGGCCCACTTAAATCAATGGACCTTTGTAGGATTTGACTAACTAAATCCCCACTGATTCTGTTGAACTACTCTACTGTAATTTACCATTCTCAGCAAGAGGTTTTAGTCCACTGTTGTCCAATTTTCATTTACTTGTGAGATTCAAAGTGAGAACGCTTGTCACATCCTTCTTTTAATGTATTTTCTATTGTTGCTGGCCTTTTTGTTTGTACAGTTTCCCACACATTCTTCTTAAAAATGTCTTAAATGACTGGCCTCTTTGATATACAAGGATGACTTGGGGCCATTTTTCATTTGTACTGGATTCTAGCTGTAAGGGTTATGCTGATGGTTGTAATAAGGAAGTTGTTGGGGCACATGTTGTCCACATCTACCTGATATTGTGGACAGGGAATAGTATCTCAGTGAATTGTGAAGCTGTATCTTTCATAGCTTTTACACTAGACAAGATATGACCTTTCATAGGTTTATTTTACATAGCATAATGATTCCTCCTTCATATACAAGTATCGAGGAAATGTTTTCAGCCCTCAGGTTTTGGCATATGTATTGAAAAATGCCGCAAATTATGTCTGTAGTGCACAAAGGCTGCATAAAATTTTAATAGCATCTGCAGAATGTGATGGTTCATAGTGCCTTCGTTCATTGAAATTACTGCTGGATTTCTTTTTAAAAAATCTGTAAGAAAGAGAGCAAATGTGGAAATGTAAGCAAATGGATACATTTGAGTCTTGAATCAATTTCCTTTCCTCCTTGAATACTTTCACACTTAATTTATAGTCGCAGTCAGATTTCCTGTTGAAAAGACCTTCACAAATGGGAGTTTCTTATACTGATATAATCTCTCTATAGGGGAAATAAGTTATACATCATTTTGTGTGAAATGTGCATTTCTCCATTTTGTGTTGGTTTCGTTGTCTTGAAATCCATAGCACAGACACTTGTAGTCCCTCTTTTAAGTGCAAATTGACCCACACATGATCATCTCTCAGCAACCACAACATCCATTTTGGATTTCTTTATTTAAACTTTGAATAGTTGGATGAAATGCAACAGGGTTATTATATCATCTTGTATCACCTCAAATGTCATTCCAGTCTGAAAATTCTGATCAGCCTTCTCTTTCTTTCAGTAGGCAGAAGTCTTAAATGCACTTGTATCATATGAATGAATTTTAGTAAATGTTGAGATCTGATTTGTACAGAGACATTTGGGATATATCTATGGTGCTATATATGCTTCAGTTGTAGCTGATGCTTTCCTTCAAAGTGTGGCTGTGGCTGTAGCGTTAAACCTAACATCCTGCATCTTCTTTCCTTCACCCTTACTTAGATCCTCTTCTCTTTTTCTTGTTCAGGTATAAAACTAATTTATAGAGGATATTTATATACATTAACATCTTGGTTTACAAGCATAATCCATTCCAGAAACATGCTTGTAAACCAAAACACTCTTATATCAAAGCAAATTTCCTGATAAGAAATAATGGAAACTCAGGTGAATCATTCTGGGATCCTCTAGACTAGGCATGTCCAAACTTCCGCCCTCCTGATGCTTTGGACCACAACTCCCAGAATTCCAAGGCTGTATTTCCAATGGCAAAGGACTGTGGGAGTTGTGGTCCAAAACATCTAGAGGGCTGAAGTTTGGACATGCCTGCTCTAGACCACATCCTGTACACACAAAATGCCCAAATTCAAAAAAGTTGGCTAGAAGTCCACATCTATACCATGGTTGAGGTACCTGGCTGTGGGATCTGCTGTGCTTGGGACTAACAGGATTTTACTCTCTGTTTTTAATGTGTCAAATAAAAGTGCAATTTGTAGCTCCATACACAGTTGACTAGCTGCCACGGTCAAATGGAAGGCAAAAAGTTTGAAAATAATTTATACTTATATTTATATTTGCCAATTGAGGAATACATCCAGTTTTTAGTCCTAACTAAGACAAAACAATTAATGAATCTTAAGAGCTGACTTAGCAAGGTCCCATTGACTCAATGGCTCTGCTACAATTGGGACTAGTATCTGGATTTGTCCATAAATGAATAATATGGATTGCAGGTGATTTGTGTATGTTTATGTTTTTAAAATTTAAATGCTAGGTAAGGAATGATGTAGATATCACAAGTCCTGTCTCTTTTCTCCCAGTCCCTCTTCTGTACTTGGTAAAACCAAATAAGTCTGGCTAGATCCTAGAATTGTTTATAGCTGTCTAGTTAACTCTGAAAATTAACAAGAATAGACAGCTTTGAATTACAGTCAGATTAATAACCCCCCTCCAACCTCCCTATTCAAAAATGATTAATTAAGTAATGTTCTGGATTTTAATTTGAATGTTTTGATAATCTTAATTGCCATTTCTGTTCTTCCTGAAGTAATGCATTAACTAGACAGGGCAAAAAGTAAAGCTGCCTCCTTTTTTGCCTTTCTCTGGCTATTCTGGGAATTAAACAAAGTGGTTTTTGACAGTTGATCGGCAAAAGGGAGTTGCTGATGAACAAATTTTATTTAAAAGTCCATCTCAGTCACTCACCTGAATGACACGAGTAGCATGCCAGGAGAGATGTCTCTGTGTTCTGACCACTGTGAGAATGACCCTGTACCTCTCTGTGCATTTTAAGTATTAACCGGTTTCATGCTCCCATCTTTTTTAAAAAACAAAACTAAAACAAGGCAAGGTGAAGCAAGCAACAATCTCACACAGGGCTCAAGGCTGCTAACAGTAAAACAAGGGAAGGACCTTAAAAGTTTTAGAAAGATTTGTTAAAATTTAAAGCAAATTAAAAAAAATTAAAATGCAATTTAAAACACACACCATACCCACTCCGTGAAAAGTGATTTCTGCACTAGCCCAATTTAGCTTCCCAAGGGCTGCCGGAAAAAGAAAAGGTCTTTAAGATAGTGGGATGGGGATAGTGTAGCTCAGATTTCCTTGGTAGGATGCTCTTCAGCCTTGAGCAATCACAGAGAAACTTTTTTGGAAAGGTACAAGTGAATTGTTTATAGACAACTGTTTGCTGCCAGTTTGCCATATGCATGAATGCAGATGAACATGGGAGCGTTTTAGGATAAATTTTAGATTTTTTTAAAAAAATTAAAAAATATGCTACCTTGCATTACATTGTATCACAGATCTACACAAAGAAAAAGAACAAACAAATCAGTGCTTCAGTCTTAGTACTAGAACAACGCTGTTCTTTAGAAAACTAAAAGGAAGAAGGGAAAAACTTTTCTGGCAGTCAGGTGTGCACCCCCCCACCCCCGTTTGACACGTCAGCCTGTTCTGGAGACATAGGAGCACTAAGTCTGTGAAGATTCTCAGCCATCCAGGTGAGTTTATCTGACAGTCGAGTAATGATAACAGGACTCGTTTTTCTTGAGAGATTGAAACGTTTTGCTGCTCATCCAAACAGCGGGGTCAGTCTGAGGGAAGCTCGTTGCGAGTCCTCCATTTTATAGTTCACTTTGACCTCTTGTCACCCTGGTCTGAAATAGACTCATAAGATAGACAATGGCCTGAATAGGCTTGTTAGGTGGACAGTAGTCTCAGTAGGCTCGTTAGCTGGACAGTGGCCTAAGGTGCGTGAAAGCCACACCTTTACAACCTTCTCAACATGTATAAAGTGTGAGTCTTTTGCCATGGCCTTGCTGGTGAAGGGGTGAGGTATTTTTGATTTGTCTGGGGATTGTTGAAGTCACTGCCTGGTAAATAGCAGATAGACTGTGCGTGAGGCTCCCCCACCTCTGTTGAGAGAGGGGAAAATATTTGTCCCTCTTGTTTCTTATGTGGAACAGTCTCTTGATCTCCCTATTTGGCTTTCCTTTACCCTTCCTAAGCAGCTTGACCTGGATGCTCCAGCCAGTCACCTTTTTGATGATTTCCATGACAATATTCTCACATTTGAAAAGTGGTGAGCCTTGTAATGGGCTTCTCAAATCCTTGTCACTTGATTCCCCCCAGAGTAATTCAGTCCCACATTGTTTGGTCTGCTGTTTAGTGCCAATGGATGACAGCTTTCCCACTGGAGGTTGTAGGTTGGAATAAAGGTTCCAAGGTCAGTTGTCAGAATCTCTTCCCTTTCCTCTTCAGGTAACCCATTGGGCTGGGCAGTGGGAGGTTACTCAGTCATCAGAGGAAAATGGACACTTAGACCATAAGTCTGTTAAGGTTAGCACCACAGGGCTGGATGCATGGCCACTATATGGTTAGTGGCCAGCACCTAGTATGGGGTAATGTGTTTTAACTTTTGAAAGAGGTGGAGGCACCGGATCTACCATCTTGGCAACTAAGTCCTCATGACCCGTTTCCATGACTTTCAGGTTCCATTCCCAGGTTATCGTCTCCAGAGGGAAAGAGGACCACCATCAGTTTAACCCTGGAGATCACTTTCGTAGTGTGATTTTCTGCAACCCCCCAATTTTCCAAGTTGCTCTTTTATTTACATGTCTCCAAAGTTCCTGGTGGTCCCGCTGAGCTAATTTATTTCACTCTTATCCTGAATGGCAACACCTTTCAAACCCCACCTGTATATATTGGTGTGGCACAGACTGTACTACTTTCTTCAGGTAGTATAGCTGCCATCTTGACTTTCCTCTCAAAGCTCTGTCTTTGGTTCTGACTTGATAGCACCTAACAACAACAGATCTTGCTTTGTATGTTATTAAAGTATAGGGTCCACTTTCCTTTATGTCCAGTGAGTTAAGAGAATCTCTCATTCACTGATTTGTCTTTTATTTATTTATTTATTTATTTATTTATTTATTTGTTGCATTTCTATACCGCACCTTCTTCCAAACTGGAACTCAGGGCAGTATACAGCTTTAAAAAACATACAAATATACAGTTAAAAGACATATAATACAAATAGAGTGGAGAAGAAGCCCAGGCAAGAGACATCAGGAGATGGGCGGGTACAAAACAAAAAACAAAAAACTAAAGTAGATCGCCGTATGCCTCCTTAAAAAGCAAGGTTTTCAAGGCCTTTTTGAAGGCAGGCAGGGACTGTGGAAGCCACAGCTCACTCGGGAGGTGGTTCCATAAGAATGGGCCCACAACAGAGAAGGCGCAGCTGCGCGTAGCAGACCTCCACGCCTCCCTAGGAGTGGGCACCCTGAGTGAGTGCGCCTGCGACATTCGAGTGGGCCTGGCCTCGGATGACCTCTGGGAGATACGCTCCTACAGGTATTCAGGACCTAAGCCGTGGAGGGTTTTGAAAACCAAAACCAGGACCTTGAACCTTAACCTGAGAGCAATGGGTAGCCAATGCAGGCGAGCCAGAACTGGGGTGATGTGACCGTATCTACGAGCACCCACAACCAGTCTGGCTGCCGCATTCTGCACCCGTTGAAGTCTCTGGACAAGGGTCAAGGGCAACCCCACATAGGGGTGTTGCAGTAGTCAATCCTCGATATCACGAGGGCCTGCACAACCGTTCTCAGGGAGGACTCATCAAGGTACGGGCGGATCTGGGCGATCCTGCGGAGGTGGAAAAAAGCGGCCCTGGAGACGGCCATCACCTGGGCTTCCAGGGAGAGGGCTGAGTCCAGGACCACGCCCAGATTCCTGGTCCTGTCCGTAGGCTGGAGGGAGCTTCATAACTCAACTCCATGAACCCCAAACTTTTCCAAATTTCATGGGGTAGGCTAAAATCGCTTTCTGAAGGTACCCCTGTCATTTCCTCTAAAATGAATCAATTCGTTCTAGAGAGAAAAAATGGTGTTTCATTTTGTTTGTAACGAAACGCTGCTTCTCGGTTTCATTTTGTTTCGGTAGCTAACGAATCGACAAAAGAGCGTTTCATTTTTCGCTAGTATTAGTGTATGCTTACCCATGGAATTGTCACATTTTACATATTGGAAAATTTCCAGTACTTCCCCCCCCCGAACATACACCTCAGCTATGCAATATATGCAATAGATGATGTATCTTGCTCTTCCTGGTGGATTTTTTATTTTGTAGATTAAAGCAACTTTGAAAAGGTGTAAGATTAGAACAGGTGCTAAGCTACATGCATAAATCTTTCTTAAATTACAGTTTTATTGCAGAAGCAGTTTCAGTAAAAATGTTGGTTTCAGCAGCAGCCCTGAGGCTACTGTTGATTCAGTTAAGACAGCAGAGCTGTTTGAAAGGTCTAAACATAATTTGTACTGGTCCTGATCAGTATGAAAGGAGGGCTCTGTCTAGCAAAGGAACAATGCTTCTTTCTTTCTTTTAGTGACCTTAAGCAGCCTGAATAAAACTTACATTGCCTCTGAAGACAAGAGCCACTTTCATAGAATCTACAGAGGAGATGGGAAATCATTTATCTGGCTTTAATTTTCTTGAGGCCAGAAAGTTACAGTCCAAGTGAAAACGGAGTCCATCTTTCTCTGAATAAAGTAAGATCACTGGCACAATTATTTCTAATCACACAAGTGTCTGCTGAAAAAAATGGACTACGCTACTTGCACTAACACAGTGTTACAGTGACTGCGGCCTCCCACTGTTCATAGGGCAGCTTCACTCATCCTCCTTTCTATTTCTCTTTCTTCTTCTCTGTGCAAAGTTTAAAACACTCCACTGCAGCTACTTCTGTTGGCTATCAATGAAAGTAAAATAGGTGGCTCCCAGAGTTTTTGCAAAGCATGTATACAGGGCACTGTTTACCTAATGAGAATGTTGCTCCATATCCAGTAGCAGAACGGGTCTAGCCAATATCCTGAAGCTTTTTCTCTGGGCTAGTAGCTAGTGATATCTAGAACTTTTGTCACATTGACTTAAGCTTAATGGGTCGAATGCAACATGCCCCTTAGGATGTGCAGCTGCATTGGTACCTTGCATCTGCAGCCATTGGTGCTGTTCACCTAGTTCCAGTCATGCCTGAAATTCCACACATGAGGGACAGCCACCCCCTCTCTGTTCAGCACTAGTAGAAATTTGAGGGATGTTGGTCAGATGTAACATTCTTTTGAAGGTAAGATGCTGATTTTCTTTAAAAAGGGTTGTCTCTGTTGTATCACATAGAGTGTGCAAAATCGTGTTACTTAGAATTACCCTGGAGTAAACTGGACCTGGTGCTGGAAACAATTGAAAAGAGTTAAAAGTTTCTTATCCCACTGTTTTAGTTTGTGGGCCTCTGTTGGGGATCTCTTTTGCCCAGGGGAACCCTTTGAGAACCTTGAGGCGGGGAAACCTTTAATAGTTAAAAATAATCACAACTGGATTGACTCCATTCCAGAAAAGCTTCCAGAGGGAAGTTTTCTTGATCTCATTCAGTGCTCTGAGGTCCTGATCTATCCTCTGCTGGATTGGCATTACTAGATGTCATTGGATACACATTCTAACAATAACCATAAACATTTGTACTGATTAACTCTGTCATCCAGACAGGCAATAAAACATGTGGTCTTCCAGGATAATCACAAGGTTTATGACATGCTCTCAGTTTAACAAGAGTAGTGCGGCTTCTCATCTTACACCAGCGTTTTTGATAACCTAAAATGACCTGTTTTTTTACCAGTACAGTGGACCCTTGTATAACAAACAGCTTGTATAACATAAAATTTGTACAACATAAAAAATCCCGGAGATAGGGGAAATTTGCTTAACATAATCGCCTATGGGGAGAATCCGTACAACATAAAAATGGGATCACTCCATTTCCAATGCATTCCTATGGGAATTTGTATAAAGGAAAATTTGCTTAACATAATTTCATTTGGAACGAATTAATTCCTTTATACAAGGTACCACTGTATGTGCAATATCATTCCCATATTTGGCATGTAATGCCCATGCAGCTTAAGAGATTTGAAAAGCACCATCATTGCTGATTTTGTTGGGACCATTTCTTTTTGTCAATTGATTTATTTTTTCCATAGAACTCAAAGTCCTTTTCTGGTTGATTTTTAACATTTAAATGGGTGATGTGCAGTTGTAGCTGTATTTTTAATTTGCGGTGGAACTACTGATCTTATCGCAATTAAGGCATTCATTCCTAGGCTTTGGACTGCAACTTGTTCGGCAGAGAATTATACTGTGAGTCCCTTGGGCCTTGAACAGGTTTTGTAGCCACATAATTGCTCATCATAATAGGCGATCTCCTGGAGTCGCTAGAATTTTAATCCATATGCTATGGCAGAATCATGTGGGTGTATAGCCATATGCAGTACACTGCAGTTCTCTTCCACTTGACTGCAGATTGTATATCCTCTAAATAGAAAATTGAGACCACTTGCACACTGAATCACCAAAATAATTGCAATATGATCATTGTGGTCTAGAAGTCATTGATACCACCATATGCTGAACCTTGTATTCACATGTCTCAACTAGCTGCTATGGAGAATACTGCATTTGATCAGTGAAATGTGAGTAAGAATTACATTAGCATTTTATTGAAATCTTTCAGTTCCTGCTACCTGTTGTATTAATGGATGCCATTATCCCGACAAATCTGTTCTGTCCTCCCAGTGGAAGGCTTGTAGAGTTATTTGCGGCTGCATGACTTGTTTGTTACTTATTTTATTTGCATATTTGTAACAATAAATAATATTGGCAGCTGATATGGCAATAAAGAAAATTAGATGGTAGTGAGAAAGAACTCAACAATAATCATAAGAATCATACTGAAATTCAAACTTGAGCGGTTTTGCAAATTTCTTTCATCCACAGATTTCTAGGAATTGATCCATATACATTTTACACTAGATCTTTTGTTCTGTCTTGATGTACCCACAGTTCTGAAAATCATCATCATCATGAGGTGAAACTCGAAAAATTAGAATATTGTGCAAATGTTCATTTGTTTCTGTAAGCCAACTCAAATGGTGAAACCCAGATCATGGAGCAGTTGAGCCTCACACAGCCTTGATCCGGCAGCCAGAAGCAGACACACCAACCCAGCTCCTGGAGGAGGCTGTGTGCCATCTGCCTCCTTTTCAGGAGTGGGTAAGGGCAAGCGCTGGGGTGGGTGGGTTTCATATTCCAAAGCCCAGTTTCCCATAGGAATGCATTAAAAACAATTAATCTGTTCCACCCTTTTTGACTGTTTTCTGACTTTTGGAATGGATTAATTGGTTTTCAGTGCATTTCTATGGGAATCCATGTTTCAGGATACAAAATTTTTGTGATACAAAGTGTCCTGGGGAACGGATTAATTTCATAACCAGTGGTACCACTGTGTATCCTGCCTGGTTGACTGGAAACAGTCTGTGTAGGGATATGCAAGTGTTTATTTGTTTATGAGCCAATCTTGCTAAATAATGCTGTTTCATTCCTTTCAGTTCTGGAAAAATGGCTGTAGCATTGAGGCATGCATGAAGCAAGATGTGTTGGTTGGCAAAAGCAATCCAGAAACTTTATTGATGATTCAGGAAATCACAATCACTTTCTATTTTAAGAACTATATATACAAAATAGGCAATGTGTAGAAACCTCTGGCCCTTGCTTGTTCTTAAAACTGATTCTGCATCCTAAGCATTGTAGCTTCTGAACAAGCCATCATCTGTTTCTTGTGGCTTTGAAACTTTGAAATTAAAGGCTTAGCAGATATATAATTTGTGGTTTGCAAAATGGTGAAAACATTAACAGTAATTGGAACCTCAGCTCTGTGGTTCATATGTATTCCTGTTCACATCCCACAATACAAATGTTAAATTATTGGCATTAAAAACTCAGCACATTTGGAAAACAACATTCTGGAAAATGGAACATTCTTTAGGCATTCCAAAAATCACATAGCCTTTACATGTGAGGAGATATAGTAAACATGAGCATATCCCATACCCCACCCTGAGTTGTGTCTGTTTCCATTTACAGTGGACCCTCATATAGCAAACAGTTTGCATAACATAAAATCTGTACAACATACAGATTCCTTTGGAGTTCCTTTGGGAATACGGGCGGTATAAAAATTCATAAATAAATAAATAAATAAATTCCGGAGATAGGGAAAATTTGCTCAACAGAATCGTCTATGGGGCGAATCCGTACAACATAAAAATGGTCATGATTAGGGATTGCTCTGTTTTCAATGCATTCCTATGGGAAATTTTTATAAAGGAAAATTAACATAATTTCATTTGGAACAAATTAATTCCTTTATACAGGGTGCCACTGTATGTATTGCCTGTAATGGAGATCTTTCATATGACTTTTGAACTCGAGATCTCATAGGGAGCCTTGATATGTAAAGGTGGATATCAGCTGCCCCTCTGCTTTCATTTAGCATTGTGGTATATCCTGTCCCTTAAATTACTAGCTGCAGCGATGAAGTCAAAATGTCATTATTGGAACTGTGGTGAACTACCCATGTTTCCCCAAAAATAAGACACTGTGTTATATTGATTTTTTCTCAAGAAGACACACTAGGGCTTATTTTCAGGGGATTTCTTATATTATATTTATTTATTTATTATTTATTATGGAGCTTCTATACTGCCCATCTTCCCAAAGGAACTGTGGGCGGTTCACAATAACTGAATCAAATTCAGCCAACTCAGCAAAACACAAATAACTAAATAACTACAATTGACAAACAATTTAAAAGAAAGTATGCAACCCTGGTGTAAAACTACAAAAAACTTTAAAAATAGACTAGACAGATGACGGGGAAAAAAAACTAAATTAAACTATGTCACCAAAGGCCTCGCGGAAGAGCAAGGTCTTTAAGGCCCTCCGAAAGGCCGGCAGGGACTGTGCAAGGCACACTTCGCTGGGAAGGTGGTTCCACAAAGTCGGGCCCGCCACTAAGAAGGCCCGGTTCCGAGTTGAGGTTTTCCGGGCCTTTCTGGGCATGGCCACCCGAAGCGAGTGCGCCCGCGACATCCTCGCTGGACGGGCCGAAGTTGACCGCTGGGCGATCCGCTCTTCCAGGTAGTCAGGTCCCTTATATAAGTATAATGTGCTTGAATGTCAGCCCTGCGCACAACCAAAGCCTTTGCTCTCCTGTCAGCAATCCATTCACAGATTATGTTTTCCGGCTCAGGAAATAAAGGTCGCCGACCTGAACCACACTTGCGCTTCTTAGTCCACATGTAGACTGAGGTTATCATATTCTGCCCACCATTTTTGGACCATTTGGATATCCAACTTCTCTTTGCAGAAAGCCGTAAGATTCTTGCCCTGGGAGTCCTCAACAATTCCATTCTTGTACTCAACAGAATAGCTCTTTCTTTTTGCACTCACCTTGTCTGGGGGTACAGATACTCAGGAAAAGCAGGGCCACAGACTGTTGCTGGTCAGTGGGGCTGTCACTAGCCGTTTGCATGTGTGCAATAGGTTGCCTGCAACCGTAGTTACCACATGTGCACCCACGCATGCGCAAACGGCTAGGAGAAAGGAGCTGTGGCAGATAAAAGGTATTCCAGTCTTCCTTACCACTCTGCACCGAAATGCATGGTGTGGCGGTGTGGCGTATCTGCATAGCCACGCTCACCACTAGGTCTTATTATCAGGGTAGGGCTTACATTTAACAAATGCATAGAAATCCTGCTAGGGCTTATTTTTGGGAGAGGTCTTATTTTTGGGGAAACAGTATGTGTAAAGGAAAAGTGTAAGCAGTATATACCTTGCTGTTTTCTATGAATGTTCATTTGCCTCAAGTTCTTGAATGATGTACTTCTTGCATTTTTGTATAAAGTGCAAAGTTCCCAGTTAGGTGCCTAGAGTTCTTCAGGCAGGTAGACAAACCCATGCAGCTCCTGTGATGCAGGTTTTCTTGAGCTTGGGAATTCCCTTTTGTTGCCAGCTTGGAATATTCAAAGGAGTTCAAATCAGTTGAAACTGGTTGGGACTGACATTGGCTTTAGCTCTTAATTAGCAGAAATTCTTGACGCTGCTATGGGAAAAAGTTGTGGGTTTCATCAGAGTGGCGTAATGTCACTTCTAGTGCATGATTCCGTGTAAGCTGTCTGCTGAGTATATTTCTCTTGTTTTGATGATGGTCACTTACCATTGACAAAGTGGTTGTGCAGGGACTGAAGGACACCATTGCAGTGTGGTAATGTTTCCATTCAATGACATGAATAATGTTGTAGCTATCTAATTTGAAAATCAACACATTTCACCAGCCAGTGCACACAACTCGAGAATAGCATTGTAATGTTAACTGTTGTTCCATCACAGATGTAGTTGTATGTGATGAGCCTTGATGGAAGTTGTATGCAAAACATAGTGGTGGTATGATAATAATAATGCCGTTTTGCTCTTTCCAGAAAATAGCTGTTATGTTTTATTCTTTAAATGATCCTTTCTGTTTTCTCTTTCTGATTTGTATAGATTTTGACACAGCTTCCAGAAATAGCTTGAACTGAATGGCTAGCTGCATAGACACAAAGCAGTAATCCCCCAGCTTTTTTTTAAATTCACAAAGCTTGTTTTTGTTGATGTTTTTCCTAGAATTTTGTATGCTTGCTGGAAGTCTGAACTTATGTATTATATGTAGAACAGTTTCACATCCGGCACAAGCAAAGAGATGCTGAATGTAGCAAATAGGTAGTACAGTACTAGAATATGGTAGTACAAATGTAAGATTTTTTGAGCAGTGGGATTTCTCTAGAAGTGCATTTACCAATGTCCTGCTGTTTAAGGTCAAGGTCAGCAAAAATGGTTCTGTTTCTTTGCCAGGGAATGCAGATGTACATTAGGTGATGGTTAATGCATATGGTGTCACAAACCCATCTCCTCTCCCCCCCTTTCATGGAATCGCTTTTGCAAAGCCTTTAAAATTAATTTCATCTTTTTAAAAAATTGGAAGGGATAAAAACATCAATGAAGTTGAACCCAGGTCTCCTGAGTCTTAGCCGAACACTTGTAAAAAAACCCTGAATTTTCTAAACATTACAAGTTAAAACAAATACATTGCTTGTGTGTTGCTGTGTTACATAGTTCAAATACAAATATTTTCCCAATATTTCAGCCCAAGTGTTTGGAATATTCCAAATTTACATGCTTCTTTTCTATCATAGCATTCATTGTTACTTATCTCCATCTTCATCTAGTACAAAAAGTGAAAATAACACAGTATTAAACTAACCTATTTAATCTTAATTCTTCATTTTACTAAACATTTTAAAATCTATTTGTCTAGCTCAATATATGATAGGCATACATTTATATCTGTTTTCATCTAATACGAAGGGTGAAGATAGTAAGTTTGACTTAAGATATTCTATCTAATCTATAAGATTTAGTAAATAAGGTCATCAACCCACTATATTTTATCTGTTCTCCTAAGCTCTATCAACTTTCAAATATATCAGTATGGCTGAGACTAATACTTATTGGGCTATTTAAAAAAGAGTTATATCTTGGTCTCTCAGTTTCATAATGCATTTAAAATTTTCTATTATTGGTTAGTATATTCCTCTTGGAAGTCGGACAGATTAACATTTCAGGCTGGTAATCTCACTCCTCTTTCCATTTTCACATCTTAATATTCGTTTAATATTTTGAGAATGGTCCAGATACAAAAAGCAGATTTCTGCATTAGAGTGACCTGTCTGTTTTGGCAAATATAAGGTTAGTCTTAAACTGGTCTATTACAGTACACATTTCCATTCACAGATTTCCATTACAATCCATTATAGTCCATTAATAACCAATAAAGTGTGTCTCCAATATACCAGTCAACCTGGGCTTCAAAGGCACACCATCATCGGTCAAACACAAAACAGACAGTCTAAGTAATTGATTCATTAAACAAAATTTTGGTCTTTCCTTATAGATCCATTGCCCCTATGAACCTTGCATATCTGTCAATTACCATCCTCTCAAGACTTGACCTGTCCAAACATCCTTCTCGTGAAGTAGGAGCTCCCCATTAAGGCTAGGTTGCACACTCCTTTCAAAGGTTTCAGTGCTCTGCTGTAGTTTCATGTTCAAACAAAACCAATTTTGGGGCTCTCCTCTGCCTCTTCATCAGGTTCAAGAGAAAGTTCAGTTTCCAAAGCAGGGCCACTCTATACTCTCCACCACTCTATACTCTCCACCTCTTCTAGACACCCCTCCTGAGTATATCCCTCAGTGTGCTCTGTGAATCGTAAGCTTGGGAATTGCTCTGATCTAGCTCCACGTTCCACTCAAAAGCAGGTTCAGAACAAAGTTCAGAAGAAAAATCATCCTGTAAATAGTCCAATACTCTTTGCATTATGAGGAACAAATCGTCAGTTTGTTGATCTGTCATTGTTTCCCAGCTGATTCTTGTCCTTGTAATTGGTTATAGATTCCCTTCAAAGGGTTAATCATTCAGTTGTATTGAGCTTCAAGGAGGGAGAGGTGTGGGAGGGAGAGCATGGAGAGAGAAGAATGTTGCAAGTCTGATATCTAAGAATATTTTGAAAACATTAAGCATTTAGACTGTCCAAGGTCAGAGACCGCTGCTTTGCCGCGCACACCATCTCTGTATATGAAAGGAGTTTACATATTGTAAAAGGAAGCTGTCTCTCATTTTTCTTCAAAGTGATTTACCAGCCGAAAGTGCCAAAAGCACGATGCAGTAATTAGAAAAGTCACTTCTGTGTTAGCGTCATGAAGTAATTATTTATTCTCCCCTCATACTTGTAGCCACCATTTCGGGAAGTGGGGTATTAAAGCTTATTGAAGAAGCTTAATGAAGAACAGAAACCATGGTGTTACCAAGATATCTCTCTCGTAGAGTGATGGGGTAAAGCAGAGAAAAAGGAAACTGTTTTACTCACGGCAATAAAGCTTCATAAAGTCTAAGATTATTTACATACTTCAGCCTGCAGCTGAAGACTGTTTGTCATTGTGGCTGATGGACTTCCCCCAGCAGGGAGATTAGGCTATTTCTGGAACTGCGAAGTCTGCCGCCGAATTCTTCGTAGCCCCCAGATGCTACCTCTCTTGGCCCCCCTCTCCAAGGGGGCTTACCCTTACCAGTGTCCTGTTGATCTGAGGAAATTCAGCTTGGTAATCCGGAGGGCTTATCAAGGCGTCTCACTGTGGCAAACTGGAAGCTGGAAGTTCCAATTCCAACACTTTTATTCCTTTAGGTATTTCTAGTCAATCTATTAGGGAAAAGTGTTCTCAAAATGATATGCATTAGCAACAACAACAACAACAACAACAACAACAACAACAACAACAACAACA